>JASSRZ010000466.1:0-13005 GCA_032164315.1 Malacoctenus gilli | reverse complement strand
TGGGTGTGTGTGTGTGTGTGTGTGTGTGTGTGTGTGTGTGTGTGTGTGTGTGTGTGTGTGTGGTGGAGCACGGGCTGAGTGGTTTACAGTGCAAATAGGATTTTGTGGTTGGGAGAGAAACTCCTCAAATATTTGCTCAGTGTTTGGAAGGGAAAACGACTTCCTGGACGCGGCGGCGGCGGCGTCTCTCAAACCGTCGCCAGGTCGCCGTTCGGAGGCCGAGCGAGGCTGCGCGCTCGCGGCGCGTCCGACGCCACCTGGAGTCCATTTTAATGGCCGACACACACCCGTTTGGTCAAGTTAGCCCGCGGCGTGGCTAAGTAAAGGCCAGCTTAACAGATCATCCCGGGAGCTTAACGACACAACGCAAACACACACAGACAGACACACGTGTGTGTGTGTGTGTGTGTGTGTGTGTGTGTGTGTCGCACTGAAGGCCTGAACATCCATGCGAATGCGCAGAACGCCGCTGAAGTCAGCGTCCCGCCACGACGGCTCGCGGGGATTCCCGCGGCGCTGCCGGGATCAGCGAGCGCCGCCGCCGCCGCCGTCGGAGTTCAGTGCTCGGTGACTTGGTTCCTCGCAGGTCACCGCAAGGAACCAAAGAGGTCACCTGCACCTCCAGGTGGACAAACGTCGTCACACGATGAACTCAGGGAACTAACTGCACTGACTCGTGCACGCTCGCCTCACGTGCACGCTCACAATCACTCAGACGTGCACTGTGCAGTTCGCAGAAGATTACGTTTCCTCCTTTTAATCATTACTGGAGCCCTTCACATGGAGGACAGCTGCTCCACACACACACACACACACACACACACACACACACACACACACACACACACGACGCGGCCTGAAGACGGGCTGCTGGACGGCGACGGGAGGACGTGTTGCGTTGTTGTGACCCGTGCCAATGCTGACGGACGGGTCACGACGCGTCAGCATTAGCGTTCGTCTGTATCCTGGCAGCTCCATTAGCAGCCTGGACACGGACGCGTCGCTCCACCTGAGCCTGATGCGCGATCCTGTCGCCTGGTAACCGATCGGCCTGACCGGAGCTCTGTGAGCGGCTCGTGTTCCTGGAAACAGGAAGCGTGTGGCGCTGCTATTCAAGCCTGCCAATGCTCATCACGGCTGGACACAGGCTAATGCTAATGCTGCTACAGTCAGCGCTTCGGTGAAAGGGTTCCACCGGAGACGTGGCATAATGCTCCCGAGCGTCTCCGGGCTCCATCAGAGGCGTCGCCGCGAGAAGGAGGCTGATCTCTGGTTTCTGGCTGAGCTCAGATCAGCTGGATTATCCGGCGTGGCGCAACAAGCTGGTCTGGCGCCAGTCGGCAAAAACGCCGGCCGCGAACGGGACAGAAGGCTCGTCGTGCCTCCGAGGCGAAGACTCCCGTCGGACGGAGCGAAGCCGCCGAACTTGGACCTCCGGGAAGCGACCGTCCGTCGGACTCCGAGAGTGGCGGCCAGTCCAAGACGTTGGCGATACGTCCTGATGTATCCAGAGCGGCCAGAGCGGCGGGACCTTCAGGTGTTTGACCTTGATCCCAGAGGAAAGCAGCTCTTCCTGTCCCTCCTTAAGCTAATTGGATTAATCTGGACGCTTTAATTAGAACCATCAGCTGGTCCGAGGCGGGACTCGGATTAACGGCGACACTCCCACGCCGGGAGGACGCCGCACCGACCACGGAACGCCGCAACGGAAAAAAAGGACAGACGGCGGGTGGGACGTCCCTGCAGTGACGACAGGGACACGGGACGGTTCTGAGGACGGGTTCGCCGGTTAGGGTCTACGGAAGGAGGAAGATGCTCTATGATCTGGGAGTATGTCGGAGTTACTCCAGGAAACAGGAACTCAGCGACGCAGCGATTGGGCCAAAACTGAAGCTGACGAGAGCTCGTTAGTTACTCCGAGTAATGAGTAATAGATTACATTACAGCCAAGAGATTGGTGTTGGTTGCAGCTTTGGTAACTTTACTCCCCTTACAAGTTTCACAAGATTACTTCCAAGAAGTATTGCTGTTACACAGGTAATCCTTCCTCAGGAAGAGTACTTTCAGGCAGCGCCAGAGTAACGGATGACTCAGGAGTTCCATCCTTTCAAATTAAGAGTCCTCGGTTACTCTAAGTAGACCGCTTGTGTTCCGACAAACACGTGTGATCTCCAGCTGACATCACATCAAAAGTACTAATCCTCTTAGTCCAAGTAGAACCCGGTACTTTTACTCGAGTACTCGACGACAACACAGTGACGGAGCCGCGAACCATCAGAGGGGAAGCCGCTGTATGCGGGTCAACACAGATCAATGTGTGTGCGCGCGCGCGTGTGTGTGTTTATCAATAATGGGAGCCACAGCTGAGGGGAAACCCCGTAACTCCCCTGAATACACGCACACGCGCGCGCGCGCGCGCGGTGACTGGCTTGTGTCTTTATTCCAGCCGTGGCGGTGACGTCACTCGCAGCCCACAATGAGACGCCCCGCGGAGCCGCACCTGCACACAAAGCGAAGCCGCGCGGCGGCGTTCTTACCGTAGAGCGCGTGGCGCGTGACCTGGCCGCCCATCGCCTCCGTCCGCCGCTGCTCGCTGCGCTGCGCTCCGCTCCGCCGCTGTTACGCGGACGCGCTCATGGCCGCATCCGCAGGAAGCCGCCCGCCGCCGCCGCCGCCGCCGCCGCCGCTCAGCGGAGAGATGCACTCAGCGGAGCGAGCGACGGACGCGCACCTCCTCCTGCTCCCTCACACACACACACACACACCACACACGCGAAAGGGAACGCCCCCACGAGCCGCTCAGCCCTCTCATTCACCGAGCCGCTCTCTCCGCCTCCAGCGTCGCTCGCTCCGGTTGGAGGAGGGGGGGGGGGCGAAGGGGGGGGGGCGATATTTTAAGCCTTCACTGAGCGCTCCCACCGGCCCGCAGGGGCGGCGCTCGGAGCCGCTCGGAGCCGCTCGGAGCGGGGGCCGAAACCGTCGTCAGTCGGACATAAGACGGAGGCGGAGCTGCATCATCCCCTCGTCTCCATGGCGACGCCTCACCCGCGCGCGCGCGCCTGTGTACTGGGGGCGCGCTCACACATGGTGACGCCGCCACGTAGGAAGACAAAGCGGCACTCCGAGCCAACGCCGGTTTGTGTTTGTGCGCGTGCGCGACGGTGTTTGCGATCTCTTCGCGGTGTGACACCTACGTGACGTCACGAGCGGTGCAAAAAACAAACAATAACTCAGGAACAGCTGATTTCTGTGTATTTTCCCACCGAGCGTCAGCCGGCTGGTTATCGGCGTCCGGCGCGGCACATCAGGTCGCTATTTGGCGGCGCTCTCGCCGCGGGAGGCGACGGCCAGAAGAGGCGCTGTTCGCACTTCCTCCCGCGGCGTCCTACCTTCAGCTTCCTGTTGGCGGCACAGTGGGCGGCTGACCTCCGACGGGTCGGCTCAGCTGGCGGTCCGAGACGCAGCCGATCCCGTCCGGAATGAATTCCGGCATTTTACTTTGTAGACTCGACGTTTTTGGGAGGATTTTATTTTGAAGGTGCTCCGTCGTTTCCCTTTCAACCTTTTTTGTGTGAAACTCCGACAAAACGGGTTTGTGTTGACCGCAGCAGCCGTCGGGGGGCTTCAGGGACGGCGGGGGGTCTTTCTCTGGCAGCAGAGGCAGTGGGCGGGGCTTCCTGCGCCGCCGATTGTCTGCGAGTGCCGCTCGCCACGCGAGCGAGCAAACAAAACCTCTGGGGGGGGGGGTGGGGGGGGCCCCAGAGAGGAAGCTGCGGCAGGATCGCGCCTCTTTTGAACATGAAGCCCGACCGCGAAGCTCCTCCCACCTCCTGCTCGCCGCTCGCCACGCCCGAGAGGTGAAAGTCACTCGGCGGTGATGGAGCTACGTCTCGTCGGCAGGAAGTGAGGAGGTGATAATTAGATCTGTCGCTCTGCTCCAATATGTCTCTGAGCCGCGCGGCGGCGGCGAAGAATCGGCGCATTGTCTGCGACGGTCCGACCGCGGCCCGATAACGCCGCCGCAAAATGTGCAGGTGAGGAGTGACGGGCGCCGCGGGCGCCGCGGGCGCCGCGGCGTTTAATGAGGAATCTGAGCTATCTGGGAGCACGAGGGGCTTTGGAGTCCGACGCTAAGCTGACGACGACACACACACACACACACACACACGCGCACGCACACACACGCACAGGTGTGATGTGTGGCTGGATCGGATTGGACGACTGGCCTCTCCCTCCACGCCGCGTATCTGCCCTCATAATCTGCCGCCGCCGCCGCCCATGTGAGGAGGGGATTACATATTTATTCGGAGACTTTTCATCCCGCCTTCGCCAGCTGTCGGCCGCGGGACGCTCAGGGGGTCACCGAGGACGGACGGAGGGACGGAGGGACGGAGGGGACAAAACACCAGGGCGGGAAACAGAGGACGTGTGGGTCAGTCTGAGATTTGACTCACTCATTATGTTCAGTTGAGGAAGATGCTCTATGCTTACCACAGCGACTCCAAAATAAAAGCCTCCGTTGACGACACGTTTCAGGCCGAGGGACGCACGCCGCGCTGACCGTCCACCGGAGGGCACCGTCCAGCCCTCGTCCCCGACGTCTCCGCTCCGTCCTGTCGCCACGGGAACAGGTTCAGACGCCACGGGTGGTCGTCACGGCAACCCGGCCGAGCGGCGGCGCTTCTCGTCCTCGTCCTGCGCCCGACAACTCAGAAATACTCCGAACTACTTCAGTGTGATGAATATATTGTTGAAAAAAACTCAAAAGTATCTGAAGGAAAACGCGACGATTCAGAAACAGAAACGAAAAGACGGGATTGCTTTGAGTCTCCACTGACAAACAGTCACTGTGTCACTGAACTCCTGTTTACTTCAAGAACCTCAGAGCAGACTGAACAGTCGTCGAGCTCCCTTCTCTCTGGTGATTTGCTGAGAAACAACAAGCAGCAGCACACAAACACACACAAACACACACAAACACACACACGCACACACACACACACACACACGAGGCAGCCATGGACAGTGTGAAGCTGCCATCTAGTGAGAATCAGCAGTAAACAGCAGAGAGGATTTTAACTCTTTCGTCGCTGCCGGTCAGAAACTACAGTGAGCCAATCTTCATCATCATCATCATCATCATCATCATCATCATCATCATCATCATCATCAGTAAACATCGTCTAAAGTCACAATTTTATTTTCATACGAGGTACAGCAAACACAACATATTCTAAAAAAAAACAGTGACGCTAGTGAAATAAAAGACTAAAAATAAATGCTAATTAAAAAAAAAATAAAAAAAATAACAAAATAAAATAATAAAATAAAATAATACATAAAAGTCAATATTCAGGAGGGAAAAATGAAAGAGTCGCTGTTAAAGTCACATTTAAAAGAGTCATTTTGCCTGAAATAAACAAGACGCAGAAAAATCAAGTTAAAAGAAATGAAGCAATAAATTACGAGCTCCAATAAGGACACGCACGCACGCACGCACGCACGCACGGATAGCTGCGCTCACCCCCTGCTGCCGTGTTTAAAGCAGGAGCTGCCACACCTCCTCCTCATCCTCCTCCTCCTCCTCCTGCTCCTCCTCAGCAGCAGTTTGACGTGTGTTTGTCGGAGCAGAGCAGCGCCGCCTGCCGCCACCAGGGGGCAGTGTCTGTCCACCGTGAGATTGGGCCACTCGGGTTGTTTCTCGATTCTTTCAGCGTTTTTATTTCGACAAAGAAAGCAGCAAAGAAGAAAAGCGGATTCAGGAAAAATCCCTCAAAGCTGAGTTTGACTGAATCGCTTTATTTAATGACGTATTTAAAGATAATTTAGAGGTTATTGAACCACAAAATATCGAAATTATGTTGAAAAATATTCTCCAAGTGATTAAAAATATAATTTTACTGGCATCAAACAGGAACAATTTCAAAGGAATCAATTTAGCATAAAGACATAAAACGCGCACAGAGGGACATCAGATGTTGAAGGGTTAATCGTGCGCAGTCGGCGCCGTGACACCGGCGTCCGGCTGACTTCCTGCGAGCTGAAGGTTGAAGGTTCTCGGAGGCCAAACCGATAACAGCAAACAGGAAATGAGGCGCGGCGGGGAAACATTAAAAAATAAAGGCTCGGTGACGTTCTGTCAAATCACCACCATCTGCTGCTGCTGCTCTGCTCTCTGTCGCCCCCTGGCTGTCAAGAAGAGTATTGAAGGGATTAACGATAAGCCACGCCCCCTTCCTGCCTCGACCAATCTCTGAAAAGAACTGTTGCTGCCCTCCAAAGGGTGTCGGTGATTGGCTGACAGCAGACTGACGAGTGGAACGGTGCATTTGTGGCATACACACACTTTAGCTGAGCCAAGAACCACTTGCATGAGCATTATGATGACACCCGTGGCGTTTACCTGCAGATCCTTTAGAGCCCGCCTCCTCGGCGGCGAGCGACCGGACCAGTCGGGACGGCGGCGTCACCTGAGGGCCGAGCTGGCGGCTCGCTGACGGACGGCGCCCGGGCTCTGACGGAAGAGGTCGACCTCACGGCGAGCGTGAAGGCCCGTTTCTGATGACAGCGCCACGCTCACGCTTCCTGACACCGCCGCCACTTAGCCGTGCTCACTGCCGCCGCCGCCGCCGCTCGCCGGCCCTTCCTGAACGGCGATCCGTCGGCGTCCTGCCTCGTCTCTCCGGCGCTCTCCCGTCCTCCTCCGTGTCGCTCCCGTCACGGATCCTCATCATTTCCTGTCAGCGGGCGAAATAACCGCCTTTCTCGCCGCCTGCGACGCGGAGACTTCGCAGCGCCGTCCTGCCGCTAAATTAAACAGCGACTCTCCGTCAGGCAAGAAAAATAGTAGTTATCAAAACGTCGCGGGGCAAATTGTTTTGACGACAATACAGCCGGGCTGTCAGCCGCTCGGCGCCGCGCCGCCGAGCGCGGCGCGGGCTGACAGCGAGGCCGTCCCGGGAGACGCTCCTGCAGGCTAATGAAGTTAGCGGCGTGAGGTGTATGAGCCTGTCACTTCCTGTTACCTCCCCCCACGGTGTGAGCGCGTGCGAAGACGGCTCCCGTTCGGTCGCAAAGGTCACCAGTCCCGCAGCGCCGTGATGTAACTGTCGCGCCGCAGCAACACGTCGCCGCCGCTGCCTGTCTGACGCCGTCTCTCCTCTCCTGATTCAGCACCTGCGGCTCCGCTTAAGAGTCCCGCTTGCAGTACCAGCGAGCGTCACGTGGCGGCGCCTCGAGTCGCGTCAGCCTCTGAGAGAAGAAGTCACACGATGGAGGAACGAAGAAGAAGAACCGTCCCTGATGTGACGCAGAAACACGACGTCTGGCACCAACAAGTATGGCGAGCTGGGCGGAGCCACGTTGGGCGGAGCCAAACTGGGCGGAGCCCCGCTGCGCCTCCTGCTGGTCACAGTTCAAACCTGGATTTCGTTCCCACTTTCGTCTCGAAACAAAACGTCTTTTGACCAGCTGCCAGTTTTACCGCGTCGGCCATTAACGCCGCTGAAGAGCGTCTCTACTCTCCGCCGCCATCGTCGCCGCCGCTCCCGCAAAGCAGCGTCCTATTAGAGGCTTCCTGAACGCGCCGAGCGTCTCCCCGAGTCGCCGCGGCGGCGGCGCTCCGACGTTCATGAATATTTCCCTTTTTGCCACCGGAGCACAAAAACACGGCTCGATAAATCAATGTGAGACGGTGGCCCCAAACCGGAGCGCCGGAGCGCCGCAGCGCCATCGATTCTCCTCTGGCCCCTCCCATCGGTCCACCTGCAGCGGCGAGACGTCTCTCACGTGGTCATACCTGAGTGCCGGCAGCGGACGTCCCACACCACAAGTTCCTGTCATCGAAGTCACTGGCTGATGGTTCCTGGTGTACTTTTTGGTTCCCCGCCTATAAAGAGTAATCCACTAACTTAAAATCTAGGATCCAGTACATAGTTTATTTGAGATGTCGATCAGGAAGTACTCTAAAAGTTGCTAGTACCTGTTTTCCGTGGTCAGTTGCTGGTACAGGAACTGAGCTCGGCGAGCCAATGGCGTTGCTCGCCTCCAGGGGGCGCCACATCAGCAGCCGCTTGACGGTGAGGCTCCAGGAGAACAGACGAAGGATGTGCTGCCCCCCCCTAGTGGTGAGGAGGTGTTACTGAAGGAAGGAACTCAATAGGTGAGAGGAGAGGGACTCCCAGGTATCTCGTCCTCGTCCCCCTCTCGCCGGCAGGCCGGTTTGGAGACGGACGGTTGGACGTCTGGACCCTCCACAGAGGGGACGGCGGCGGCGGCGGCGGCGCGACGGGAAGATGATGTCCGTCCTCGGCAGCGATTTGTCAGGTGTCAGAGCGCCTCACGTTTGGTGACAGGATGTCGATCGGTCTGCCTGAAGACGGCGACGACGCTCCGGCGAGCGCGGCGGCCCAGCCGGCGCCTAATGGCGGAGAGGGCGGCCCGTCATCTTCCTCTCGGCGGCGGCGGCTCCTCTTTTTTTTCGTCCCGGCTCTGTCGAACCTCTTTGTCCTGTCGGCAAGCGCCGCCGTCAGCAGGTTCATCGTCTCCGTGCGTGTCTGAGCGCTGCAGGCGTCTCCCAACACCTCAGCTCGCTGCAGCCTCGTGTGTGTGTGTGTGTGTGTGTGTGTGAGAGTGTGACAGTGTCTGTGTGTGTGTGTGTTTGGTCTCCAAAACACTAACAGCTCCCATGTGGCACACTGTCACCTCTTGTGTGTGTGTGTGTGTCTATGTGTGTGTGTTTGCTCCTCTGCTCACCAAAACAAACCGCAGTCGAAACTTGAGTGTTTTCTTTCTCTCCCTCTGCTCTCATAAAATTACAACAGATGACTACAGCGTGTGTGTGTGTGTGTGTGTGTGTGTGTGCAGTGCGGAGAGATATTTGAGTGCATATTTAGCGTCTTTGATGGGACTGTTGTTAACTGGCACCCTGCGAATAAAGCTGAATTGAACGACATGCAAGAGAGCTGCTAACGAAGTGGCCGCCGACGCTCAGTGGGAGGAGCCAGTGGCAGCGTGGTGCCAGCAGAGGGCAGTCAGGAACCGAAAAGGTTCCTCTGGTCAGGGGGTACTGCCTTCTTGCCTTCTTTGGTAAAAAAAAAAAAACTCGCAGTTCCAGTTTTTGCTTCCTGGAAACTGACGCACGTGGCGGCATCCGACCGGGAACACGCCGCAGTCGCCGGCGCGTCCTCGGGCCGTCACCGCTCGCTAATTAAAAGCCGCCGCGCGCTCGGCGCCGGCGTGAAGTGGACGGGCAGGAATTTGATAATGACCCGACATGAAGGAGGGAATTCCTGCACCTCGGAGCGCGTGCGTTCCTCGGCAGAGAGATGGCGCCGCCGCCCGCCCGCCTCCTCTCGCCTCTCATCAGCGCTAATGGTGGAGCCAGCAGAAGCGCGGCGGCGGCGGCGGCGCCATATGCTGCTGGCGGTAATCGGCTCATTAGGTGCCAGCCTGCTCGCCGTCTGTGGCCAATCAGAGGGCGCCAGGCGCAGCCCGCCGCTTCGGCCGGTGCCGGGCCGGCCATCGGCGGGCCCCGCGTGCGCGCACGCCCATTAGCGCCTCCACGGCGGCGGCGAGGCTCGCTTCAGGCACGCGTCGCCTTTCATTTCATTTGCATGCGACGCCGCCTGAGGCCGGCGGACGCCGTCGGCGCCGTCGCGCCGCCGCTGGGCACAAACTCCAGACGTTTTGTTCTGACGGATCATCTTCCGTCGGCAAAAAAATACCGAGTATTGCCTTTTACTTTTACTCACTAAACATGACCAACTGTCGGCACTTTCGCCACCAGGCCAGGAGGGGGCGGAGCCTCCAATCAGCTGATGTTCCAACATATTTGATTTCACGGCAGCGAGACGAGACGTCGTCCTTCTTCCTTCAGTCCTTCACGGCAACGGAACGCTTAACAAACGGACGTAAACCGGTACGGTGACGGTTTGTTACAGATGTGTGTGTGTGTGTGTGTGTGTGTGCTGCCGGAGCTGCCGCATCCGTCGGCGGCGCCGCGGGGGAGGAGCCGCGAGGCGTTCGCTGTCCCTGCGCGTCCCCGATGAGTCGTCCATTACCAACATTTGTCCTCCGCTCGATGGAACCGCGGCGCCGCAGCTGCCTCGGCGGTGTGACGGCGATATTATACGTCTCCGCTCCGCCGCTCCGCCGCTTAGCATATGGCCGCTGTGACACCGCCGATGCATCATGTGAAGGAGGAGGGCGGAGGGGGAGGAGCCTGTTGCTCTGCAAAAAGAGCAGCGAGGTGCGACAAGTGTTTAGGATGCAAGCGAGCCTCCAGATCGATCGGGCCGCTGCCGCCGCCGCCGCCGCCGGAATCACAATCCGGTCCGTTCGGCTGTTTTATCTCAGGGCAGCGTCGCCATGGCGAGCGAGCGAGAGCCCCCCCCCCGCCACCCCCTATCTCAAACGTTACATCCTGCGACTCCCTCCGACCTGTCGCCGCCGATTATCGTCGGCACGAAACGACTTTCCTGCTGGATCAGGAGACCCGGAGACAGACGCGCGCCGGCCGACGGCGGCGTCTCCGCCGGACGCTGACGTGCAGCCGCAGGCGTCAGCTCAAGAACCGGCCCCCCCCCCAAAAGGCACAACAACAACAACAACAACAATGTCCTCACAACATGAGAACAACCCACATCAAAACAATCAGCTTCCTTCAGACTCCGGTTCATCCACGGCGTTCTGCGACTGGGTACTTTTTTAGTACCAAACTGGCCGAGGTGCCAGAGATGCAGCAGTGTGTGTGTGTGTGTGTGTGTGTGTGTGTGTGTGTGTGTGTGAGACATCTGTGCTGACCTGGTCCACTTTTGTCGCTGGTTCCTGTGACAATATCCGCTGATTGTGTGTTTGGATGTGAGTCAGCAGCCGCCGCCGAGCGCATTGTGAGGCTCCGCCCCTGGCTGACGAACAATCTGCAGTATTGTCCCCAAACACAATGCCCCCCCCCCACCTGCAGTCGAGCGCTGCAGCTGGAGGACGAGCGCTTTGACGGCAAACGTTGAAGCTTTTATTCTGAAAGGAGACTTCCTTTAAACACTTCAAATTAGAAGACAAACACTGGAGTCGCAGGAGGAGCCGCGAAGGGACTCGCTGCGCTATCACGTAGCGTAACACAGGCCTGCTACGATTAGCATGATGGTCCACTATCAGTACACACACACACACACACACACACACACACACACACACACACACACAGAAACACACACATCAGTGTAATCCAGCACAAACACAGACGATCAGCCAAGATGGAGTTTATGTGGAGCTGAAGAACATGCTGGAAGGCAGCACTGCGTGTGTGTGTGCGCGCGTGTGTGTGTGTGTGTGTGTGTGTATGTGTGTGTGTGATAAGGATGATAGCACATCATGTTTCATTCCCGCTATCTTTCCGGTTTTTATTATTTCTCCAGAGTTTCGTCGGAACGAGGCTCCACTTCAATTCCCGGCGCACACGGTGACCCGTCAGCTGGCTCCTGTCCACGTGGCGCGCCCGACATGTACACACACACACAGACACACAAACACACACACACACACAGCTCGGCGTCCCTGCGTAACCAAACCTGGGGTTGTAATCTCACCTGCGTCGAGGCGGCTGCTGTTTTTCAATCTTTGCTCACAACAGTCATGTGATTAAACTACTGAGCCACATCGGATATGAGGTGATGCAGGTGTGTGTGTGTGTGTGTGTGTGTGTGTGTGCGTGTGTGTGTGTGTGTACAGGGACACAATAAAAGCTGACAAACACAGCGATTCGGCCCGATGCAGAAATGGCGCCATTGACGCAATCTGCTGCAACAGGCGAGCGATCGCGGTGACGGCGTGATGAGGTCACATCCTAATGGCGGACGTTTTGTCAAATCGAGGCTTTACAGTTGAAGCTTTTATTGTGGCGAGGGGGAAGCGTGGGACTTCCTGTGGGTCACCAGGAGGTCTTTTATTTTGAAGGCGTCCCCCACTAACATTGCTTGACCTTTCTGTTTGGCTTCGCTGTAAAGGTTCAGCATGTCGGACAGATAGGGGGCGTGGCCAGCCGTGGGTGGGAGGGGCCAGCGACTGCTAGCTCCACCCCCTTCCACACCGGGAGCCCCCTGAAGACCACAGCAGTTTGAAACGCTGAGCGGGAATCGAACCTTTCTGACTTGCGCTCGCTGCCGAGTCACCTCTCCGCCGCCGCCGGTCCCACCGCCACCGCCGCCGCCACCGCCGGCGGGGCTGAGTCCACGTCGAGGTCGGCGGGCTGCTTGGAGCGGCGGTTTGATGACGGCGACCCACCGCGGCGCCTCATATTGATCCTCCTTCACACCGCTTGAACGTCCTTTTTTTTCCTCCCGTCAGAGAGAAGCGGCGCTTCTGTTCCTGAACGCACTGCACGCCTGCAGGTCGATGCGACGGCGGCAGCGGCGGCGGCGGCGGCGGCGGCATCGACCTGCTGCTTCAGGAGAGTTTTTGTGGCTCCGAAACGCTCCGGCGGCGATTTATCAGTCTCACGTCTGACCGCTTACGGCTCTGAGTCGAGTTCTCCTTTCTTTCGTGGAACCGAACGATTCGGCGTTCAGGAACTCGGAACGTTCCTCTCCTGCGGGACGCGGCGTCTGGCTCGCGGTGCCCGGTCCGTCTCGGAGCGGCCCTGGACGGCGGCCCCGTCTTCGCTGCTCCTCAGGGCTCCGCCTCCTCCGCCATCAATCGCTCGCCGGCCAGGCGGCCGCTCAGATGCATTATGCTGATTACGAGCAGACCTATCTGTGATTGGCTGCCCCCCCCCCGCTTGCCCCCCCTGGCCCCGCCCCCTCCGCCTGTTGTTTTCACCTCTCATATCGAGAATGCGTTTGTTTGCGCTTCTAATTTACGGTGCGGCCATAAATTGCGCTCTGCTCCTCCCGCTTTTCGTCCTGCTCCTGCTAAGTGGTCGTCGATATTCCTTGCAGAGGCCCCCCCACCTCCCCACCTCCCCCCTCCCCCCTTCCCCCCTCCACCCCCCCCCCCCCCCCCCCCCCC
>JASSRZ010000465.1:0-13005 GCA_032164315.1 Malacoctenus gilli | reverse complement strand
TTTTTTAAACCCCCCCCCCCCCCCCCCCCCCCCCCGTGAGCACCCACAGGCCTGAGACATAATGTGTGTGTGTGTGTGTGTGTGTGTGTGTGTGTGTGGGCACCCCCACCACCCCCACCCCCACTCAACTGGCATTGCTACAGTTTGAATTCCAGGATACCAGAAGACCTTTTTTTAAGCGCACAACAGCCCCAGCAGGAGAGATGAAAGTAGCGATTTTTTTTTTCCCTCCCCCCCTCCATAATTCTAGCCTTTTCCCGTCCACTACATGTCATTACAGGGAGCTGCATCTAGTTATTTGTGTCCTGTGGCCGGATACATGCACACAGAAGGAACCAATTTGTGTGGGAGGCGTATCAGGACAAAGAAGGCGACTGATTTCACGTCAGACGGCCTGCAGGCATCTGGAAACTCTCCGCCTGCGGGTAATGTCAGCGGCGCTCGTATTGTTTAACTGCAAGGTGTAACAGTGCGGCTGGTATTTTTGCTTCAAGGGCCGCGCGATTTTCAAATAGGAGCACAGTGCTTTTCTGTCCGTCTGTTGATGCTGTTGTTGGACTCGCTGAATGAGACAACTGCTACATGAAAGATCAGCCGTGCACCACGACTGAAATGGCCGTGGTGCCCGTTCCAGCCCGTTTATACGGACTGCAAGTTTCCATTTCTTTAGGAGCGTCTGTAAACATGATTATGACTGAATAAATGTGGGGCTGCAGAGTGCTGTGGTGGTTGGAGCTCCTCTATAAAGGTTCTGTGTTTGTGCCAGATTGAGGCCAGCAGTGCAGTTTGCAGGCTCTCCCTATGTGACTTCCTCCAGGTGAGCCAAGTGCTAAATACTGGCTGAATGAATGAAAGAATGAAGGAATTAATGTGTACAGCAAAAAAAACACACCTCCTAACAAGGACATTTTACAGTTTTCAAGGTCTATTTGTCAATTCAAGTGTGAATTATAACTTGTTTCATAGACAGAAAACAATATTGCTTGCAAGTGAGAAAGTAGGTGAAAGAATCTGCTGGCGAAACAAGTGAAAAATACAATTTTCTAGGTTTTATCATATTTTTGCTGTGATAAGGTGATGTTGCAATGTGGGGTCTGAAGCCTCAGTTTTGTTGGGACTGAAATTGCCAGACAAGGCTAACCCTTTGTGCCCCAAGTTAGCTTTAACTAATCTTATGTTCGATGGAATTGCTGCCATCTGCTGTCAGTTTATTTTTACAATTTCGTTTGGACCCCCACTTTGATCACCAGTGTGCCAGTCGAACATTGTAAATTGAACTCGACCCTGCTCTTTTCCTCAGAACCCAGGTTTGATCGATGATGTGTTCGCAACTTCCATCTGTGAGAGCAACGTTTAAAAAGAACTCCAATGAAACTGTCGCGTAACCCGAGGCGCTGCTTTCCTTACCCGGATTAGAAATGACGGCTTACTCTGGCGTATTTTTTCAAAGAACGATGTGTGTGCATGCGTGCATGCGTGCGTGCGTGCGTGCGTGCGTGCGTGCGTGTGTGTGTGTGTGTGAAGCAGACGCTGAGGCTTGCCATGTTAAATCAGGCGTGACTACATGTCAGTCAGAGTAGCAGGTCATGATGGCAACAGTCCCACATGCTTGCAGAGCAAAGGAGCTGCATTCTTCCTACTTTTAAAATCTGCAATGACATTTGATAGTGGGTGTGTCCCCTGTAGGACTAATGTGTTCTAACAATTGGTATTTCCCAACCCCACTCGGATTACTTGAGTGGGGGCTCGCCTGCCCGTGTGTTCAGACATTAGTGGCCCCCATAGCGTCACTGCAGTACCAGAGACAACCACTGAGTCCATCAAGGTGGATCATTTGGGGTGTCAGATGGTCATGGACACGTTCAATTGTAACTGTAACTACTTTGATGGTAAAATTGACAAAACTTATCTTGGCCCCGCTCTCACCCAGAAGAGAGGATACAGCTGGGAGTGTCAAGTGAAGCTGCTGGGTGACATCTAAAACAGATGTTTTATGGTCTCAGTAATATTTTTGTTGAATTTCTTCATCTACATCCAGGGTGAGAGGCTCCGGCACATCACCACCTCTCCAGTTACTGTCATTTCCATGTGTTTTTCTCTCAGCTGATGTGAAGAAAAACGATGGTCAGTTGTCTCTTGAATGTTGACATTCGCCTGGCCTTTGCACCAGTGTTTTCTGGTCCAAAAATCCCCATTACAAGGTGTAACAGGTAATGATTCAAACCTTCACACCAGTCCACAAGAGGAAGAAGACAACAATAATTCTTTAAATGAGTGACGGGTACCACCCACTCATTGCCAAACATGAGCTTCATTTCATTCTGGGTGATTCATGTGCAGCTCCTCTACCTCTGTGTGTGCTGATCTCCTCCCATTCACTCATTTCAGCAGTCTTTTGGTTCCCCCCTTTAAATTCTCAGTTTTTTTTCTGCCTCCCAGTCTCTGCTTTTCCCTCCACTCGAGTTGGCTCTTTGGTGATGGCACATAACTAAGACAATTCAATATTTCTCCATTGAAGTGAAGGTCATATGTACATCTATTTTACTGTGGACAAGGCCACACTAGAGCAATCAGGTTGGAGAGGAATTCCAGCAGACCTGTTCACTCCTTCTAAGAGACTAACTGAGTATTTCCTGAACATACATCAAGCACGAGGTTTCCTCACATTTTTCCCATTTCTTTCTCCAAAAAACCCCGACAAACTCGTCTAAAAATGACCAGTTCTCTTTCCCTGTCTGTCATAAAGACAATGTATGGAGTTCAAATACAAATCTCCACACATGTCTGGCATGGCACCACCCGACAGCAGAGATTTTAGTGGAACAAAGTGGGGGAAAAACTCAGTTTATTGGATATTTTCGCTTAAAAATTGTGTCCTTCGTCAGTACATCAGTGTACAAGGTCAAACTCCAGATGACACCGCAACAGATAACAGACATCAAGTTGCAAAACACAGTTTTTTTGTGCATAGTGATGTTGAAAAGTAAACACTCTTGAACTCCTTGTGGTCCCTTTTTTTCAGGGCAGGAAACTTCTCTGATCCCCACTCGAGTATTCTTTAACCAAGCGAAGCCCCTATATGTTTTCCTCTGAAACTTCATCTTTTATCTCCTTGCCCACGGAGGTAATTATCAGTGCTGTCACGGCATTGTGACTCGTTAATGAAGCTTTCATCGTCGACTTTCTCCTGGTGTGGAGGCCCGCGCCATCTTCGCCGGCTTAATTAGAGCCAGCAGCGGTCGCTCCCTTTCGAGGCCCTTCCGTGAGAACGTGATCTGAGCTGGGAAACGGGAGCAGACATCCAGGCATGTCCTTTAAGTCTTTGATAGATTCCTCCACCCCCAATCCCCACCCCCCAACCCCACCCTAATGCTCGCAAGGCCTCTCCATACTAATTCAAGTCAACCTGAGATGCTGAAGCGATGTTGCCTATATGAGCGGAGCGCTTTGGATGATGACTGAACATGACGAAGAGGAGTCTTCCTCTGAGACACGCCAAGCGCACCGACTTCTCTGCCCTCTCCGCCCGGTCTGTTGGTGGTCTCGGGGGGGATTTGAGAGTCACTACTGGAGAACTTTGCCCAATTTCTCTGCCGTGCATGGATGCCTGCTGTGATGAATAATTTATTGGACGTTCTGAGTTACTGGCACAGGTCTGCACCGCTTTTCTTAGACCTGATAGTCCCTAATAGCATATCAGCTGCATCAGCAGAAGTCACGGTGCATGTTATGTGATAGTCAGCTGTTACCTAAATAAGCGATGACATTTTCACTCTTTGCCATCTATTTACAAGCACTTTTATTCTCACTGGTGACTCTTCAGGAGGACAAAGTGAAAACTTCTGGAACCAATAAGGTCACAAGACACAGTTTCTTTGTTTTATTCACAATTTAATCATCATTTAGTCTTTGAGATGCTATGTTACATAGCGTCCATTCAACATTTTTGTGGTCACATGCACAAAATCCCATACTGCTATTGGCTGGTTGTGAAGGAACAGTCATGCGGCGCGTCTTTTCAGCCAATCAAGTCTCTCATCAAAAGAGATGAACGACAAACTGTGTGACTCCATCTGGCGTTTTCTGACTGACACAAACATGAATGTAAAAACATACCGTCATGACCTGAATTGTAGACCACCATCGTGGCGCACAGCAACACCATTTGAAAAAAACCTAAAACAAAACGAGCACACAGTCCCAGCTGCTGTGAGACGAGATGGGAGATAGACAACTGTTCATAACCAAATTGCTAACACACCACACTAAGTCGCAAATACGGACATCCAGCGTCTTCCTGCTGAGGAGTGGTGATGTACGGTTCCCAGTATTATGAGAAACCCGGGGTGCAATTTTATGTGACAATGCTTACCTTTTATGTTCAATTGGTGTCATTATCGTCATCAATTAGGATTTGTAATAACGGCCTCATTCAAGTCTCAAGAGTGACTCGTGACTGTATTTCGTGTGAATTTGTAGCTTGTACAATAGGCAACAGAATGTAAGCATTGAGGAAATTTACCCAGGACATCTACCAGCCCACTAACAGGATGAAATCTGAGTTCTGGGCATATTTTGTTTTTTTAATGTAATCATGCAGACACAATCCGTTACTATTAACTTGTAATAACATTACAAGTTGGCAAAATTATCTACAGTAGTGGAAAAATCTGCCGAAGACAGGACACACAGTGTCCCTCCGTTGTGCTTATCACAAGCTGTTCGCACGCACGCACGCACGCACGCACGCACGCACGCACGCACGCACGCACGCACGCACGCACGCACGCACGCACGCACTGTCAGCCCCAGGTAAACGTCCAATCACTGTTCAGGATACAAATGAGCCCAGACGGAGCCTGACATAGATATCCAGGTTCCTCATTTAGATACGACAAGATGAACTTTATTGATCCCGAAGGAAATTGTTGAATAACTACAATTAATTGTCACTTATTGTATTCACATTTGTTTGTATTTTACACAACCAAATTAATTTGAATAATAACAGCTTTACATCTCTCCAGACACCAAAGGCGTGGTGCTGCAGCACTGATGATGTCATAATGGTGGTGAAGTCAGAAAGGTGATGATGTCATAATGGTGACAAGGTCAGAAAGTCAGAGAGGTGCAGGCCTGAGGTCATAATTCCTGTGATGTGAACAAGGAATCAGAACACAGTCAGTGCAAAACTCCTGACAACTCCAGGTAGTCAGCTTGTTCTGAACTTGTTCTCAGCTCGAAGAAAACTCTAAGGATGAGGAAACTGAATAAGGCTAAACTTCAAACCAAAAAGAAGGAAAAGGCAGAAACAACAAGTGCCGCAAAGGATTCTGCTGCAGCAAGTACAGCTCAGCCTGCTGCAGAGCAAAAGCCTCCTGCAGCAGAGAAACTCCCCAAGGAACCATGGAAGGGTCATGTCAGCACCGGAAAGTGGAAGTGGTCCAAAGTGGAATTTAAGAAAGAGGACTTCCTTAAGGACAAACCTGTGACTGCGGCAAAGGACTCTTTGGTGGCCCCAACTCCAGAAAAAGAGCTGGAGGTACCAAGCAGCTCCCCTCAGCCTGCTCTGCCCTCAGCCAGCTCCGCTCAGCCTGCTGCAGAGGCCAAACCCCCAGCAGCCGATCTGCTCAACATCATGCTCCCAGCTCAGTTTCCAGAGAAACCAAAGCAGGCACCAGAGGCCGACGGCGCAGAGGGCCAAGCTGCAGCCACGCTCCGACCAAGGTTTGTCAATAAACCGCAGAAGGTGAGATTCGGCCTGAGAGAATCGAGCCGTCGTGATCCTCGTGAGAAACCCACGAGAGTTCGATTCAACCCGGTGGACTCCACCTTCACCTGGTTTTGTGACAAACTAAAGAAGGGAGGGGCCAACCTGGGAGAATCAGTGAGACCAAAAGCTCGGCAGGTTCCGCTTCAGAACCAAAGGGGATCCTGACAAGGAAGCTTATTGAGTCACCCACCACCCGAGCGCAGTGCACTGAGGTTGGGGTTGCACCCCAGATACTAAAACGTCTGGGTCAACCTGAGGTGGTGCAAGGCGTGAGCTACGGCAATGCCTCGTATGTGGCTCAGCCGAAAGCGGATCCCCCCCAAGATCCTGGACAGTCAGTCCTTCAGGATCTTGGAAAACAAGGAGGCCAGCATCACAAAGCTGGAGCTGCAGAAGGCAGCTCTCCTTGCTGAAATCGAGGAGGTCAAAGAGGACTTCCAGAAGGATTTCAGCAAGGTCCAAGAAGAATGAGAAGCTTTGACCTCAGCGGCCCAGAAGCAGAAGGAACTCAACGCTGAGGATTCCAAGATGGTTCTGGACCTGGAAGCGGCCCTCCTGGAAGAAAAGACCAGGAGGGAGGAGGCAGAGAGATGCCCGGCCGATCAACAGAAGGTCAACGCCACGCTTGAGGCAACGCTGGACATGGCTCGGCAGGTGGAGGAGGCAGAGCGACGCAAGTGGGAGCAGGAGAAAACTTGCCTCCTAGCCGAGCAGAACCAAGCCTCCTCCGCCCTGCAGAGCACCATCGTCCAATTGCAGGAGCAGTTGGACGATGAGCGGTCGAGGTGGAGCCTCGAGCTGATCTGGTTGCTGGGGGAGATGAAGGAGAACCTCAGAAGTCAGCAAGCTGTAAGGGAGAATACCAACCAGGAGCTGCCACCTTGGGGAAGCAGCTGCAGGCTACACCCAAAAGGAAGTTGGCCTGGAAGAGGTTCAAGAGTTTCTTTAAAAGAAACTGAAAACAGACCTCTTTCGGTCGACTTCCTCCAACTTAGGCCAGCACAAAGGGGCAGTGGCTAGCACCATCCCTTCGCAGAGAGGCTCATAATGGGCTTCCTGTGTGGAGTTTGCATGTTCTCTATGTGCCTCTGTGGGTTTTCCTTCGGGTAATCCAGCTTCCCACAACAATTAACAACATCCCACTTTGGCTAGTTCCTTTTGGCCAGGGGTTGACGACAGTGACCTCTAAAATAAACAGAACAAAAACAACAACCCGGCCCCCCCTCAAAAAAACAAAAAACAAACAAAAACAAAACAAAGAAACCCAACCCCACCCCCCCAAAAAACAATAAATGGTCAAAAATTAATTGTGTGTCCAAGTGTTGACTTTCTTTCTTTCACTGATGAATGATTTTATAACTGACTGTGAGATGTATGAGGTTGGTTGTGTTCGTAGTAGACTTGTTTGCATTGTTTGGTGAGACAAACTTTGCAAAACTATCTAAATTAGAGGCTTTTTTTGTCCCTGGCAAACGTTACAAGGAAGATCTGCTCAAGCTAGAAGCAAAAATTAAGAAAGCAGAAGGACAACTGGTGGAGTAAAATTATCCTGGCTGCAGAACTTTGTTTCAAAAGGCAGTGGAACTTGAAAACTACTGGCTCAGCTCCGTGAGCATCACCCACGGCTTAACAGCCAATGCTAGACAGGTAAACTTCAGTTCAAACGCATCATGTGAGGTACATCAGCTTGAGGAAGATTGTGTAACTTATACCAAAGTTTACAACAGTATCTACCCTCCTACAATGCAACAATGTTTTTCATTTTGAGACACTTTGGAGCTTCTTGCTGAGCAGCTCCTCGCCACGTTAGCAGCTGTGCTACTAAGTGTCTTCAAATGAAATGGAGCTGAAGGTAGCCAGTCTGCTGTCAGCCCTGTGTGCTGCACATCTGCGAGTGCTGCTGTGCTGCGGAGCCGACATAACGTAAGGCGACATAAAGTAATATGAACATGTTTATTAACGTAAGGAAGAACATATGGTAATACTTACAATAGCAAGTTAAAAACGTGAGTCGATACTGACAGCGTTAAAGTGTCCTTTTGATAAGATTTTGGCTTCTAATGTTTAAGTATGACAAGAAAATCACAAGATTTCATGAAATTATTTCAATGTATGTGTTTTTTGGACATTTTTACAGCAATTAGGAAATTACGTTGTACCGTAATACTGCAAACCATGATGACTTGGTCACTATAAACGAAGTATCAAATTTTCCATATTGTTGCATCCCCACTGAGGAGTTGGCAAAGCCTCACGCCAAGATTTTCTGAAAGGTGGACAGCTCTGTCAATGTACATGTGAGAGGGAAGTATACCATCAATTATCTGTCAATGAAAATCGGGACAGACTCCAACCCTGTTTTTATACGACATGTAAAGGAAGAGCAAACCGAATGGTTGCATGTGTCTGTATTGTTGTATGCCTTCCTCTGCATGTGGACTTGGCCTGCTCTGTATTTTCTCACTCTGTGCGACCCGATGACTTCACCTTGAGCCGCGTTACGCTGCCAGCAACTGAAACACAACCCAGGACAGACAGGGGGAGGCTAAATGAGTCCCACATTTTCTGTTCACTGTGTATCCATTTCTTTCCCCCTCACTGAGACACATTCAGATAAATCTGGTGCCCATGAGTTGAAAACGTTTTGCCAGAAACCAAACCTGGATAATTTAAAGCCACCAAAAGGAGAGACAGAGAGAGAGACAGAGCGAGACAAAGACAGAGAGAGAGAGAGAGTTTGTGTGTGCATTTGACTGTGGTTTATGGCCACACCCGACTGGTTTTAAGAGAAAAACAAGGTAAGAAAGAAACTTGTACATCGACATTAAAGCCTGACGAGGTTTCATTTATACATTCTTTGGCACTGTTGATGTCTGTACTTTGACAGGATGCAGCTTCAAGGCACAGCGAAGAGTAAAGAGCTCAAAGGGGCTACCTCCAAACAAAAGGCAATAACTCTGGCTCATTATCTGGTCTGGTCTGCATGTATAGCGATTGCATGAATGTTTCAGTAGCCCCTTTCACACAGAACTCTTGTAATGGCAGTGGAGCCGTGTGGTGTACCAGAAAAATGGCTTACAATGTGCAGCTAAGACGGCATTGTCTGAGCTTTCCAGTAATAGAAGAGGGGGACACAAAAGGGAGTGACAAGTGAAGCCGCTGGGTAGCTTCAGTGTGATGGTTTAAATGGGTGTTTTCTGGTCTGAGTGATGTTTTGGTTGATTTTCTCATCTGCACTAAGGGCGAGCAGCCACAGCACCTCATGATCTCCCCAGTTAGAGTCATTCTCATGCGTCTTTTCTCTCAGCCCTGAGACACAACGGTCTCACCTGTGTGTCTCTGTGGAAAATGTTTGACCTTGCATATGGTTTATGAAGCTTCAATCCCCCTCCTTTTCAGCCCCTCGACATGCACAATAAGGCACACTGTGTAACAAAGAGCAGCCTATGATAAATACAAACATGCCAGCTGGCAGCATTCCTATTGGACTCGACTGACCCCAGTGTGGAAGAAAAATAACCCCGATTCTGTACATCTTTCCTCTGTGCATTGAAAGTCCAGTCTCCTGTCCCTGAGTGTTTACCCTCAGTACAGTGCAGCTCAACGACTTGTTTTTATGGCTACACACGGTAGCAATCAGCCATTTAATAGAGTAAATATAATATCAAAAGTATGTTGTGAAAAAATCAACATCACAGCACCTTTTCACAGCACAGGATTCCCTGGTTTGATTTCAGGTGTGGCTTTTCTGCGTTGAGTTTGCGTGTTTTTTTTTATTGTGTATGCAAGGATTGCCCTGTGCAATTCGTCAACAAGCAAATCAAGTTAGTTGTGTGGGATTGTCTATTTCTACTGTGATGACTGGAAAGATCCTTGGGCTGATGGATTAGGAGGTCGTCTCGAATCCCACTACTCAACCTGCTACAGAGAACCCATAACACTGGACGAATAACGGACTGTTGAATCTTCAGATAGACAATGAACAATGCAAATTCGTGGAAGCAGATGTCAATCTTATTGCAGTTTAGCAAGAGCTTAATGACACATCCTCTCCCCTGGTGAAGGAGTTAAGGTATTTTGAATTCTTATTTCGAAGTAACTTGGCGTGCTGGCAGGGAGGCCCTCAGTTTTTCACAGATGCGTGTTTTCATTGATTCTCTCTCACACGTGCTCCCTGTATCAGCTGTCACTTAAAGTTAAGGAGGAGCTGTCACTTTGAATCATGAAGAGATCAAAGCAGATTAAAAGGTGGAGTGAACCAAGATGTCATATCATTTCATGCTGATGAAAGGTCAACTTCCTTTGAACGACTGACTTATCACAGAACAAACTCCACGTAATCAACTCAGAAGTCATTTTGCTTGCAGGGTTGGATTTTAATTTTAGCTTATGTTAACTTTAACCGTGTAAAATCTAGAGGGCTTTGCTTGGAGAGCACAATTTTCTGCACCTCTCAGGTAGCCCACTTCCCTCCGCAGACCGTCAGACTTCATTCACCGGCACTTCTGAGACTGTCTCCAAGCCAGACGTGTTAGCTAATTGGCTTTAACCATGGACACCCCAGACTCAAAAAGAGTTTGAGAAACACTATAGGGACTAATCCGCTCGAAATGCAGCGCTCACACTGAATGTCTGAAGAGATCAAGGGTTGTGTGTAAGCTAAAGTGAAGGGTTAAAGCCCATGTATGCAATTTTAATGGTGGCTGGGCTGCAGAGAGAAGGTGAGGAGGAGAGGAAAGATGTCCAACACCCGACATGAAGCAGTGATGAGCTCAGCTTGACTAATCAGCCCAGTCTGAGTTTACATGCAGAAAAATCTCAATTCTGACCAATCACACCTGACTCCACTGCCATAGATGGCGCTGTGCCCTTGGCAATTACATTGAAACCTGTTCTGTCAAATTGAGGAGGGGTATAACAATTTTAAAGAAAGGTGAAGGAAGATGTTTTCATGATTGAGTGACTGGACGGGAACAGGAAGATGGTGCCTGACACCATTGTGCCTCATCTGTAACCGTAGTTACCTGCAAGGAAACACATGCAGCCACATGCAGACTAAGATTGCACCTCAGTCAGCCGTCTATCGAATTATCAGGAACTTCAAGGAGAGAAGGTCAATTGTTGCCAGACAGGCTTCAGGGTGCACAAGAAAGTCCAGCAAGCACCAGGACCATGGAAGAAGGCTTGTTGAGAGAAGATGAGGTGAGCGCTACCATCAGTCCTGTCTCATGCCAACAGTGAAGTATCCTGAGACCATTAATGTGATGAGGGATGCCTCTTCCAGCATGATGAAGCACTTTACCATAAAGCAAAAGTCATAACAAAACATGAAGATTTGCACTCTTGGCCAAGAAACTACCCAGATCTTAAATCCCATTGAGAAGATGTAGTTCTGACCAACTCCAAGCCTTGATTTTGCAAGAATGAACTGCCATCAGCCAGGAAATGGTTCAAGAAATTGATTGGGAGCATGTCAGGGAGAATTGCAGAGGTCTTGAATAAGAAGGGTCAACACTGCAAATCTTGACTTATTGCATGAATTCTTTATAATTCTCAATAAAAGCTTTTGCTACTTATGAAATGCTTCTCAATGTATTTCATGATAGAAGTAAACACGTTGATTTGTTTACTTTGTTTACATCTGACAGAAACACCTAAAGCAGCAGACTTTGTGAAAAAATTTTGTCATTCTCAAAACTTTTGGCCATGACTGCACAGCCTCTCTGTTGCCATGGAGTTTGGGTTTTGTTTTCTGAGCGATAGGCCAAGTCCAGTTGTAATCAAGCTTAATTGATACATTTAGCAATCACTTGACTTCCAGTCACATTACCTAGGTGTATTAGTCGAGCTATAGTCTAATAACAGGTGAGCGAAGCTGTTTACATGCTGTTTACAGGTCTGATTTTAGTTGGACTGCGCCAATAATTTGATTTTTCTCAAGCTGCATGTAAATGTGCTGATGTGGTGTGAAAAGGCAGATTAAACTTTAGCTGCACTTTGGAAAGTTTACGTGATTCTTTTACATCCACGACTCCTCTTTCTCCCTTTTTTCCTTCATGTATTCCTCCTCCTCCTTGTTTCCTATCACACCATCTATGACTTCAAAGAGCTGTTTATGCAAAGACTGAATAAATAACTAGTGGAGTGTTCCTGCCTGTGCTCCCTCTCTGACTTGGAGGCTAATGTTCTGTATTAGGAAAAGATGAACAATTTCTTTTCTGTCAAACAAACATATACATATTTCTTTTCCATCTTTATAATCCCACCCTTCATCGACTATTCTTTGTGCCATCTCTGTTAACTCCTCTCATCTTGAGTAACATCCCAGTTTCCTTCTGTTTGAGAAAATTTATTACGGCCGTCTGTATATTCCGTTTGATTCCCACAGGCAAATCAACAGAAAGTAGTCTCCTTGTCTGCTTTAGCAATTCAGCTGCTGTGGCACAAAATTTACTTTTTCAAGAGATTTCCATCAGCAGCAATAAAGACGAAAGGATAGTGATGTCAGAACTGGTGTAAAAATATATGTAAATCTCTTGAAATGCGTTGGCCATTGGACATATTTTGGTCCGAGACAATAAATAAGCATATTGGCAGAAGACTTCCCTGTTGTTTTATGTGTCTGTTAATGAATGTATGAAACTCAGTTAAGTATAATGCTATCCAGTTCAGCTGTGAATTTTCATATATATTGATTACAATATCAAATGTTTCTTCACATTCAAATGAATTAAGAAACAAGACAAAGTTAAAACAGCCTTGTTTAAAAAGTTCGAGAACCTCAAACCGAACTGAGTTTGAAAGTGGAAAAACATCAGAAAATGGTTTGACAGGAAAATAAGATGCCAACTTGAAGGTGAACAAAATGCTCAATTTGGAGAGTGTTGGACACTGATTGAAGGGCTGTTGGTTTGAATCCTGTTCTTAACAAGTTATTAACATCTGAACACTCCTACCTTGCCTGTTGCTGAAAAGCATGATACATTAAAACTTTAAAGGAGCCCTATTATGCTATTTCGACTTTTTTCAGCTATTCACAGTGTAGTAGAAAGCTCATTCAGACAAGTGAGCAGCGCCCCCTCTTTTCACATAAACTCATGTTTGAGATATCTAGCGTCCATTCAGTTTCAATGGTGGTAGAAACAATGTGTTTCAGGGAGTTTTTTCACATCAATTTTTCACTGACGTCACAAGGGGGGGGGGGGGGGCTCAGTGATTGGACAAATTCTCAA
>JASSRZ010000464.1:0-13005 GCA_032164315.1 Malacoctenus gilli | reverse complement strand
ACACACACACACACACACACACACACACACACACACACACACACACACACACACACACACACACACACACACGCACCAACTGAAGCCTGTCAGGGTTTTGGGCAGTAAATTTAGCACTGCACTAACATAAATAATAAACACATTGAAAGCTGTCTCTTTCCTTCAGCTCGTCTGCCAATGTCATACCAGAGCTGCCCCCCCGCCCCCCCCCACACACACACACCCATCATCCATCCGCTAGTCTATTATAAGAACGAGGCTTTGCTGAACCACACAGATGTGAGCTCAAATATGCTGTGGCTGAATATTTCCAGCTGCAGGTGTTGTGAGTTCTTGGTTTTCACTTTTTTTGCACTTTATTTTTCTTTCTTAGTAGAAACGGCTGCATGAGAAGTCTCACAAATTCTCAAGCATGAATCAGGTTTGGGAAAGGTGCAGCACAGAATAAAAAATAGGGTGTCATCTGCACTGAATGTATTGATCCTGAGAGGTTGTATTTTTTGATGACAAGGGTCAAAGACACAACATCCAAACAGTGCACTGTGATTCACACAGCCTGTGATTAGCCTGTAATGTGCCCTCCTGCTGCTGTCTGGGTCTTACCTCGGTGGTCTGCTTTCCATTATAGGACATCTTTTTGATGGCCACCACTTCGTTGGAGTACGAGTTACGGGCCTGAAAGACAGAACACAGAACCCACTTTGTAACTCGGAAATAAACACATTATTCACTTCTGACTAAAAGGACACCATTGGAGAACATGGTTTATCTGAAGAAAGCTCAAGAGATTTTTTTTTTGCAAACCAGGCATCAATAATGAGGCAATAGGACAGAAGATTAAAAACACCATGGAAATAAACAATAATATATTAAAATCAAGAACTTAAAGAGATTACACACAATTCCGTGCTCGTGTATATAATGAGGCCCAGTTTAAAAAAAGCTTGAAGGCTCTCTCAATGCCACAATGTGCAACTGAAAAACCCAAACCAAGGAGGTTGGAAGGCAGGAGGAGATTACAGCAGAGCCATGCAGTACTTATATGAACAGAAAGGCTTTCTGAAAGTTGTATAGCTGAAAAGTAAAATAGACATTTCCTGAAAAAGACCAAATGGGGGGTCAAACACAGACTCATTTGCTGTGATGAGACTGTACAAACCGCTTAACACATAAATCATTCTGACCCATGACCCTAAAACAGGCTGTGAAGGTTGTCTATCTGACTGCAGCTCTGAAGAGTGAGCGCCAACGACTGAATGTAAAATTTAAATGTGATTCACACTGACAGCATGAATGATCACATACATCCACAGAATTATCCCCACACATTGATTCTTTGCTTCAATATTGATAAAACTCCCACTGACCTGTTGCAATTTCTTCCAACAAGTTGTAAAGTGTGAGTGAAGTCAAACTACTTAATAAGTACAAGAAACCAAAAGTACTTTGTGATTTATGTTTTGTTTTCAACAATAATCAAAAGTGATCCAGTATGAACAGACAGGATTTACCCTTGCTTTACTCCACCTGATCACAGCATCAGTGTGAAATGGGAGGTGCTGCTTTGATTATCTGCAGCCTGCGTTTTTGACCATCGTGTCTGCCTGGCCGGAGTGAACACTGGTGTAACCTCGCAGGCCCCCGGCCTGAGGACCGCTCCCCCATCGCTGGGCCTGAGCTCTTGGCTCCACTTCACCCCACTCAAATGACTGGGAATCTTTTGTCCAATATGGATTTACAGCAACCGCAGGAGACAGAGTTTTCTCATCTGTATTTTTTCCACAGATTAATGTGATCCTGATGGTCTCCTGTCAATTCATTATGCATTGTGGTTGTCCCCCTTGTGCATGGATGCCTATAGAGAGGAGGCAACAAAAAGTCTCGCATAACAAGGAGGAGGGGCTGTATCACTAAAGATCATTGTCTAATTCATCCCCCGTACATACGGTGCTGCGTGTGAAGCCCTTGGTGGTGGGCCTACATTATCAGCAGGGGATTTCCTTCAGTTTCCCTTCATGATGGAGTTCTCCCAGTCTTAACAAGCATACAAGGGTCGTGTAGTTGCATGAATCTACTTGACAATGCATGCATTCATATGCACCAATGACCAGGAGAACACGTATGCATTTACATGTGAAGCTGCCAAACTGTTCCCCTTTTTATCACGGCAGTTATCTTGTACTAAGTCAACAAGCATTTCCATCCTGAACGTGAACCTGTGTATTTGAACCAAAGCGAGCTTTAAGAATTTTCACATTTGTTCTTTCACATGTTCTCGTGAAAATAGAAACTTATGAAGCTTTCCAGTGATTCTGACACAAAAACTTGGTCCTTTGACAGTCCAGCTGCTAATATCCAAGCAAGCTCTGATTTCTATGAATTCTCCATTTCAAATTGTCACCACTCATTAGCATTAGTAAAGATGGAGAGCAGTGAGAGGGCTGGAGCTCTTATTACACGTGTGTCTGTGGCCAAATACAGGCTGTCTGATGCTTCTGGGAGAGGAAAGGAGGAAACAGGCGTGATTCAGTTCATCGACCAAAAAAGGCGATAATCCATCCTTGTTTGAAATAAATCTACTCCTTAAAGGCTCCAATAGTTTGAAACCAATAAAAGACAAAGCACTTAGAAATGACAACTCCCAATCATTTCTTTTGGTAAAGCAGGGCTGTGAACTTATCAGAAAACTCTAAGGGGTGACTTTTGTAAAATTTTCAGCAATATGATGGTAGAAAACATCATTACCAAATTTGCATGACTGGAAATTTGCCAGAGCGGGATTTGTGACTTTGATAGCTATTAGCGTCATGGTGGCTAAGTGGTATGGATCTCATGATGCTTTTCCAAATGGTGTTGCCAGAAAGGACTATACAAGATACTTGACCAGCAATGCATGTCTGCAACAAAACTGGGTGTGATTCAAATCGTGAGGTGACAATCTGCAGAACATATAGTGCTTTCACTCTAAAACACCCTGGAAAAAAAAGCTGGATTCGTCGCTGTTGCTGTGAACAAAAAGAAAGTCACCAAGTTGGCAACACTCCTGGTGGGGAAGTTACTCAGTTTAAAACAAGGTGGTGATGATTTTTGAAGGAGACATACGTTTGGTGACCACACTAAACACAGCACAGAATATTCTACTTTTTACAGCCTGAGAAATGGTGGTTTGGGTAAAGTTCAACGACTCTGAAGCTCAGTGTAGCTCAAAGCCAGCAGCTCCAGGTGACGACAGAGTGTGACTTTCATTAGCATGTTCCAGTAGTGATGCATTAGCATTTCCATCCTTCAATCTAGCGAACATTATGTCATCATGTTTGAGCTGCTATATAGAGATGTCTACCCTTTTCTTGAGAGCAAATGTGCAGTTTGAGGGCCCAAAATATCCGATTGTGTCTGTAATATCAAAGTAATGAGGCTGCCCTGCAAACAGTGAACAGTGTTCCAGCTGTGATGCAGACTGCAGAAGTGTGTCAGTGAGCTCAGCAGTGGGATCAGGCCGGATTTAGACTCACACTGGAGCTTATTGGCCGGACGGACATGTGCACAAGGACTACTGGTGATGCACTGAGACCGTGCGTGAGCACAAGTATGAGGCGTGCAAGCGTCTGCATGCGTGTGCGTCTGCCTGCATGTGCATCTGCATGTGTGTGCATGCCTGAGTGAGTAAATGGAAAAGCAAAGCCCTGACAGTGAGAAAATGCTGCTCTGTGTCGACGTTTTTGAGTTTCTCTCCACCCAAAGAACAGCTGTCTTGTGAGAGGGGCATAGGAGAGGCTTATAGCCTCCAGTCCTACATGGGGGGGGGGGGCACACGATGCAGTATGCTTTTGACAACCCCCCCCCTTTCCATGCAGCTTTAGAATCAAAGGCTTGATGAGTAATCAGTGATGATGAGATTAATAAGAAAAGCTACAGAGAGAAGCTGAGCGGGGATCTGTCACCACCTAATTGCATTCAAAGAGACATCAGGTAGCAGGCTGCGTTTACAGTGTGGACAAATTACTCACGCAATACGTATGTACAGAAATCGGCTAATACATTCAGGCTGTATTTGTCCTTGAGCTGTCAATATTTAGGAATGTTACAACTTCACTTAAAAGCCAGAAACTTAACCAACAACCCAGTTAGCAGCTGCTATCATTAAAGTTTGATCAATACCAACATCAATGCTCACAGTGGCCTTTCAGCCTGGTGAAACCTCTTTTGAATTTCTGGTATTGAGCTGTGATAATGTGAAATGGAAATAAAGGAAAAATCTCCTCAGGATTCAAACTCAAGCATCATTCCAGATGTTGAGCGTGAGACGTTCGACTCATTGGATATTTGAACGCACACAGTGTGAAACTGAAGTTTGATTTCCTTTTGCTGATTGTAACAAGTACACATCCATGTTCACTACCTCCTCTGGTCCCTGTTTTCATGAATAGCAAGTCCTTTAGCACCATCTCCCCCCCAGCACACAAACACAAACACCCTCCTCAGCCAGATCATTCTTCTTAATGTGCAGAACTGTATTCTTCTGGTGTTTTAAGAACACATTAGCCAGTCTGCCAGTAGACTCTGGGTCAGTGATATCAAAAGGAGGTCTTTCTTAAATCAAATTACCGGTAATTAATGAATTAAGAACAATGACAAGCAGCAGCTGGCAGAGGTGACAATCATCCAAACCTCAAACTGGCAAATAAAACGCATCTGAAATGGAGAAATATTGCAGTTTTTCAAAATCACACCGCATGATGTGCATGAAAAATGACTTACGAAGTAGACTGCCCCAAAGCTGCCATGTCCAATCTCATGCAGGTCAGAGAAGACGTCCTCCGGGTCATCTTTGAAGAAGAGGTCAGCCAGCTCAGGGTCCTTCGGCACTCCTTTCCGTGTGGACGACGGCATCATTGGCTGGACATGGGCTGGGCTTCAAGGGCCGCGCTCACAGACACACTACTGCTGCTGCCACCGCCAGTGGTCTGCAATGGGCCCGGCATTGGCCAGTTGGACCTGAGGACACAAAAGAGTCAAGACAGCAGGCATAAGCTGGTAACATAATCATGACTTCGACTGGATGGGACAAGACTTGGACAAGTGTGATTCTGCATGAATGCGACAGCAAACGGTTACTGCAAGACTGCAAAATACTACAGGGTCAAACAGTGATTGAGCACCTCTAACACAAGCGTAAACAGGTGCAACAGTCACAAATAAGATTTGATTGAATATCAAATCAACATGCGTACATTTGTGCTCCTCTCAATCAGTGTATGAATATTTCCAATCCAACGGTTTTGCAACAGATACTTGTTTTTAATGCGGTAAACGGCCCTCCCTCCATCACTGACACAACATACCCAGGTCTCTCACACCTCCCAGAACATATGTTCTGTTTCGGGGTTGTTGGGGGGCAGGAGCCCGTTTGATGCTGGGCGAAGGCAGGCGACATGCTGATTAGCTCACAGTCCACAGCAGGCCAGCTGGCTCATTTCCAGAAGCAAGTGAAAAGTATTCGACGTTCTTTAATTGTTTTTTATTTGTTCATTTGTTTGTTTGCTTGAAAGAATTAGACTGAAAATAATATATTTGGGTTGACTAAAGTTTTTTATTTAGTGCCTCAATTTGGTCGAGGGCATACTTCAGTGTGATGGTGAAATGACGCCATTCAACCTTCCTTGGTGTATAGGCCTCATTGGCAACTGAATCCTGGTGAACTGACAGGAATAAAAAGACACTCGAATGATGATGAGGGCATCTCGTCCCGCTGCCTTTCGATTCACAGTCACACTAGCGTGCACAGTTCCCACAAGCACAAGCACGCACACACTTGACAGATGAAGTTGAGTCACTGATGCATCATTTCCACACTTGCACACAGTGTAACAGTTGCACACAGTTTGTAGAAACCAGCACACACAGACTCACATACATGTGGGCATGCGTATTCTGTGTCACAAAGCTGCAGACAAGCTGTCAAGCATGTACGTATCCCGAATCCCTGTTCCAGTTAGCTTCATTGCACACACACAGACACACACAGAGACACAAACACAGACACAGACGCACATACAAAAGCATGTCTTTCTCTTTCTCCTTTTGTCTTTGGTCCACCATGAAATCTTCGTGCACATCAGCCAGATGCAACAAGCAGCCCCTCCACCACAAATGCACGCATGCACGCACATACGTACGTACGTACGTACGCACACACGCACGCGCACACACAATGCTAACATACAGGCAGAGGCAGCATGGCACACATGCACCCAGGCCAAGACAGGAAGCATCAGCATCATCCTAATCCCATCTCTTAAAGGGATCTCAGCCATTACAGCCTCTCCAAAAATATCCATCTTAAAGGCAAAGTCCTGCTCCCACTGGTCCACAGAACCAGACACATGGCAGAGGCAGCTTCCAGATTTGGAATGACATTCCTTAAGCTACTCTGAGCATCTGAAGTTGCACCGATTCAGACTCCAACGTAAAATGTCTTCTGTTTTGCTTCACATTCTCCAGACAAAATATTTCCTCTGGTTATATTTCTTTTCAAGGCCCCCTGCAACAATCCTGTGGTGTTTTGGAACATGTCTCTAAATTGTTCCCCCTGAGACATGCAGCAAAGTTCAGGGCCCCAGCTGTGCTCCTGCTTCTACATGGGGACACCGGTGCTCCAATCAGGACGCTGCTCACAGCATTTCTGCAGGGCTACTGTAGTGACAGAGGTTCTGCTGGAGAAGCTGAGTGCAGGAACGAGGTAATCCTGCACCTTCAGGGACACCTGAGGCCTGATCTTTCACCTGCAGGCACGAGTTCTACTTGAATGTATAAATCCACAGCTGACATGAGCTAAATGAAGACATTTACAGAACAAGCAGGTGAAATCAAAGAAAAATAATTCAGTTTGACTCTTGTTAACTTGCATGATTTTCACCACATGAAACAGAAAACTCATAATAATTATGTCTCCCAAACACAAAGTGTGTCCTGTTAGGACCAATTTATCTGTCGGTAAAAAAAGGAGCCACTTTATGGCTCACTTTTGGTTTTATATTAAGTATTTGTGAAAACTGCAACAGTAAGTTAAAATAAAAAAAAAAAACTAAACAAAGATTGTTTTACTACTGAGTGCTTCGAGAATACTATGGAGTCATTACAACTTTGGCCCCAGAAAACATGTGAGAAAGAAGATGGAGTCAAAAGAAAAGAGTTTGGATGTTAAGATGTTTCAAAAATAAAGCTGGGATCTTGTTTCAAGGCAAAATGAGGATGCCCTCTTTATTGGCAGAAAAAAAAATCTTAATGTTGGATGAGTAGTTTGAAAACTATCAAAGTCATGTAAATAAGTGGATGGTGTCTATTTATATAAAAAGAACTTCTTGAGAATAATCGTCATTGAGCCGATTCAGTCAGAAGGTCGAAATGGCTTAATCAGAGTCACGGGGATCTTTGCTGCTTTGCCTCCCAGGTTGATACAAGAGGAGTGAGGAGGATGTCTGTCTGAAACTACATGCAGAGAAACTCATGAATGATTCTCTGCCCAGTGGTTAAGTTAGTGAAACAGCCTGACTAGCTTAAGGGAGCGATAAAGCACTGGGTTAGCTCTGGCTCTTCAACGCTGCCTTGGACCTCGCCGACATCAGGACAGTCACGTCCAACCTTCATCTCACTCATCTTTTTCAATGACAATCTAGAGAAACACAAATGCTGCCTCTTGTTCCACAATTCAAATGGTCCCAGGTTCACTCTGTTCACTCTGGCAAAGAGGAAGAATAACGGTTTCTGTATTATACTCCTAGAAAACAATCGTTCGAAAAGTTTACTTTGTTGAGACTTTTCAATCATATGACAACAAATCAAAAAAGATGTTTGTGGTTGTCTGTAGAGTCATGACCAAAAGTTTTGGGAGGGATACAAATATTAATTTCACAAAGTCTGCTGTTTCAGTTTTTATAATGGCAATTTGCATATACACCAGAATGTTATGGGGAGTGATCAGCTCAACTGCAATGAATTGCAAAGTCCCTCCTTGCCTTGAAAATGAACTTTATCACGAATAACACATTTCCACTGCATTTCAGCACCATTGTTCCTCATCTGTTAGCCATGCTTACCTGCAAGGAAACATGTGCAGCAGTCATTGCATTGCACAAAAAGGGCCTTAGAGGGAAGTTTATAGCAGCAAGTAAGATTGCACCTCAGTCAACAGTCTATCGATTTACCCCTCTTTAAGGGGAGAGGTTCAATTATTGCCAAACAGGCTCCAGGGTACCCAAGGAAGTCCAGCAAGTGCCAGGACCAAATCTTGAAGTTGTTTCAGCTGTGGGATTGGGTCACCACCAGTGCAAAGCTTGCTCAGGAGTGGCAGCAGGCAGGTGTGAGTGCATCTGCATGCACAGTGAGGCGAAGACTTTTGGAGGAAGGCCTGGTGTATAGGAGGGCAGCAAAAAAGCCACTTCTTTCCAGTAAAAACATCAGGGACATACTGCTATTCTGCAAAAGGTACATGGACTGGACTGCTGAGGACTGGGCTAAAGTCATTTTCTCTGATCAATCCCTTTTCTGATAGTTTGGGGCATCTGGAAGAAGGCTTGTTCGGAGAAGGCGAGGTGAGCGCTACCATCAGTCCTGTCTCATGTCTCTTCTTTCGGTCAAGGTCGTGAGCTCTCTCACAATCTAGCCTAAAACACAGCCATGAATAAAGAATGGTACCAGAACATCCCCCGAGAGCAACTTCTCCCAACCACCCAAGGGCAGTTTGGTGATGAAGAATGCCTTTTCCATCATGATGGAGCACGTTGCCATAAAGCAATATTCATAACAAAATGGCTTGGGAAACAAAACATTAAGATTTTGTGCCCTTGGCCAGAAAGCTCCCCTGATCTTAATCCCATTGAGAACTTGTGGTCGATCCTCAAGAGGCGGGTGGACAATCAAAAACCCACAAATTCTGACAAACTTCAAGTTTTGATTATGCATGAATGGACAGCAAACAGTCAGCATTTGGTTCAGACGTTGATTGATAGCATGCCAGGGGGAAATGCAGAGGTCTTGAAAAAGAAGGGGCAAAACTGAAAATATTAACCTATTGCATGAATTCTGTGTAATTCTCAATAAAAGCTTTTGATACTTATCAAATGCTTCTCATGGCATTTCAAGATACCATAAAAACATCTGACAAATACCTAAAAACCCTGAAGCAGAAGACTTTGTAAAAATGTAATATTTGTGTCATCCTCAAAAATTTTGGCTATCACTGTAAGTGCAATCGAGTTCCTTTTGCTGCATGTCAACATCATTTTCACCTGATTCACACCCACAAACAAGACAAGCTGTTTAAGTCGTCCCGGAGGTTGAGGGAATTTTTTCCTTCATTATGAATCTCCCAACAGTAGGTGAAAGTAACATGTAGGCCACAAAGCAGACACGTGCCTCTCTTTTGAACCTTGTGCATGAGAAAAACCATGACAGCTGCCATCGTCCTACAGCTGCTGCAGCACCTCTGCAGAGATAGGGCCAGACCAGAATCAATTTCACGTCGTTCAGCTTTGATTTCTCTAAAGAATGTTCAAGAACTCTATCTATCCATCCGTCTATCTACCCATCCATCCATCCATCCATCCATCCATCCATCCATCCATCCATCCATCCATCCATCCATCCATCCAGCATAGAGCCAGAAAGAAATGCAGAGGGATATTTATTGACCTTTTAGGACTGAAGGATGACAAGAATCATGTTTGATGAAGACATGAAGCCACAAATAATTCTATTCATTCAAAAGTAGAAATGTGCATGTGCGTGTGTGTGTGTGCGTGTGCGTGCGTATCAGAGTAAATGACTGTGTTTACTGGTGTGTGTCTCCACGTTGCATCAGCACAGCCTTCTTCTCATCTGCCCTGCAGGAACTCTCCAGATAGCTGCAGAGATTACGATTGACAAAGCTGCACAAATCTCACCCACCTCCACACCCCCCACAAACCCTCTGAATCACTGCTTTGTTTGCATTTGCAGAATATGAGATGAGATGCAACACTTTTCATGTGACAAAGATAAAAACAGTTTAAAAATGAAGAAACCCAAAACCCACAAAGTGAGTGAGGAGGAGGGATCAACACGCTGACAGAAACAAAGTCAGAACGAGCTGACTGAAACGGCAGTGATTGAGAGAGTGTGAGCAAGACAGAAAAATAGCAAAAGATGGAATGAACACTCAGTTAAGTCACGTGATCACTCTTTGGAACACACACCTCCCTTTCACAATCTTCGATATCCCTCTTCTCCACTGTTTTGCAGTGACACAATGTGGAAATACCAGGTTGTAACACAGGGGGCTTGGTGAAGCTGTAATGTATCTACACGCGTGTACGTGTGTGTGCGTGTGTGCGCGCGCGCGCGCGTGTGTGTGTGTGTGTGTGTGTGTGTGTGTGTGTGTGTGTATCAGGGGCTGTAGCAGTGGCTCTATGAATGGTATTGTTCAGAAAGAGCTGATTAGCAAAATGGCTTAGACAGATTAAATGCTCACTATGTATGAATTCTTCAGTACGTGTGCTCTGCCACTGCCCACGCGCCACATGTGCGGGTGGCCTTTCGTGTGTATGAGCTGCAGTAACACGCTGCCTTATGCATTCACACAAGTGTTTAAGTGCAAAGATGTGTGTGTGTGTGTGTGTGTGTGTGTGTGTGTGTGTGTGTGTGTGTGTGTGCGTGTGTGTGTGTGTGTGTGTGTGTGTGCGTGTGCGCGCATGTGTGCGTGTGCGTTGGGGGTGGTGCTGAAGGATTTGCTATTGGCAAAAACTGTTCATCATACAAATGTGTTGAAAGAATTAACTGGCTAGTGCTACTGAGAACACGCACACATGATGGAGATCAAGAATTTGGACCTGACATGAGGGTCAGTCATATCCTTCGAGCAGGTGGTCCCAGTGTGTGTCAAAATGTGTCCGGTTCTTAAAAGGACAGCTCATGGCGTGAACACAGCTCTGCTGTCCTGTTGCTGTGTTCAGGCCAGTCTAAAGATTGATTTGATTATTAGACTTAGCTGAAGCTACTTCAGGTCTTTGGAGGAAGATGCTCTATGTTAGAGATGTGAGCCGTTCATGAATAGAACAGATTTATGAAGGGACCAAAACAAACCAACAACAGAACAGCTGATGAAAAACCAACATGCAGACAGGGAAATGAACACGAACAAAATGGTGCCGATGTTAATCACAGCTTGTGCAGATGTAAGCTAATGTTTGATGCAGTCAGACTTGTCTAACACTGCTGAGAGCAGGACTCAGCTCCAATCAGTGTGATGCAGAATCAACCGAAGGTTGGACTGTTCACCCACTGACCTGAGCTGAAATTAGACCAATATGTGACCAGTTAGTTTTGCCCAACAGTTGATGTGTCGCTGCAACAGCCATCCTGTCCTGCTCCATTAGAAACCTTGACCCAGAGTCTGGATGCCTGGAGACCATAGCTAACATTTTCCTGTCTGCAAAGCACAAACACATCAACAACAACTCTTTCATTGATGATATCAAAGGAGGAAAACCCTCCAGATAGAGAGCATGTGAAACAGTGTGTTTACATGTGAACATATGCAGGTAAGATGTGGGGCAAAGTTCAATATGCCTATGAAAGACACTCATGAGCAGATCCACGCAAACAAACGGCTGCCATCCTCCCACCCTCAGGTCCCATGTTGATGCCGCCATGACTAATTGATGTGCCGACATGTTGGTAACGAATCACGGCCACCAAGCTCATGGATCAGATTGCAGATATTCTGTGCTCCAAAGAACTGATTACATGGTGCTCTTATAACATAACTTACGAGAAAGAGCTCACAGAGGTATCCTGGGATGGACGCAGTTCAACCAGACTCAACCAGAACAGAGTGGCTCTATCCTCTGACCAGCACCAGCAAGCATGTAAAACACCAACAGAACTGGATGAGACACTCCGCCTGCAGAATATAATCTGTTGTATTCATGTATTTGAAAATGGCTTAAGATGGCCAACTAATGTTTTTAAATAAGACCAGTTACAATTATAATATGGTTATAATGTCCCTTGTTGTGACAAGAACATTAACATTTTAGCCATTGTTATACTGCATCACAAATAATAAAAAGCAAACATGGCGTTCTCTTTCTTTGGACTATAAACGTGCATCACCCCTTTAAGGATGAACAGAACCAAAAGATAAGACAACACTGAGCGCTGCTGACGTACTGAATGTATTCATCTAAAAACGTTGTTCTGGAAAAGTGTCATGTCTCAGCAAAAAACAGCCAGTTTTTCCATGCAGTGATTCAGAGTGGGTGCATCACATCTTCCCCAAAATTGATCTCACATAAACGACTTCACTTTGTCTTTAAGCTCCATCAGTTGTGTGTAACAGGAAGCTTCAATCCTTGTTGTAGCTCCTTTGTCCTCTTATAAATCACTCTGCAAAGAAAAGCTTTGACAAGAAGGAAACCTCCAGTTCCTTATCCCTTATTTCATATTAAGTCTCCAGGAGATTGTGTGTTCAACTCCTATGAGTGTACAAGTGCAGTACAGCTGCTGAGCCTTTGTATAAGCATGCGTGTGGAAATATAATAAAAATGGGAGCATCTGTCTTCAAGTACATACAAACAAGCAACAATGCATTTGTCAGTGGGAGCATGCAAGTGTCCATATGTCCACGCCAGTTTATGTGGCTACAAATCAGGGTGTGCGTGCGTGCGTGCGTGCGTGCGTGCGTGCGTGCGTGCGTGCGTGCGTGCGTGCGTGCGTGCGTGCTTGTGGTTGGGGGCATTGAGCTTTAACAGATTACTGGTTTAGTGAGGAACAGGAATTCGACTGTGGGGATTCTTACTGGGACTCAAGTCACCAGCAGTGTGTTGAACAGAAAGAAAAACAATTACATAATAATTTCATTTCCTACCAATTCTGACGTGTGGAGATGTCTCAGAGCTCTGTGTGTGTGTGTGTGTGTGTGTGTGTGTGTGTGTGTGTGTGTGTGTGTGTGTGTGTGTGTGTGTGTGT
>JASSRZ010000463.1:0-13009 GCA_032164315.1 Malacoctenus gilli | reverse complement strand
TTTGTTTTAGATTCCATCACTCACAGTTGAAGAGTACCTATGATGAAAATTACAGTCTTCTACATGCTTTGCAAGTGCGAAAACCTGAAAAATCAACAGTGTATCAAATACTTGTTCTCCCCACTGTATATTTTTAAACTCAATGAGAACAGGACAACAAAAATAATCGGTTTTATTGGGATCTACGTTTCTTTCCCCCCACACCAGTCTAATGTGCTTCCTCTAGACTTTTTTTTAGATATTTGTAGCAGTAAAAGTCCCTTAAATGGGGTTTCTTGGGAAAGAAATGGGCTCGTTAAAAAAACACTGCCTGCTGAGCCTTTCTTTTTTACCAACCTCTATCTAAAAAGCATCCAAACATCACAGTCCTTTTCTTTGAATCTTTCTCCCCAAGGTGAGCTCTTATGAAAGCCAAATGCAACCAAACTCTCTTTTAAGATTTTCCCATTTTTCCCATTTATATCTTAAGGACAAAACCATTAGGTACAACTAAGCAGTTGATTTCCCAGGCCACGCACTTTAAATACCCTGTGGTACCTTTATGTAGGCAGCTGTGTTAATTAAGTCCATTGAGCCAGTGCCCACAAATTCACCCTTCAGAAGTGGAAGGAAAGAAAAACATCTCCTTTCATACTTGGACTGGTCTAATTTGCACAAAACACTTAATTTGCTGGATGAAAAGAAGCTGGCTTCAAAAATGGTGAAAATGTTTTTTTTTGGTTTTTCTTCTGAGGACAGTTTTTTCAGCTCTGTGTCTTGTTGGCAGGCCTCCAAAGGCAGTTGAAGATGAGATCACTTAATCTACTGTGCCAGGCAAGACGAGGATTTCAGCATTGATCACCAGCAGCAGCCAGAAAGGAAACAGACCATTGAAGTAGGTGAGGAGAATCTCTGCAGCAGGACAACAATCCCCCATGCTATTCGGGCATACTTTGCCATTTTGTATCATCTCAACAAAATCCCCTTTTTTCCTGTCTGGCTGATAGAACAGCTGGCATTGCTCAACTCTTGCAGAGAATAAAGCAAATGTCTTCAGCACAGTTTGGAATGTAATCATAGCCGGCGGGCAGCAGCATAGTCTCTTCTGTTGGAAGATAAGGCAGTGAGGACCAAAAAGGAAAAGAAATGCTGCTGCACAGTAAAATTCTAATGAGGGAGCAATTGAAGGAAGGAGATGATTTCAGATGTTTGTTGTCACTATAGCAGACAAAAATTAGGGCAGGAACAACTTTTCAGTGCTGCCAGTGCCTTAGAGAGTCCAGCCACCTCGTGAATGCTGCCCTCCAAGTCAACAGCACAACACTTCAGACAATAAATGTGTCTGTTGTTCCACTCCACAATACATGCCTTGCACCCAACAAGTCTTCTGCAGCAGGTTGCAAACATGGGTTTATTTACAGGAATAAAGGACTTTTTAAAATTGTGTTAGAAGAGGGGCACATGTGGGGGCGGGGGGGGGGGCTGTTGAAGTAATGGATGGAGAAACAAGGGAAAATAAGGAAAAAGTGAGGCAGGAGGAAGGAAAAGGAGGAAAGAATAAAAACAGAAATATGTGCAAAATGTAGTACCTTTAATCATTCATTCTGTTTTTCCAATCATTTTAGGAAAACAGCACTTACCTTTGCAGATAAGTCAGGCAAAGACAATTCTTAAAGAGGCTATTTCATCCTGCAAGAGATAATGTTGTTGCCATCGTAGAACGTGCAAATCCACTCAAATCCTTGATGACCTTTGAAACTTCTCTTAGTTCCTGGGCTGCTTTGACAACCTCCTCAATGTCAGCTGGAAGGTCAGAAAGGCCTGTATCTTCTTTTTGACTGAAAAAACATTGAAACAGGTTTTTATATCATTTACATCATTATCACTTCATACACATAGAACCATTGAATCTTTGCTGATATAATGTTTTAAAAAAGGATTAAAGTTTTTAAAAAAGTCATGCAATAATGAACATTCAGTTCAGTGACATCAGCCTCCTTTTTAGTTGGTTTCAAGTAGCTCTATCTCTTGCTTAGGCATTGCATATACTTTCCTGGAGTTTTGCTTCCGGGATGCTGACCCTGTCATTTGAAATTTGGAGATCATGATTTTTTTTTAAACTTTCAACTGAATTGTTAAATATTTGAAAAGTTATGTCCTCTAATTTGGTTAGGAATTTAAAAAATGTGACTAAAAACAGATTTAGAGAGTCCAAGACAGCTATGAATGCAAAATGCATGCATCTCAATTAGCTGGTAAGTGTGTGAAATTGTGCATATGAGCTCCCAAAGTGACTGCAGAAAATATCATTAATACAGCAAAAATGCAAAACATACCACTAGTTCCATCAGAATCAACGATTTTGCTGCCCTGACTATCTGTCAAAATAATTGACTCCTGCTGTCCAAAGGCCTCTATCCCTTACTGATGATTGTCTTCACACTGGCCTCAAACGCAGAGAAGCAAATTGTCACCATCTTGTTGGTCTCCAGCTGTCCATTCACAATTCTAGCAATGAAGATGTTCCTGAATATTGATGACAACAAACATTTTTCATGCATAAATAGCCAATTATATTACAAATTATTATCAACATGAAACAACATCATTTGATGCAACGCATCATATGTTGTTTTCATTCTAGGAAGGACTATGTATTGCAAGTATTTAAGCTGTTTAATCAAACATGGTAAGTGTTTTAGTTATTCATTAATGTTATATTTAATATTGCTTGGGCAGAGGGTGCACAATCCTGCTCACTGACATCATAGCCACCATTTTTTAATGATGTTGTTTAAATGAAAAATAATTTTTGCATTTAAACTTTTAATGATTGAAATGCAAAATGTATCACTATTATATTGATGGCCTCATGTTTTTTCATATCTTTAGGATGAGGCATCTCCTAAGCACTGTAATGTGTCACTCAGAGTGTGATGCTGTGACACATTTTTCCTTTACCTAAAAAGTGCAATTCTTGTGATTTTGATGTTCTACTTAGCCACATTATGATTAACTGATGAATCACAACATACAATAACAACAATTACTCAGTATGTAGGATTGGTGCCATCATACCCTTTGCTAAAGAAGTGGAATTTTTCTGACAAATTGAACGCAGAACATTGATAGAGGGGTTAATATGCAGGGGTTTTGCCAGCACACTGAAATATCAACAAATAATGTACTACAAAAGTAGTAACAGAAAAGACAGAGGATGTTTTAGCAAGAAGTAAAAGTTTTCTTTCTTCACCTCACAAAAGTTTTTGTGGTCACCCCCTGGCCTTTACCAATCTGGTGCCTTTGGCAAGATTTTAGGTAGCACCCCCTTGCATCGCTTTTTTTTTTTTATTTCTTTAAAAACAAAGAATAATGATTCCACATTTTAAACTAGTTGGTTTGATCAACATTGTCTAGGCTGCTGTGATTTGCCCACTGGGGGCAAGGTATTTGCATGCTTCCCATCCTGCTTTGTGGCGTCCTGTGGTTTGTTCTGAAAGCACCATAAGCCAAGTATATGTGTGATCACTTCACTTTCTCCCTGTTTGCATGTAGGACGGCATTGCTTTTGTGCAAAGTTATTATTGATCAATTAAAGGTTCCTCTTGCAAACCAGGGTTAATAAATGAGATGCGTCACTGTTTGCCGAACTCTATGATTACCATGCAAGTATAACTAACAGTGACGTAATTACCACTGTGATTTCTGACATTCCCTGGCAGTAGGCTAGCATCAGCTAGCAGGCTTAGCATCAGCCTATATTGCCTATGCCACGGCTGGCCCTGTTTGTTGTAGTGCTCCTTGAATTTGAACAGGAGGAGCTTGTGGCTGGTTGGACGCTGAAAAGAAAAGTGAACAGTCTGGCCGGAGGCAAGTGCCCCCGCTGATCTCTCAACTGTATTGCTGTCACCATGTACTTCACCATCACTTCTGGTGAGGAGGTCAAAGAAAAATGTAATTCATCCAAACACAATTTGACCAAATACAGTATAAGAAAACAAACACAACAGAGCTAGAAAACGATCAAGTGATAAGGAGCATTAAAGAAACTAAAATGTTAATCAGTGCCACCCTCCTTTAAATTCTTCATTTGTACCACCCCATTTCATCCTGGGAAATATCAGGCTGCCGATATGACATCTTGTTTTCTAATCGAACTTTGATCGCTTGCAAGCAGTAGCTTGTTTTGCTAATGCAAATAAGCTAACCATATTGTTTTAACATAAATGGCATACCTTAGGTCACGACATTTATCACATCATTGTTTTAAATACAAAAGTTTACATACCGGGAAAATGACACTTATTTTTTCGGTGGTTATGTCTTCTGGCCTCAGAGTCACCGTCTTATTTCTTTAAAAAAGGACTAAATTTCCATTTTTCCCCTCTTTTTCTTAACTTTCCGTAGCTGCGGTCTCAGGTGCAGAGTAGAGCCGGGTCCTGGCTGGAAAAAGACCAGGAGTGTAATCAAATAAGTCAGTTTTTTCAATTTGGTTTTGGAAACACTGAGAAAACAAGTTGGGTTTTTTGGGCATTTTTGATTTTTGGCTTTAGTTCGAAAATGAACGATGCACGTATTATGAAGTTTTCATGAGTTGTGGACAATAAAACCTCCTTCACATTGTAGCAACACTCTTAATTAGAGGTTGCTTGTTCAGACTAACAGTTTGCAGGTTCCTGATGTACACCTCCGTCAAGTGCAGACAGTTCCAAGGATCCAAATTGCTCATCCTTTTTCGGAGGTAAATGCCCCATCCTCTCTGTTTCCTCATCTCTGTGCTCCCAGCTGTGAAAGCAAACTGAGTGTTCAGGTGAATGTACCAGATGGGACGAGAACTTTCTGACTGACACCTATGAGAGCCAATCAGATGTCCCAAAACTGTGTTGCGATATGGAGAATTAGGCTGGGTAGCAGTTTGGTTTGTTCCTTTTTTACTCTGTCCTAATTGTTTTACCTTTTTTTCAATTTTTTTTTCTGTCATAATTTTTAACATTTCATGAACACACAGAACTAAAATATAAACATGCTCCTGGTTTTTGCTCCTGATTTCCAAGCGCTGATCCCAAAGATGTAGTACTTTTTCGATGTACACTTCTTTTTGATTGTTATTATCTCTACAATGATGTGCACAATAACACAGATTTTAGACAAATCTGTGAACAATATTTCACAAGCAAGTAGACTGAGTTCAGCTTGTTTGTTTAGTATGTGTATATTTTCTTCATGTAAAGAACACTGGGTTGCTACATGAATTAAATGGAATAGTTTAATGAAATGAAGCAGTAAGCCTTAATATTTTAAAACAGGTTTAAGGAAAAAGTGTTGACTTTTTTGAGAAAAGTTAAGCTATTTCATTGACACCACTGTGAGGGCAAGAGGTGCCCCTTAGTGGCAATATCATTTTTCAAAGGATCCAAGGAACATGGTTAGAAATGAGCAAAATCATATAAAAGATAACAAATAATGAACTTTTGGAGCAGTTAAAAACCAAATTTAAGTGAATCTGAAGATGCTCATATGAACGTTAGTGATGTGTGTGAGTGGCTCCATGTAGCCATCACCACTCTTGTGTGAACCTGCGTGTAAATGGGTGAGTGTGACAAACAGTGGAAATCCCTTTAGGAGCTGCTTAAAGCAGTGAAAACAACTTTTTATTGGTGAAGTTTACTTTTTACATTTGCAAAGGAAACCCAATGTATCAATAGTACAAAACAAGAAGTCTGTATTTGGGATTCTGAAGTCTGGGGATGGAAACCCCCTATGTCTACACTCCATGCTGGAAGTGATAAAGCCACAGGGGACATTGGTCATGGTTTCTGTTGCACCCTGGAAATATGTCAGAGTCCCTCAAAACAGCACAGCATCACTGATCTCACCACTGGACTGCAGCTGCATTTACAAACTGGTACAACGCTATTCGTGTTTTGTTGTATTACCGGAGAGCTCCACAGGGCATTCAGTTGATTTGAGAGTGTGACATATGTGCTGGGCAGCTGTTTCCGCACCCGAAGAAAATACTCGATGTTGGTCGAGGAAAATCCTTGTATATCAGGCCGTCCTTTTCTATGTGCCACTGAGGCGGCTCGCTATCTTTGAACCTTGTCGAGACACAATAATCATGCAAATACAGATGATTGTATTCTTGGTTTCATCAGCATCCTGATTTGTCTCATTGAAAATACGAAGCACGAAATGCTCCCTTCCCTTCCAGCTCGATCATGTGGTAAGAATGAATTCCAATAATGGTCAGAGTTTTGCATGAAAATCACACACTTCCTTTCATCTTGCAAACCCCAGCGCAGCCACTCTGGCGGCACTTTGTTGCAACCCCAAAGTGAGCGTACATCTTTGGTCACACTCAAAGCCTCAGAAGCAAAGCAGAGGTTTTAAAAGTGGAGCGCGAAAAGGATTCAAGAACATCCCTCACAAACAAACGCGTCCCCTCCAGACCTGAGCTTCCACCCCGTCGTGAACCTTGTTAAAAAGGAGACACCACTGGCCTGCCTGTGAACCTATAACAGACGAGCCGCTAATTCCTCATTTCAGTTCAAACTTTGTGACCAGCACGCACGCATGCACGCACCGAGGTAAATACATTATTTCACTCTGTTGGATGAGTTTGCGAGTCTCCAGCTGGAGTCCTTGACCTGTGGAGGGCTTACACATTGGCTTTTTTAGCTGCTTCCAGCACTAAGTGCTGTGATAGGATTCAGACAACTTTGGTTGTTTTGTTGGATTTAAGCTGTAGATGTTCACTGACTGTCAAAATTTGTTCAGGGCTGAATTTATTGGATTTTTATGGATTACAATTTCTGTCTCCTTGTAAAACTGGATATACAGTATGGAACAAGTTTCGGAGGTCTGAAGCCGGCAAGCAGCTTCACACTGCGGCTGGAACCTCGGATGGTAAATTCAGACAAAAAAAACCCCAAAATAAATAAAGCAGTTATAAAAGCGCTATGAGAGCAGACCAGAGATGGTGAAGGTCTGAACACTGCTTCAAGGCTTGAGCTGAAATGGTGACCAGAGGTGGCAGACCCAGAGAGGCTTGCATCAAGCTTCGGAAAACCACTATGTTTTCAGCTGTTTAAGGCTCTGCTTCTGCAACTGATCTGTGATAGGTCCTCATCTGACCTGGCTGCAAGTCAGTAGTTCACTCAGAGCAGCAAGCTATGGTACTTGATTACTTCATAACCTTCAGAGTGCAAGCTGTGAAGAGAGCAGCTGGGGCATAGGGTGAATACACTTCATAGACAACGACTGAATACAGTCAGACTGCATCAAAGAAAAAGCCTGTCTGACTCCTGCAGTATGAAGCCATTCAAAACAAACAAAACAAAAGGTTTCATGAAAGAAGCAACAGAGTTTACAGTGTGTTGTGAGCTGTGAGAGTTCCACTTGCCTGAAGACAACTCCTGGATGTGTCTGCAGGCAAGGCCGGATTAACCAAATAGGCAACTGGGCAATTGCCCAGGGGCCCACGACCTCAAAAGGGCCCTTGATTGTCAAGGCACAAGCAAAAAAAATGTATCTGTTAAATTCACGCTTTATGTTAAACAAACAGTACACCAGGAACTTTGCGCTGCACAGAGACACTGTGCGGCTTGCTGTGACTCTGAATATGACTCAATTGTCAGTCAGATGTGGACTGAGCAATGAGGAGAGGGCTTCAAATTAAGACCTTCTCCTCATTAGTCAGTCTGCATGAAGTGGGTCAAGGTGACGCCGATGTCGTCCACTCAGACGTCAAGCATCGCGACAATGAAAGAAAAAAGGACATGGAGAAGCTCAGTGAGAGCGCCAAACAAAAATTAAAAAAGCACTTCAGAAACACTGAAATTTTAAAGAAGATACCTAAAATAGGTCATTTCTTCACTCTTGTAAATATTCCTGACACTTCTGAGAAGCTAGTTTCTGTCAACTCTGCTCACCAAGATTCATCACCGCTAGTGATAGCTAGCCATGGCATCCCAGATTCTGCTGTGCCATCATCTTTAAACAACCCAGGTTCTGCTGCAAGCGTGACCATTGAGGGAAGCGCTGATGACGGCTCTCCAGTGTCACTCCCACCTGAGCCGCCTTTCGAGTCTGGCCATTACGGAGCCGATACCTAAGTGCAGGACATAGGCAAAACATGCTGTCTCTATTACAACAGTCTAAATATGCATGCAGAGTGGACACTTCTCTTGCCTGACAGTGTGAGTCAGAATAGCCCTACCGGAAGAACTTCTTCGTCGTGTGTGTGTGCAGGGATAAGGTTTTGGGAGCGAGAGAACTGCTATTTCAAGGTGACGACAAACTGCTGGGCTCCACACACAAGGGGAACTTTTTGGGACTGCTTGAGCTAATTGCAGAGTTTGACCCCTTTTTAAAAAGGCCACCTTGAGAAGCATGGCAATAGGCGTTGAGGTAAGCCATCTTACCTGTCATCAAAACTGTGTGCAAAGAATTTAATTCATTTAATGGGTGAAAAAACAAAGCAAGTGATAGCAGCAGAAATCAAAGATGCAAAATATTTCCATGTAATCGGATTTAGCACGTGTCTATCAGCTCATGTTTGTTTTTGGTTTGTCAGCACCGATTGCAGAGTAGTGGAAAGAGACACTCGGCTTACACCTGTGTGCTTACCAGCCTGGGTTTAGACTTGTCAAACTATCATGGTCAAAGCTCCAACAATGCTAGCAATATGTCTGGCAAATACAGCGGGCTCCAGGTGCACTTGAAAAAACAGAACCAACTAATCCAGTGTACATCGTGTACTGCCCACTTGCTTGCTCTAATGAGGTAAACTCTATTTTTTAACTGCTGGAGTCTCTGTACAGATATTGCAATGTGTAAACACATGGCTGGAATACATTTTTCCAAAATAGCGAAAATAACAATAAATCCACTGTTAAATCCCTCAGCACCATTCGATGGAGTTGCAGAGCAGACTCCACAAAAGCTCTCAAAGAAAATTACGGGGCAATTAGAGCTATATTAGCCAAAATATCTTCAGCCTGTGATGAGAAAGCATAAACCAAACTTGAGGCCCACAATGTCTATGAAACATTCTGCACCATGAAGGATTTTAGTCAGCAATAATATACTATTTCTATGCTTTTGTTCTTGTTTGCTAGAATTAGAATAAAAGTTCAGCGTAGGTTAGATTGTGTGAGTGCTATCAGCAAGTAACAGGATGTGGCAGATGCTCTGTGTTTTTCCATTGACTTAGGGTGGGGGTCTGGAGCCCCCTGCAACTCTATTGATTAGTGTCTCTCCACATTCCTTAATTCTTTGTTCTCTGGTCTTCTTCCTGTTGGTGTTTATAATCTCTTTCAGGTGACAAAGCAGTTTGGCAGGAACTGGAGACGCCAGAGACAAAGACCCCCAACTTTAGGTGCTGGTTTACAACCCCTGCTAGGAGATCGGGGGAAGTGATCAGCAACTTGGTGTTTGGAGTGGGGGAAGTGCTGGAGGACATTTGGGAAAGGCCAATCAGGTCTTTTGACATCGATCAGGCCATGATTCGAAGGAGCCCCTGCCAATGGGAGATGAAATGATGGGACCGGCCCAAGGACCAAGCATGATAAAAATCCAGAGCAAGGGATAGTTAGGCGTCTTTTTCTCAGCTGAGCATAAGACATATTTTTTGTCTGGTTGCTAGGGAGAAATCGACCCAGAGCTCTGCACCCGCACATTCAAATTTGTCTGTAAGATTATTCTTTGATTCATGTATTGTAACTCCGGAGTGACGACACTGGCACGGCTTTCTTTGAGACGGGCGCTCCACTTTCCTTATTGAACGCCGTGAAAACTATGAAAACAAATTGCAGAGCTTTACCCATCTTATCAATTATATTAAACACACATACATATTGAATAGCCGAAAGCTACCTCGTGGCCGCCTGCCACTCTGGAGGTCCCTTAACGAACACTCGGTCCTTTACACTACAAATTGACGCACAAAATGCAATTGACACTCAACATAATTAATACACCATAGATTGCTCTGCACCCGCACATTCAAATCTGTCTGCAAGATTATTCTTTGATTCATGTATTAAATGTCTTCTTCTCTTTTATATTGATTAATGACTCCGTTTCAATCCAACCAACGAACACACAGGAATTCAAGGAAAAAGGACTGAATTTCAACAACCACAAAAGGCACATTCTCAAAAGGCATGACGATGTGGCAGAGAAAGGTACACTTCTGGACATGCTGAAGGAAGGAAGAAGCTTTGCGGCTGCAGGGCGCTCACATTGTACCATAATTGGAAACAATAAACTTGATGACTTTGCGGATTTTGCTTGTTGCCGGCTCTTACAGGAATATAACCCCTGTGATAAACGAAGGTTCGCTGTACTTGGCTGCCCTGTACTGGAAAGCTACAGACCCTTGGCAAATCGCCTCTTCCCCAAAATCTGAAGAATCAACAACATAACAACACAAAGCAACCTGAGATACTGTCATCATAGACCAGCAAGTTTGGAAAAGAGGCAGTGTCCGCCTGTGCATAACATCACCATTAATGTCCATAGAGAAACTCTCGTCTCTCACTCCGGAGCAGAGAGACTCCTGTGATGAAAAAACTACAGATAAAAGAGGTTATTCATTCACATTAAGATCAGGAAAATCACAGAATAGGTGCACTTCATCTTCGTGCTTGCAGAAATGTGAAGCACTAAGTGTGTCATCTTCCGCTGATAAAAGGACTTAAGGTAAGTGGTTTTCCTGCAGATTCCAAGATAAAGGTCAAACTGTTAATCTGAGGTAAACAAAAAAAAAGAAAAACAAATTCATGTAAAGAAGTGCATGAGAACAGATACAGCATGAGACAGGCACATTTTGTATGGAAAACTGAAGTATAGCCTTGGAACAACATTCATATTCACAGTACAAATGTGGTGGCACGCACCCCTGAAATGTTTGCGGGTGAAGCTGGACAGCTGAGCTAGAAGGGCTGAATGAAGGTCAGCTTTCCGATAGGTGTCTATTTGCATACGAGAGATGGTAGGTGCAAACACTCAGCTCTGACCTTTCTCTGATTGACGGCTTCACCCTCAAACAAAGTGAGAGTGTAAACTCTCGGACACGGTTTGAAAAGAATCTGCACTCTGATTTCTGAAAGGATTTCACAAACATACACACCACATCTTACAGACACATGACTGAATGTAGACTGCAAGTCCAACTACACGCACTATGTTTCTATCAGGATGTTGCGATTGCCACCATTTTTTTTCTTGATGGCTGCTGATGGCTCTCACTTTCAAGTTTAGAGGTGATATCAGTTGCATGTTGACATGAATGGAGTATAAACTGAACTAGGAAATAAAAACGGGGCCCCCTATAAATTATTTTCATTTAATAATATTTATTTTCTCTAGCTTGTCACGTTTACGATTTTGGCAGTAGTTTCCTTCTCAAAAAAGACTTTCCATCTCTCGACGATTGCAGACGTGTTTCTCTCTGCTCCCTCCACTGTCCTTTTTGCCTGCCTGCTATCTTGTCCTGTCTCATCTTGGAGCCTCTCTGCATTTTTCTTCCTAAATACTAGAACATAAACTATGGATCTGATAGGCTAATCTCTAATGCAATCGACAAGATTTTTCCACCCAGAGACAAGGTGCGGGTGCTGCATCTTGTCCGCCTGGGACCCACCCCGTGGGTTACTTAATGGACCCTCGAAGGAATGTAGGGTTTTGTGTCTTTGTGTTTTCTCAGTGGAGGACCTCTACATATTTGGATTTATGGTTACTGGGTTTCTGCAGAGTGGAGCTGGTGGATTCCTGGGCTACCAGAAAATTCAAGAGCTGGAGGCAGCTGTTGACAGGCTGCTGTCCGAGCCATTGCTCCAAAGCGTCAAAGCTCATACTGTGTGCAAGATGGCTTAAAGACAGGAGGCCTGATGGGCAAACAGGAGACGATGTCAGACAGCATAGTCAAGTTGGGTACCACCATGGAGAAGTTGGCAATTGGGATTGGGGGAAACTTACATGAAGATTTGGATGAATTGGAACCGCCACCATGGGACCTGCTGGGGACTTTAAAACAAAAAAATGTCTCGCCTGGAACAAAAACACTCCCTTAACTTATTTTATTTTTTACATTTTCTTTATTAAGAACCACAGATAATAGACAAAATCTTTGTTGTACAATTCTTTACATAGTGGTCCATTTTTTGAAAGTAATTTAAAGAAAAAATACATGAACACTGAACATGGGGTGTTTTCCACGTAATGGCGAAAAGAGAGAAAGAACCCCCCCCCCCAAAAAAAACAGAAAAACAAAAACAGTAGGAAAACAAGAATCTAAGATTGAGTGTTAAATAGACAAATTCAGACAAAGGAGGGGCATTTTGAAACAATGTACAGTATTTTACCCACTTTTCTTCAATTTAGCTTTTTGCAGCTTTATAGAGAAGGTGATTCTTTCCATTAGGAACATTTCATAAGTAATACCATACCAGTCACTCTTGGAAGGGCCCTCCGGCTTAAGCCATTTCCTCGTTATTGCTTTTCTCGCTGCCGTACTCAGTATCCCAAACAAATATTTAGTTTTATTGTCTGTTGGTGTTGAGTGCGGTCGCCCGAAAAGGAGTTCATCCCAATTAAATGCAAATTTAGCCCAAAAATAGTTGTTAATTCTGTGTGAATTTCAAGCCAAAATGTATTAATGTTCGGGCAGGCCCAAAAGAGATGGAAATTATTGGCTTTGTTGGAGCCACAGTTCCTCCAACAACTTGGAGAGGCCTGTTGATAAGATTTTTGAATTAGTGTAATAAAATATCTACAGAGACTTTTTCAGCCGAAAGCCCTCCAAGAAGTCGAATTTGTCATCTTCCATTGAAATCCACAATACTGAAACCAAACATCTTCAGGAATTACCATATTCAGTTCAATTCAATTCAATTTTATTTATAAAGCGTCATATACAACAAAGTCCTCTCATGGCGCAATACATCATGAGAGAAGAGACCCAACAAATCCACATGAGCATGCAGTTGGCGACAGTGGAGAGGAAAAACTCCCTTTTAACAGGAAG
>JASSRZ010000462.1:0-13009 GCA_032164315.1 Malacoctenus gilli | reverse complement strand
CACAATTATTAATGTGAAAGGCCTTGACATCAAAATGAGCCATTTATTGTAACAATTTATTGATTAGAAATGAAGTTCTATGTAATTTTAAGTTACTATGTCCTTATGTGACAAGACTTCTGTCAATGACTACTTTCTCTGAATGTAAACACCTGTTCATTCTGAATTGTTTGTGAACTGTCTGTGCTGTGTTGTGGTCCTTGGCACTTCCTTTATGCTCCTACTGCATACAGAGAGTCTACTACAAAGTCTTGAAATGGTTTTATTTGTGTTGGACTTTGCCAGGAAAAATAAATAGGGGTAGAAGGTGAAGATGCTGAGGTCTTCGAAGTCGAGGCCTTGTAGAAGCTTCTGTAAGGTCAAAAGAAACGTACACAGACAGGTTTCCATAAAGTAGTGTGGACATTTTTGTCTTGCGTGCACGCACGCACGCTCAAGATCTCAAGATCATCAAGCAAGAAATTTTGTTAGCTTTGAATTGAGATTAGAATATTTGGTTACCGTGTTAATGAACTGAGCTGTCAACTTTGCATTGTTAAATCAGTGCCATGGAAGCTTTACTCGTAAAATGTCAGCTTGATCACACAGCTACACAAGTGGTTCACACTCACCGATAACTCAAATAAGCAGAACAGGAAGAAACCATGGGGCAGATTTAGGTCAAAATTATTTCCAGTGATTGTAGTAACTGAAAATGAATTAACAGGCAGTGTGAGTAATTTCACTCAGACATGAGTTGAGAGTTGGAGGGGTGACTGGGGTATGGTGTATGGGAGGATCAGGGTTCAGCTGCTTCCATCATTACAAATCCCATGATGTAGTTACCCCAGTGAAATGATTTTACATCATACTTTTGTAAAGGACTTAATAAAAGTTTAAAATGAATCTGAATAAATGTAAAATATAACTTTTTGTGAAACACAAAGAAAGCACAGTGAAAAATTTAAATCATTCGACTGCTGCTCTTCATTCATGCACTAGTGTTTTGGTTTGCAGAGCAGATTACGGGGAGAAAAAACAAAAAATGATAGTGAGAACTTTTGTGGTCATTTTGTTGGGTGGGGTCCTAAGGTTTTCTCTTCTTCCAGAGGGGATGTGACATTTAAATGTCTCAGAACTGCTATTAGATGCAAATATGACACTGAACATCTCACAATAGCTCACGAGTGTCAATATTCAAAAGTGATCCGTAAATCAGTTGTTTTTTCTGTTGACATTAAAACAGCACCTCAAGTCATGACAGAGTGACCGTTGAAAAGGTTCATCATAACTTCCACTTCCACACAAAGTCAGGATTATATCATGAGCTAATGCTCATGCTGCCAGAATGAACAGAGGTATTCCTAATGTCTGTCAGTCGGGAAACAGTGTTCTTCAGTGTAGAAATAGGATCGCAAAAGGGACTGCGCACCTCCAGAGGGGAGGTGGAACAGAACTGCAGTTGTGTGAGCAGGGGGAATGCAAGAGTAGGACAGCTTCCAAAGTCGTTGATCTCACCTTCTCCACACCTTGTGGTGTCACCCGCACACTCACTCCGTCACGGATGTAGAACCCCAGCGGCTTGTGGGTACCGTGCTTGTGCAGTCGGACTCGCCGGTGTGTTTCAGGGAGGATGTCCACGTCAATAATAGAGGAGATTTGTCTGAAGTCTTGTGGCTGGCCAATCAGGAGGCCTGATTTGTTCTTGGAGTGCGTGGCGCCTAAAGTGGCTGTGCGTAATCCAGTCAGGCCCAGCCCCTTTTTACGCCGTTGGAGGGAATTTGTGCCAAAAACTGCAGGCTCATCTTCTACAGAAAACAAACACAAGAATGGACAGAGTTTATTCTATTTGTCAGTAGTCTAAGTTCTAAAGTAGTGGATACCAGGCGTTTTCTGTGACACTCTCCTTTGATAGAAATATTTGTCTCCCTCTGTACTGACAAAATTATCAGAAAAATTGAAAGTTTCCTTTTCCCCAGAAAGCAAAAGTTAATGAGAGTTCAAGTTATTTGTCTCTCAGCAATCTGCTTGTACAACAAAAGTAGCTTTAGATTTCAATTCCATCACCCTGTATTAGATCAAAGTAAATAAGGACTGCTAATTGATTCAAAGATTTAAATCCATTAACCACAGAACTTTCGGTGCAGCGCTGTGCTGGTGCACAGGGACCATGAGAATCAGGTCAGGGGTACTTAAGTACACAATTGCAAAACAGTGATGGGGAACACAATTTCTTTGCCTGACTGAACAGTGGATGACAGTGGATCTAGCTAAACATTTTGAATTTTGACCACTGACTACATTTGCTGACAAAACCTAATGTGTACAGTGAATAATTCTACTCTCTCCCATCCCTACCAGAGCTGAGCAGCCAACTTTCAGCTCAGATAATATACCGGAAATCGGGGGGACTCAAAGGACTCGAGAGGACTCATAAGGACGTGCCATAATGAGTCAGGAACCAGGTGAGTCAGGTGAATGATAAGGACGTGAATCAGGAGTCATGTACTCCTGAACAATAAGGACAGGACTCATGAGTCCGGAACAACTCAGAGAAGGGAAGCGCTCATATCAGATGAACCAATGAGCTCACAGCACTCCCCATCAAAGAACAAAAACAACACCTTTCTTTTTTTTATGTTTTTGTTGAACAAAAAGGAAACCAATCCATTTCATTGTGGGGAAAAAAATGACGAATGAAACAAGAAATGTTTGTTTTTATTTATTAAACTAAATAATTATCAAATGGAATAGAAATGTCAAAAAGAATGCCCTCATACTATTTTTTCAGAATCAGAAAGACTTTAATCATCCCAGAAGGAAATTTGTTAATATTTAATGCTAAAAAATGTCATTATTTAATGCTTAATATTAAAATTTAATGTTAAATTTCAATACTTCATAAATTTGTTCATTTAATGAATTAAATATCAAAACCAAAAAATAGAAATTAAATTAACACACTATAATTGTATTTTTTTCATTACAATAAACAGTACATCCTCCTTTTATACCTTTACTGATCAACATGATATGTTCTAAATACCGTATTTTCCGCACTATAAGGCGCACCTAAAAACCTCCAATTTTCTCTAAAGCTGACAGTGCACCTTATAGTCTGGTGCGCCCTTTATATATGGACCAATATTGAGCCACAACAGGTCTCGCAACTACGGTAAGCAGCCGCCAACTTCAAGCGCGCTGTTCATGCGAGGCGGTGGCGAGCGAGCAGCGCCAGCGTGAGCGCGGCGGCGGCGACAACAGAGAGCGGGTAGCTTCTCTGCAGCGGTGGCGGCGGCAGCAGCGGTGGCGGCGGCGGCTCCTCGCTGGCGCCGCCAGCCGGGGAGTGAGCAGTTTTAACTCAAGGCGATCATTCACGCAGTAGAACACGGGGATAGAGCAGCAGCGAGAGAATTTAACATTAACGAATCAATGGTGCGGAAGTGGAAGAAGCAACAAGATGACCTGCGCCAAGTAAAGAAGACTGTTTATTCGTTTTGGGAGTGAACAGAGTTGTCAGAACGCTGGTTTGTAATCTATTAATAAAGTTTGACTGACCTATCTGACTGTTTTGTTGACATTCCCTTTAGCGCAGCTCCTTCTAATGGATGCATAAAGTAACTCCAGCCTTTACTGTAGCGTCTATCCTATGCGCCTTATAATGCGGTGCGCCTTATATATGAACAAAGTTTTAATATACTCCATCATTGAAGGTGCGCCTTATAATCGGTGCGCCTTATCATGTGGAAAATACGGTAGTTTATCCCCACAGTTCACTCAAGGAGATAAACAGCTGCTGGCTGAGTCCATTGCTGCGGTGTAGGGGGAGTAGTGAACAACAGTGGAAGGAGAAAAATGTGTTATGTTTAGTCTATGTAAAGTTGTGTAGACAAACAAAACATGTGCATTGGATAATTTCTCTATCTGCTGTCAATCAGACTACTATAGCCGACTTTCAGCTCAAGTACTGTACTGTCAACCCCCCTTCTTTGCAGGGTTATTGGGCTGAACGTTTCGGCAGGTGGCCGCTAACTCGCTGACTGTTGCTCTGTGGAAAAGGAGAGGCTGGGGGCTCAGAGGTTAACTCAGTCCTCACCCAAGCTGAAGTCACTGAGGCAGTTTGTAAGCTGCTTGGTAGCAAAGCTCCAGGGGATGGATGAGATCCACCCTGGGTACCTCAAGTCTCTGGATGTGACTGGGCTGCCCTGGCTGACACGCCTCTGTTGCATCACATGGCGGTCAGGGACAGTTCCGCTGGAGTGGTGGGACCGCTTTTCAAGAAAGGGACAGGAAGGTGTGCACCAACTACAGAGGGATTGCACTCCTCGGTCTCTTTGGAAAAGTCTATTCCAGGGTGCTGGAGATGAGAATTCAAATGATAGTGGAACCATGGATCCAGGAGGAACAATGTGGATTCTGTCCTGGTCTTGGACACTGGACCAGCTCTACTCTCTCACGCAAGATGCTTGAGGGATCACGGGAGTTTGCCCAACCAGTCCACATGTGCTCACATGTTGTGTCCCTCACAGCGCTCTGTGGGGGTGGAGGGGGGGGGGCTTTGTGAGTTTGGGGTCTGTGGCCCTCTGCTCAGGGCTGTACAGTCCCAATATGTTCATCACATTTGGGTTGCATCAGTGATCATTGATGACTCCCCAGGAACATTCGTGAGCATCTTGCATCTCTCGTTAATAGTATGTTTGTCTTTCATATTTCACTAAATCATTCATTGTATTTGGCACAGAAGAGCTGCAGTGTCTTCAGAAAAAAAAATCATGAATTCTGTATATGGTGACTGAGTCAGAGCAACAGCTGAGGCCAAAAACATAAAGTTAGCTTTGATTTCAAACATTTTCTCACAGGCCATTTGGAATTGTTTCTATACGTTTTTAGATATTTCAGTAAGAAAATGAGTCGCCCTGGTGAGTCACTACTTCACCGCAGCACTCAAAGCGACCACAAATTAATTTAGACAATGTTTGTGTTTAAAATGGATTGTCTAGAGCTGTATCAACAATATCAACGAGTCTTTTTTTCAAGGTTGCTTGGTTCTCAGACTACTGGACCACATACAAGTTACAACAATAGAAGCATTGCATTTGTACAGTGGAGGAAATAATTATTTGATCCGTCATTGATTTTGTAAGTTCACCCACTGACAAAGAAATTAACAGTCTATAATTAAATGGTAGGTTTATTTTAACAGGGACAAACAGAATATCAAAAAGAAAATTTTAAAAAATCACATTACACAAAAGATTTAAATTATTTTGTAATTCATCAAGTGAGATAAGTATTTGATCCCCCATCAAGACACGACTTAATACTTGGTGGAGAAACCCTTGTTGGCAAGTATGGAGATCAGTTGTTTCTTATGATTGATGACAAGGTTTGTATACATTTCAAGAGGATTTTTAGACCACTCCTCCTTGCAGATCCTCTCCAAATGCTTGGGATTTCATTGCTGTTGCTTGGTAACTCTAAGCTTCAGCTCCCTCCACAGATTTTCTAAGGGATTTAGATCCAGAGACTGGCGAGGTCACTCCATGACCTTAATGTGCTTCTTCTTGAGCCACTCCTTTGTTGCCTTGGCAGTATGATGCGAGTCGTTGTCATGTTCCATCTGCCTTGCCAGGATCCATCCATCTTTCCCTTGATGCAGTGAAGCTGACTGGTCCGCTTTGCAGAGAAAGACCCCCAAAGCATAATGCTTCCACCTCCATGCTTAATGGTGGGGATGGTGTTCTTGGGGTCAAATTCTGCATTCTTCTTCCGCCAAACACAGCGAGTCAAATTGAGTCCAAAGAGCTCAATTATGGTCTCATCTGACCACATCACCTTCATCCAGTCACTCTCTTAATCATTCATGGGGTTGATTACCAAAGACGGGCCTGGACATGTGCCTTCTTAAGGGGGACCTTACGGGCACTGCAGGATATGAAATCATTTGTGTTACCAATTGTTTTGTGGCGAGCGTGGTCCAAGCTGCTTTGAGGTCATTAGCAAGCTCCTTCCATGTAATTCTGGGCTGAGCCTTCACCTTTCTTTTGATCAATGATAGCCCATGAGGTGAAATCTTACATAGTCTTACATAGAGCCCAACACCGAGTTTTACAGTCATATTGTGTTTCCTCCATTTTGTTATTATTGCCCAAACAGTTTTCTCCTTCTCATCTAGTATCTTTCCAGTGGTCTTGTAGCCTCATTCCGGCCTTGTGCAAGTCTACAATCTTGACCCTGGTGTCCTCTTAAAGCTCTTTGGCATTGCCCATGATGTAGAAGTTGGTTTTTGACTCATTCTGTGGACAGGTGTCTTTTATACAGGCAACAAGTTGAGACTGGTGTCTTTCTTACAGGAAATGATTGTTGAGATGAGGAAAACATTCTCAAAGTGAGAGTACTAGTCTGCGGGAGCCTGAATTCTTTCTGGTTGGTAGGGGATCAAATACTTATTCACTTAACGAAACACTTTTTTAAAAATCTTTTTTTAAATGTGTTTTCATGGATTTTCTTTTAGATATTCAGTCGCTAACTGTTGAAATAAACCTACCATTAAAATTTTATAGATGATTAATTTCTTTCTAAGAGGGCAAACTTACAAAATCAGTGAGGGATCAAATACTTATTTCCCCCACTGTATATACTCCAATCAAAGACCTGCTCCAACAAAACAGAAAATCAAAGTGAAAATACTAAACATAGTATAATGAAGTAAAATGCTTCAAACTATAAGAAAAAAAAAGAAAAAAAACATTCACATGTGAGGTTTTTTGAGGTTGAGTCTGTTTCAGATGGTTCTGCAGATTAATAGATTGAAATGAATTCAAATTTTACGTGACATGAGATATTTTGTGAACAGGGTAGGGATGAAAAGAACAAGACTAAAAGTCATGGAAAATGGCTGAAAGCAACAAAAGTTGTGCTTGCTGACACCTGTGGCCAAAGAACAGATTCATCTTCACGAGTGCAGGATTTTCTCATCTGAAACAGAAAGAATCTCGAATTGCCTGTCCGATCCTCACACAGCAATGCCTCATCACAGCAGCTCTTGACTTCAACAATAGCACAAAGAGGACTTCTGGTGGCACGCGGGTGAGGATGGCTGTGTGAGTGTTCGGCTCCTGACTGAGCTACCACTTATTCCCCTTCAACTCAGGAGATTTACTTTTAAAGTGCCTTTACGCACATATTAATGTCAGGGGGAGAAGAAAATGGCCGCAACATGGCATTAAGAAGCAAAAGAAAAGACGCGGACACCGAAGATACTGCCATCGGCGACAAAGCTATGCTAGGACGCTAGCCTCCATCCGGGACACTATATATGAAACCATGAGCAAGGCGATGACTGAGCTGGAAAACAAGATCTCCAAACAGTTAGCGGAATTCCAGTGCAGTTTTCAGCACGACGTTAAAAAACAGATCAGTGAGATGAGAGCAGACATTAACCAGAGGTTGGAGGAGACTACAGGGAAAATAGAGACTGTGTCACGCCGGCTGGATGTAGCGGAAGAGCGCATTAGAAAGGTGGAATTGCTCAGCACTGAGGTCGGGGAGGCCTTAGACCTGATGCACAAGGCCCAACTTGAACTGAAATCAAAGATAACGGAGCTCCAGGGGCACTCACGCAGCAACGACATCCGGATTTACGGTATAAAGGAAAGAATTGAGGGGACTTCGATGGCTCACTTTATAAAAAACTTCATTAAAACTGAATTGGGCAAAGACAGCGGCCTAAACGAGCTGGGCATCGAGCACGCGCACCGGGCGCTTGGACCCAAAGGAGAGCTTATGTGCCGTTTAAAAAGGTGTTAAAGGAGCAGGGCATCCAATTCCACACGCCGATGACCAGAATCCGTGTTTTCCTGGACTCGAGGACGGTTACATACGAGAGCGCGGACCAAGCCGCCAGGGATCTAACATCTAAAGGCTTTAAGATACCACCCGGACTCGAGGGCAGGCTGAGGGAAACGAGGAGGCTGAACACCAGGTGGGAGAAGGTGAAGAGCACCCGGCGCAGTGACGGTGAGGAGTACCTGCACAGGATCAGGGAGAAACTCAGCGGATTTCTCAACCGAGCTGAAATAGATGCTGCGGACTGACAACCTGCCCCACCACTTTTATTACAAAGTTGATACTATGAACCCGGTACGGTATTTGTATGACAATGTGCGATGGGACAGATATGGCAGGGTGAGCTACTTAAAATCTTTACCTTTTCCGGTCATAATTATAGCCTCCCCTCTCCCTTTTTTCCAATGTGTATTTTGATTCTATTACCTTATCTGTTTCCCTCTAATGGTGAATTTAAGTTTAGCCCACAATGGCAGGAGTGGTGATAGTCTGCACACCATGTAGTCTGATTTAAACTGCCAGTTGCAACTGAACATGATTTAAAGACAAGGTGGTCAGTCCACTGTCTGAATGGCGAGCACATCCATCATTCACCCGAGGGGCCCCGCCATTTACAGGCTGGAACACTCCCCCACACTGGAGGTGCCCAGATTGCCTCATTTTTGAAAGACCTAACCCTGTTCATTTATGTTCTTAAATGTTACTGTTGTTCAATTTTCACTGTTCACAGTTATTTTTTTTGCTGTTTAGGGGGACTAGGAATGTGTACATGAGAGAAATCCTGTGGATTAATGCATAGCAAAGAGTTTAAAGTTATCACCCTCAATGTGAATGGTTTGGCTGGGCCTATTAAGAGGAAAAAAATGATCTCTAAAGCCAAAAAGGAAAAAGTACACATTATATTTCGGCAAGAAACCCATTTATCCAGCTCGGAGCATGAAAAAATAAAGAAAATGGGTTTTAGGCATGCCTACTACTCATCCTTTAAAACAGGACGTAAAAGGGGGGTAGCCATTCTGATACCCAACTCAGTCCAATTTGAGCTTCTGTCTGAAACCAAAGACAAAGAGGGCAGGTTCATTATCGCGAAAGGAAAGTTAGATGGCAAGGAGGTGACTTTGATAAATGTTTATGCTCCTCCAGATAGCAAGAGATCATTCTATAAAAAAAATTCTTGAACTTTTGGAATTCCAAAATGATATGATCTGTGCAGGAGACTTTAACATTATTTTAAATACCCAACTTGATACAACTAACATAAAAAGGAAAACTACCTGCACTGAAAAATGGATTAAAAAAAGAATTCAAGACATAGGTTTGATAGATGTCTGGAGATATTTTCACAACCAAGACAGAGAATATACATTCTACTCAAGTCGGCATAATGTTTATTCAAGGATTGATTATCTGTTCATGCATGCCTCAGAGAGGCACAGATTAAAGGAATGTGAAATAAGTCAAAGAGTTTTATCGGACTACTCCAGTGTCCACTTAAAATTACATTTAGATAGCAGCCCCAAAATGACAACATGGAGACTGAATATAAGTATGCTGAATAACCCAGGGTTCAAAGAAAAATTAGAAATGAGCTAAAAACATATCTGGCAGATAACGATGACGGAAATGTGAACCCTGTGATCCTATGGGACGCGGCTAAAGCAGTCTTATGGGGGTAAAATTATATCAGAAGCTGCCTTCAATAAAAAACGAAAAGCCAGAAAATTTCTGGATTTACAAAAACAACTTTTAAGCCTTGAACAATTACACAGTAAGAACAAGAACTCACAACTACTACAAATGAGACCGATTAAACAAGAGATAGACAAGATTTATTGTGATGAAATAGAGAAAAAACACCGATTTGTTAAACAGAAATATTATGAAGCAGGCTCTAAAGCCTCAAAGATACTAACCTGGAGGCTACGAAAACAACAATTAGAAAACACAGTTTATAAAATCAGGGACCCTGTATCTAAAAAGATTACACACAAATTAGATGGAATCAAAAAGGCATTTGAAAAATTCTACAGGACTCTTTACACCCAGTCAAAACCATTCAATGCCTGCAAAGTGGAAGAGTTTCTGAATCAATTAGACTTGCCCTGCTTAGGTAGAATACATAACGATAAGTTAATTCGAGAAATATCAGTGTAAGAAACTCGTAAAGGTATTTCCTCACTTAAATCCTGTAAATCTCCAAGGACTGATGGATTTCCAGGAGAATTGTATAAATCACTGAAGGAAGATCTGATACCAATACTTTATAAAAGATTCAACTATACCTTGAAGGAGGGAACCCTTCCCCCATCATGGAGGGAGGCCAACATCTCAATAATACCAAAAGAAGGTAAAGACTTACAAGAATGCGGGGCATATAGACCCATCAGTGTTCTGAACCAGGATTATGAATTATATGCCACTATCTTAACTAAAAGAATGGAGGAAATCATGCCCCTGTTAATAGATGAGGATCAGTCAGGATTTATTCAAGGCTGTCAGACCCAGGCTAATATTACAAGAACCCTTCACACCATCAAACACATAGAAAGAGGAAAATTTGGGGCTATCCTGCTTAGCTTGGATGCAGAAAAAGCATTTGACTCCGTGGGCTGGGAATTCCTCTATAAAGTTATGGAAAAATTTGGTTTCCATGAGAAGTTCATAAATAGCATTAAGACATTACATACACACCCAATAGCCAGGGTAAAGGTTAACGGGGACCTATCCGACATAATACACCTGCAGCGAGGCTGTCGACAGGGGTGTCCAGCCAGCCCTGGACTCTTTAATTTATTCATCGAGCCACTTGCTCAAGCCGTAAGACAAGACCCCATTTTAGAAGGTACTATGATGACAGACACAGAGTATAGGATTTGACTATATGCGAATGATGTGTTAATCAACCTAAAAACTGATTAATGGATTTATTACAGGTATATGGAGCAATGTCAGGTTATACCCTTAATATCGATAAAACACAGGCTTTAGTGTTTAACTTCACACCGACACCAGAATTAAAACACAAATACAAGTTCAACTGGGATTCAACATCCATTAAATACCTCAGTGTGAAGTTAACAAAGGATTTATCTAAACTCTATATGGAAAACTATGCACCAATCACTGCACAGATCAAAGAAGATATTGACAGATGGGGCCCCCTTACCTTTTGATCTAGGTAGCAGAATAATGGCCATAAACATATTACCCAGAGTACTTTATCTGTTCCAGTCACTGCCCATTCATATTCCCGATGTCCAATTTAGAGAATGGGATAAGATGATATCCCGATTTATTTGGAATGGGAAGCCTCCCAGGGTGAGATATAAAACCTTGCAGTTAACAAAACAAAGAGGGGGGATGGCTTTGCCAAGCCTTAAGGACTACTATCTAGCAGCACAAATAAGACCTCTGATGCTCTGGTGCAACCAAGAATATGCAGCAAAATGGAAAGCTATGGCGCTATCACAGCTAGATATACCTTTACAGAGTTTGCTTGGAAACCCACTGGCTGCCAAACAACATGATGTCAAGAGTCAGTGGATTCAATTTTCCTTGGACTTATGGGCCAGTTTAGTGAAACAATTTCATATGCAGAATGAAATGCAGATATTAATATGGCCAATCTACAATCCAGACTTTCGGCTGGCTGCCCATGATGGAGGATATAATCAGTGGGTACGAAAAGGAGTCACATCACTGTGTCTTCTGGTTAACAACCTGGAATTTCCAGACTTCAAAACTATGTCAGAAAGCTATGATCTTGCGCGACAGGAAGAATATTAAAGGACTTATACCCACAAATATGTCAGATATTACACAAATGTTCATCAGGGCCATCATTTAAAAAAAAAAAAAAACTTTTTAAAAAGATTGTCGGAGAATTGTATAGGTATATAAACGAACTAAGAGGCCACTCAACAATCTATGTAAAGGAAAAATGGGAAAAAGAGATGGGAATTTCCATAACAGTGGAAGAATGGATGAACATAATCAATACTCATATCACAACAACTGCCTCACTAACGTGTACGATTTCTCATGGAAAAACATGATTTGATTTTTTATTACCCCGAAACTAAAATCTAGACAGCCCAATGAACCATTCAATTGTTGGAGAGAATGCGGAAATAATACAGCAGACCACACCCGCATTTTCTGGGCCTGTCTTGCTGTTAAACCCTTCTGGGAAGATGTCCACAAGATAGTTAAAAAAATCTTAGGCTATAATTTCGAATTTTCCTGTTTGACTTTTTACTTGGGGAACATAGAGTTGAAACTACCCAAAAAGGACAGGTATCTCTTAAAATGTTTTATGGTAGCAAGCAAAAAGGCCATAACAAAACAATGGCTTTGTAAGGACCCATCCACTGTTCATCAATGGACAGACATTGTGATGAACATCCAACACATGGAATATTTGACTTATAAACTTCAACTGCAGAGGGATAGATATGAGGCGCTCTGGGAAAAGTGGGAAACATACTTAACACAAAGAGGTGATAACTCAACCAAGACCTGAAACATTTTGTACTTTGCAAATAATACAAATAATATTGAAGTTATAAATAATGCTCATGACTCCCCCCGAACATTGCTGTTCACATTGTTGCTTATTTTGCTGTGTGAGCTTTACTAATTTGACATACATGTGCAATTAATTATTATTTCCCTTTTTTTGTCATTATTTCCTGTATACTTTGTTTCATTTTCCTTATTTATATTTTACTCATTTTGTAAGATATTATTACTGATATTGATTTTTTTAATTTCATTTCACTGTATTTATTTATTTTACCCCCTCTTTTCAATTGTCTGGCTGCTTTTCTCTTTTTTTTGTCAATTGGTAAAACTGTCATGTTCTTTGTTCGTTTGAAAAAACGTAAAAATAAAGTACAAAAAAAACAATAGCACAAAGAAAGCAAATACCCATCCTGCTCAATCTCCCAGGAAGCATTCTTTCATCTGCTGGACACACCGTTTCCCTTACTGCAGTTGTGTGAATGCGAGCAGTTTATGAGGAAGGGCTGCAGCACAATAGCACTATATGTGTTTCCTGACCACGCAGACAGAACCTCAGTGGGAAGGGTCAGACTGAAGCCCAAAGGCACAGACACTTAAGTCCAGCTCTCTCTCTCTCTCTCTCTCTCTCTCTCTCTCTCTCTCTCTCTCTCTCTGTCTC
>JASSRZ010000461.1:0-13019 GCA_032164315.1 Malacoctenus gilli | reverse complement strand
GTGTGTGTGTGTGTGTGTGTGTGTGTGTGTGTGTGTGTGTGTGTGTGTGTGTGTGTGTGTGTGTGTGCGTGCAGCAATAACTGATGGATGGGATTTGATCAGTCAGTGACATGGTTGCTGTATAGCCACTAAGAAGCTTCTCTCTTGGTATTTTCCCGTGGCTGTGAGACTGCTGGATGTTGCTTGGTAATAGAGAAATGATGATGAACATCCATTAGACCTGCTGTCATGACGTCTGCAGGCTGCTTTGTGTGTGCACGAAACCCACGGTGGCAGATAAAGGATGGAAAAACCCCAGGCAAAGGCACCTGTACAGGGCTGCTCGCAGTCTCACCGGGATCATAAATCATAAATGGGAAGACTGTTGATAGTGATAAGTTAAGCCAATTAGCCGGATATATGTAAATATTGTAAAATTGTAAACATCATCAGTGTTCATCAAGCCTTCTGTCAGTAATCAGCAGACACACCTCAAGCCGTAAAGATAATATTGATTCCGAACAGCCACATATTCTCTATCGTGCTTGATGTTTGAGCTTTGATGCAATAACTATTTCAATTCATATTTAATGTGTCAGGTCAGTGTCTTACTTGAAATGACATCTTCGTTCAAATTGTGGTTTACTGACTGAATCAGTTTGTCCTCCAAGATTTGCCTTTTATTGGGCACTTTTTCTCTTTGTCTTTCCATTATTAAAGTAAACAAGTGTGGAGGGTGTGTTGGAGCTTGTGTGCACTGGTTTAACGTACAGTGTTGATCATTTCAGTATATAGTCAAATTGCTTACAGCGAAATTCTGTGACCAGGCTGCAAGTTTTATCTACTTCACGAAGTACATTTATGTCGAGGGAGATTGCAATGGAACTCCTCAAACTCCATGTCTTTATCTTCGAATGTTTCTAGTAATTCTCGTGGTTTATGTTGTTGGAACTGTGTCAGAGTCTGTGTTCAAATAACATCACTCATTGTCACAGCATGTCCCAGTCATGTAATTCAAACGCTGCAGCGCTCAGTGAAGGAACATCATTTTCCTACTGAAAATATTGCTTCGGCTGTTTGTACGTTTCAGTTATCGCCGGACTCCTTGGGGACAGATTAATCAGAAAAAAAACTTGATGTCTCACTTCAGTGGGAGGAAACCCCGACTTGGCCAGAAATATTTCATTGAGCTATTATCAGCCAGAACATGAAGAGAGTAGCATTCATTTCTGATATGTGAAGAACATGTTGAAAAATATCACGAGTAGTGCCAATCATTGGTCGTTGGCACTTTGTGGGTTCTTTCAGTCTGTAAACAAGCATCCATCAAGCACAGTAGTATCACTGTTGCACATTGTGTCCTAGATTATATATTTAACTGGACTTTTTAAACACCTTTCTATAGTTGTATCACACAATAGGTGCGATACAACATAAATCTCTTAACTATACAGTCTGACAAGCTTATAGGGTGTGACCATCGGAATTCAATAATGCAGCTCACCATTTGATGTCACCTAGTTTGGTTTGTTTTTGCTCCATCCTTTTTTTTTCTCTCTTTGGGGGCATGAGGGGCCATTTGTTCCATACTGTGCTGATGCTGAAGGCCCCTCCTCCCTTGTCTCTTCACTGGCCAGAACTGACAGCTCAAGCTCAGGTGTAATTAAGCACTGATGCTTACTTCCAGATATATTTTTGCACTAATGTATGACAGACACATTGTGCAACATCTTCATTAAGGGGCTGTCTCAGGTTTGCACAGGAGAGCAATCAAAACCAAAAGCAAGGCTCACACTTTAATTACTTGCACTAAGTCTTCGTCTGATCAACATGAACCTTTTTGCTGCTGTTGCTCATATCACTGGAGGGTGATGGATGCATTGTACCAGCAACTTTTGCATACACAACTGTTCACACAACTGAGTCCTGTGAACAGTGGTGTGTTCTGAGTGTCCATGTATCGAAACACACCTCTTCGAACCATAATAGGCCAGGAAACCATGCTCGGATGTAGCAATGTTCTTTTGAAAGCAAGCCAACCCTTACTATCATCCAACCCCAACCAATGAAGGCTGGAACCAGCCACCCGGGCCTGGTCGTGCTGAAGGGTTTTGTAGCATTGAGACGGCGTTCCTCTTTTGAGCACAGCCGCAAGAGGGCCATGAGCTTCCCTTTGGTGTAATTTGAATAAACTGAGTTGAGACCAAATCAGCAAACATTGTTCCGATGTGGGCTGGAGGCTGTAAATCCTATTCAGCTGTGTGCTTCATAACAAAAACATGCTGAATTATAAGTGTATACAGTAAAAAAAAAAAAAAAAAAAAACTTCCATCAGGTGTCTCAGGGACATTGTTTCTTTTAACACCACACACTCAAAAAGCTTCCAGGTATTTGTCCTGGCAGCTCTGTGATCAATGATCTTGACGTGTGTGTGTGTGTGTGTGTGCGTGCGTGTGTGTGTGTGCGTGCTGTGATGGTGTGTGGTGGTGGGAGAGCGGAGGGGAATTTGAGCAACACAAACAGACAGGCAGAGAAACAGTTTGACTTTTAAAAGTGCAACAAACTGCCACATGTGTGATTCATTGCACTTGCTCTTCCAAGCGGAGACGCTCTGCCTCGTGCTCCACAAAGACCTTCTGTCAATGTATTATTCAGCAGTTCACCGTGAGTGCTTGTGCTCTGAATGGCAGTGGGAGGTCAGTGGCTCATGCTATTCCAGCCCAGGACCAACTATGCACATATGTATGAAGGGCTGGGGGTTAAACCTCTGCATGTAAACATATTTCTACTGGGGGAGAGTCTCGTTTATCTCAGTTCCCAAGTGAACTACAAAGGGGGATTTTACAGAAGAAGGACCCCCATTACGTGCCAAAAAACCACAACATACCAAAAACACAAACATTTAAAATTTGGATGTTTTAGACCTTCTCATTGATCGTGGTCTGTGGCCCGATCAACAAACAAATTGCACACATCCTCGGCCCTTTGTCTCCCGTAAGTGCTGAAGCTGTATAAGCAGGTAAAACCCTCACAGGGTCTCTGCAAAACCTGTGCTGAGGCCTTAAACCCAGTGTCTAATCCACAATGAACTCCATTCTCCATTTGTTCTCCAAAAGAGTAGATCAAACTCTTCATTGACACATGTATTGAAGAATGTAACCTGCTGATAGACAGTCAGTCTGTTTTCGCCTCAATCATGGAACCAACACAAGAATTCACTCGCTGATTGTGATATCAAAATAAAATACCAGAAGCAATTGCGATTGACTGCACAGACTCTAATTGCAGTATATTCTGTCGCAGCTGTAATATTTTCTGCAGCTTGTTTTATGTTTTCTTGTTTCATTCACCAATGCTTCACCCAGTTTTTCACATCGATTGATGAAGTGAGGGGTGGCTGAGGTATGTTGCAGCCCTGTGTAGCCCAGAGAAATCCCAGCAACAATCTGCAATCTGCAAATTAAAGTCCAGACCTGCACCTCTCCTCTTTACTAATGGAGTGAGCCCAGTGAATCTCATCTCAGCCTGTACTACTGCAAGCTGTGACAGCCTCAATAAAACCTTTAATTGCATCCCTCCAAGCTGCTCTCTGATGCCTGAGACAAATTGACTTTGGGGTAAAAGTCAAATCGTATCAGAGATTCGTTCTACAGTCTCCAACAAGTACTCCTTTTAAATTTGATCTGGACCCTACAAATAGCAAGTGACACACCAGAGGAGCATATTCACCCTTGCATCAGCTCATTATTCATAACTGTCCATCCCCGCACAGTGGGAAACACAAAGCAGTGCAACAGCGCAACAGACCTCGCTGCTCCTTTCTCCTGTATCTCTGTAGCTCAATGAAGCCGTGTCACAAGGAATCAGTTAGTCTGAGACTAAAAATGCAAAGGTATACATGATGTAATCCTCTTAAATCTCCCCAAAATACAAAGTAATGCCAGAGAAAAGCTCATTAAATCAAGAGTTTCAGCATTTTTACATTTATTTCATCTCTTTAGTTTGAATTTAGCTGACTACAATTCTCTGTAACTGTAACTAATTTATTCACTTGTGTTTTTCAAGTTTGATCTCATTGATTTTGACGAGTAAAAAAAGATCTTCCACGTTAGTTCGAGGTAGTTTCCATTGATAAATCTCTGGCCTGACCTGGAGGTGGTGCGTGTGCACAAAGCAAAGCAAACGATAGCAGAGAAAGGAGAGAAGAGGAACTGAAAGAAAAGCCAATGGAAAAAAGAAGTGTGCATGTGGAGTACTTGCATGAAGAAAATGACACGTTGTGGCTCAGTGACAAAGCAAAGCTCCTTTGGATCATATTGGCTTTAAAGACCACCTCCAGCAGAAATTCTGTTTTTATGTAGTTGTCCTAATATCCCCTTTTTAGTTATTTTACAGCGTGGTTAGTGGTATTTTAATTTTGTTTATGACGTTTTTTCGCTGCACCGTGTTGTCATGCCTCTTTATGTGTCTCACAGCAACCCTTCCATGTCGCAGAAATATCCTTGTGCGATAACCAAGATGATTATCATCATGTCAAAATGTCAAAAATGTCAAAATGCAGAAAAACTTACCTTATTCATATGTGTGGACGCCTTTTGTGTGTGAACTTGCGTGTGCTGCAACGATTCAGCGTCGCACTTTGGCTGTAGCACTGAGATAATATCAAGAGCTCCGCAGAGTCTCCATCCACAGGAGATGGGAAAAGCCACTGTAAAAAGTGCTAGGTCGTAAAAGAAGAAAGAAGAGCAGGGAAAGTTGGGAGGAGTCTGATCAGTCGGCTACAGGTTGGTCGCCTGACTTCTGCGGGGCGTTGGCCCATGCAAAGCATTTGTCTGATGCATGTGCTCAGTGTGTGCTCGGGAAGTCGGGGGTGCTTGTGTGCATTTTTTTCACTTTCCTCGTGACTTGCATGTGCAAACCAACCACTGAAACGGCTGCCTCGTGTTCTGAGGTCAGTGCTTCTGCAGTCACATCATTCCTCAGCATCTATCTACATACAGAGGTCCAACTCCCTCAGTTGAAGTAGCAGAGGGCAGCTATTCTGTTCCTTTCTGTATGCTCTGTCTTTTCCACCATTGTTGCAGCTCATGTGTATACACGTCCACTGGCAGAAAGTGTGGTGTACTTCTGCTTCAGGAGCTTTTGAACTAGCAAAAAGCAACTCACAACTTCCAGTATACACAGGATCTGCTGCTGCCTGTCATGTCTGCTCGATGTCCTTCCTGCTTTGGTCACCGTGACGTATCCAATCGTCATTTTAGGCTCATGCTGCGCCTCAGTTTGGTTTATGAAATTTGTTTAAATATGTATCATGTGAATGTTACATTTCTTTCAGTGCCTTTAGTCATGCTGCTTAACAACAATTGAATCAAAGAGTTGTCACATACCTGCTGTTTTCAGTCCCACACGTCAGCCCCGAGAAGACAAGAAGCCACCACATACTTCCCCATCAGAACAAACTCAAATGACAAGTTGTTGATGGTGCAACAGAGACTGACATGACTTTCAGACGGCATTGTGGCTTGTTTTTTACATCAGAATTATCTCGCAGTTGCCACACCAACAATAGCCCATTGTTTTCATTGGCGGGTTTGTGTGAATCTTTTCGATTCGACAACACTCACAACAAAAGTTAATTACAGGGCACGAAGAAAATTCTAGGCCAGTCAAAGCAACTGTAAAACTCTTTTTCTTCTTAAAGGCCAGATGTAAAAGGTTTCCCATTGTCATCAAATATAGTGGGGAAGGCATGTGATGGAGCAGAGCTTTCCCTTGTGGCTCAAATGTGTATCGCATAAAGAATTGCGTCATTGAGATCAAGGTGTAAATATTTGAAAACAAATTAAACGACCCCAAAAATCTTTGGCATGAAAAAAGTCACAACCCAGGATTTTGAAAAGATTAGATTACGAAATGAAAGAAACAGCTTCACATTTTATATGGAAACTGTCTTTTAGTTTCTAAAAGCTATGAAAATGTGTTGAGGTTGAGGCTTCAACATAAGTTTTGTGCTTCACTGTACTTCATTATTGTATTGCCTTCCCTCATATCTCACTGCAATTTAACTTATGTTTCCATTTCACGTGTAGACTATGTGACGGTTGGGTTTGCGGACTCAACTGCATGACAGATAAAGCACGAACTTGACAAATATTTTATTAATGGCCCAAGAGCAAGTACTGGGGGGCCTGGGCACCTGCCGAGTGCAGCCTCCTGTCCAGGGAATGTGCAGCGATGGATCTGTCCAAGGAGGTGAGTCCAACCTGAAACCATCCAGTCCCCCGAGGTGAACGACCCAGAGATGCCTCCTGCCTCCTGCTCAGTCTGAATCGTCAGGGCGATTAGAGCATCCAAGTCTGGGGGACAGTGCTGACAGAAGCAGGGCATTCAGAGCTGGGGTGAGGACATGCAAAAGCAAGTCAGGGCAAGGGAATTCCAGCTGCTCTCAGCTTGTGGCGTAGTTTGTGACAGAGTGCACACCCTGCCATAGCACTAGAAGTGATTGAACCACCTCTTGCCTTGACAGAGTGCTCACGCAGGTGCTGCTGCCAGAGTCCATAGCCAGTTCGTATTGTGTATTGCGGAGTCAACACAGAAACTGATGGAGTCTGATGGAGTCTGTGAGCAGCTGTGGAGCAGCTGCTTAGACTGTCGATGTCCTCCTCGTGGTCCTCACTGAATATGTCCCACACTGTGATGTCAAAGCAGTCTTTCAGTGTCTCCACCAACTCCTCAGACCAGATCTTTTTCGTGTGGGTGGACGCTGGTTGTCTGTGTACAAGAGGCTTGTACACAGGGAGAAGGTACACCAGGTCATGGTCAGAGCTTCCTAGGGGAGACAGGGGTAGGAATGCCATTTGTGAAATCCAAGGAGGTGAGGCAAGTCCAAAATCCAGACAGCAATTCATGGGTCCAAACACGGGACAAATGATTCCACGGGATAGACAGGCTCAGGAATCGAAAAGACCAAAAGGTCGGTACGCAGAGCTCGGGACGAGGGCAGGAAACGAAGACTGTTTGCGATTGGTGTGAAAACACAAAGGAACTGGCAACAAGATGAACCAAAGCCCACATATATACTCGGAGCACCAGGTGAGTCCGATCACAGTGCAGCCATAGATCCAGCAGAGGGGAGCGTGCAATCAGATAGGAGGAGAGGGAGTGAAGGAGCCTGCAGCAAGACACAAGGTGAGCTCTCAAAATAAAACAGGAAACGGATGGGACAGAAACGTGACATGTGACAGACTAGTTAGGGGGACAAAGACTCTATCTGTCCATTTATGGTGAGCTCTGGCTCATTCCATGGAAGTTGGTTGATTCGAGTTAAATCATCTGTCTATGGAGACATCTGGGCTCCACTTCTGCACAGTAATGCACTCTAATGTGCTTGTTTGTGTGGGACTACATTTCAGCAAAATGGAACGTAACTGAATCCCCTACATATAATTTCTTGTTTACCATAAACATAGTGGATTGATAATAGGGCATTCTTAGTCCAATTCCTTAAGCCATTGATATTTGGGTAATCTACATAAAAAATGATGCCACAATATGTTCAAACGTGTTAATTAGCCCACTTGTGATGTATGCTGTGTTTCCCATGAAGGGAAACCAACTGAGGCACCACTTTTGTGAAAGCCGATCACAGATGAATCACTCCTGAATCACCAGAGAATCCTGTTGACACCCCCATCTCCCTCCCCCCCTTTGTAGCTTTGCCCTTTGCCCTGTGGACTCCATCTTCTGCTTGTGATCTGGCCATTGGATAAGGAGCTATTAACCCCCAGCAGCGTTTGAGTCATGCCATTGATTCTGCCCACAGGTATCAGTGTTTTCCAGAGCCAAATGAATAACCAGAACTCCAGCCTGCGTCCAGACAGCATCCATGATCTGGGATCACCCTAAATCTAAGTTTTATCATGGTGAATGACAGATCAGTGTGTGTAATTGCAGTTTATCCAGTTGCAGCAGACATCTGCTATTGTTCGAGAGAACATACTCCCACCATCCAGCTGCAAAAGGGGTCGATGTTTTCATTTGGTGGTGTCTGACAAGCTGTTTTGACAGCTCATGTCAAATTGAGTTTACGAATTTCTAACTATGAACCAGCGCCATTTAATTAATCAGTGAGCCCACTGACTGTCATTAAACAGACCCCTAAACACAGAGAATTTGTTGTTCTCCACTCCACTGATCAAAGCTGACACCCTTCCAGATCAAACACAACCCCCGTGTCTGCTTCTGTCTGCTGTTGATACATATGCTCAGACTACCATTTACATAATGCACCACATCATGTCATGCCAGCAATTGTACTGTTAATGGTATTATATCATTCTGAGTCAGTAATTCAAGAAAAGAGAAACCATTGAAGTACGAAGTTTGATATTGACACCAATGGCCATTTCACTTTTTTTGCTTTCTCCGCAGGACCAAGGAAGTCCAGTGACGTCATTTGTATAATGTGTAGAGATTCCAACAGACTTTGCACATTTTGACAGCTAAACTTGGAAAAGAGCGTATACGTTGGATGCTCACTTCAGCAGCATCGTAGTGGACTGGAAAACAGTCCTGCAGGAGGAAAATGAGGCTTTGTCCTGCAAGGTCAAAGATCTGGAGTCCGAAGTAGAGCAGTTGGACTCAGACCTGAAACTGAAGGGGGAGGATGAAGTTGAGGCCCCAACAAAGTAGATTTAAGTCACTCCAGGAGGAAAAAAACACTCTTCTGGTGGACTGTGAGCCTCCTGGAAAGGCAAGCACAGACCCCCATGAGTGCCATGGCCACTGATGATGAGAAGCTGGCCAATGCGGGGCCGGTTCTAGAAAATGATGACGAGGGGTGCATCTCAGATCAGAGGGGGTGCACATGCCTGGCACGTTAATCAACACTAAATCATGCATTTTCCCATAATTTAAAGTGCAATGATACTAGTCAAACAAGAGTGTATTTAAAGGGTCTCTGAATTGCTTTCTTGCAGCAATGTTGTAGTAAAACAGAAAATGCTACATTTAGTCTGGGCTACCTCACCCGTCAGACAATCTGACTGATTTTCTACACGCGTAGCAAAATACCGCATCATTTTTGCAGGATTATTCTAGCCATTCTCTGTAATCGAACCATGAGCTGCAATAGGAACGCTTTATTCCTCAAAAAAATGATGATGGATATTTCTGTAAACGCACTTGAAGTGGCTTTTCCATACCTAGGTCATTGGGTGGACTGGTGCCTGCTCTCAAGTTGAGATTGAGTCTCTGCCTCACGAGCACCGTTGTGTGACTTGCTGGCGTGGTTGTGCTTGAACCACTTTCGAATATCCATTGTTTACTTTGTGTTAACGGTGCAGGGTGCAGTCGAGAACAGCGTCTTGCTGATGCAGGTAACTGCGCGTGGTCGCAGACGGGTGACGTGCACTGACGGGCGCGCGCACTTGTCCCTCGTTCTAACTGAGCATGCAGATGCATAAACTGAGGGTGCAATGCATGCTTATGCACCCTCGTGGAACCGGGCCTGCTTTCAAGGAAACTTGGGGGGGGGGACATAGAGATCCAAAATATTAGGGTCTACGTGAAGTTTTCCAGTGTCATCGTTGAGGAGCTGGAGCTGCTGGAGGAAGAATTTGCCACAACTTCAAGGCTCAACAGAAATCCAAGACTTCATATTAAAAGCCAGTTATAAGAGGGTGTGACCTCAAATGACCAAACAAGGACCAGCCAGCCCTTTTCAGGCCAGACACTATTCACGGGTTTCATGGTAAAGTCACACTCTATCGGTGCCATCTTGGGGACGTTCTCTGAAGCTGGAAGTACGCAGTTATCAAGCTGTCTATATGCTGTGCGGTTGGTTGCAACAATCGCAAGAGAAAACAAACTGGATTAACTTTCTTCCACATGCCGAAAAACAATGACAGGAGACAGCGGTGGATTGCTGCTATAAAAAGGGACCACTGGACTCCCACCGAACACTCCCGGCTATGTGCTGAGCACTTGACCTTGGGTGAGTAAAGTCGGCACTGCGACGTAGCGATCTTGATATAACAGATATAAATGAAACCCATGAATGGGGCACCCACTCAGACCACACTGGGGTTCAATCAGCCGCAGCGCTTCACACAGCTCCAAGCAGCACTCTACCTGGCCACCAACGACAAGATGACTCAAGTTGACGATGTGACGACTCTCCCGTGCTTATGATGGGGGAGGAGCTCCTCAGTACTCTGACTGATGGAGGCTCCTACCTGAATGTCAACACATTGTTTACCAGGGAGGAGAGCTATGATGCCATCGTTGTCATTACAACACAGAAGAATAAAGAAGACGATGTGGGAACAGGTGCGTGTCTCATCCTAATGAAAGTAAGTAAAAGCCAATTTATTTTCAAGTAAAGTCTATTAATAGAAACATTCTCTTTTTTTACTATTTGTGCCAGCAGGTATTTGGGAGGAAAATGGGAAGACTGGAATTTTGTAAAGCGTCCTGGGAGGCTGCGCGAGGCCGTGTGGGGTTAAGATGCCCCGCAACTCAGGCAGACAATGTCAGCGTTGTCTCCATGCGTGCAAATGTTGCACCGGACACGGAAAAGTAGCCCGTGAAAGCTGCTACTCTAAACCAGATGTCTCAGCAGGGGGAAAAAATGAAGTTAGCGCGCTTGAATACCATTTCGCTGTGTAACTGCATGTATTAATTATAAAGTCCCGTCTCTAATTTACAAAGCATTACATGGACTTGCACTTCCAACTATCAATGATTCATCAGGTCCATGGAAAACAGACACGCTCCACTCACAAAAAGCCAGTGGTCTGGATGCAGGAGAAACCGAAAAATCTTGTATGGGGACAAGATTTGATCAACACACAGTCTGAGAGTGATTCTCCTCTTGTCACATGAAATTTTCAGCAATGAGTTGTGTGTATTCAAACTCAAACACATAGAAAAACAGCTAAATATACGTGGCTTCACACACCAAAAAGTACTCGTACACAGAAGACTGAAACTGGAGAGGAAGCCTCGGAAAAAAGGCATTCAGACACAAATGTGGATTTTTACTTCATTCCTGCTGATTTGTGTTCGTTGTTTGTCGAACTTAGGTCCACACAGTTGAAAGCTTGTGTATTCACGCAGAATTCATGTCAGGAGAGGTTAAAACCATACAACCATGACTTATTTTCACTGTCTTGCCTGTTGTGTGTCCCGCCGGTAGTAACACATCACTTCTCCAAGAGGCCTGGAGCACTTTTGTTTGGAGATACTTTCTGTAGATGCAGTGTGTTTGTAGATATCACCCGCTGTACAAATGAGCACAACCAACCAGTCAACCAGTCTACCTGCTGAGTGAGACTGCATTTAAATCCAAGTGGTTGAAAGACCACAGCCTTTTGTGTTAGATCCATTCCAAAGGTCATCGCTACTTATCAGTTGTTGTTTGAATGAGCTTTTGGTAATGATGCATCTGATGATGGATCTGTTGCACTCGAACACACAAGTGTTTAAATTGAATCATACATTGCCAATTACAGCTTTCAAATTTACCATCAAAGAAAAATATGAGAAGAAAAAACAACAAATCCACACAAACAAGTAAATATTAAAAGTAAACACACTCAGATTGAAGTTTTGTAAAAAAAAAAAAATAAAAAACGCCTTAAGAAATTAAATTCATTCCAATAATTCATTTCAAGTGTTTGAGGCTACAGTGTCGACTTGTAATCACTGTGCTCCTGTGTTCCACTGTTGTCACACAGTGGACATCGCCCTCCTTTGAATTCATCACTCACTCTCATCGACCATCCATCTGAAAGGTTCAGATCACAAAGCGGTCAATCTGCTCAGATCAGTGAAAGGTTGTGACCTTCAAATTGGTATTTCACTGACTTTCATGACTCTCTCCTCCAAAATAATCACTGGAGTCTTCGCACAGCCGCAGCACCTCAGGGAGCTGTTGCAATCAGCATCAACCGAGCAAACACACCTCATTTGTCGGCTGCTGTTTCTGAAGCAGTGTTGGGAGTGGAAGCCATAATTGCAGAGCCATAAGGTGCACAAACAGTGAAACAATTGATCTTTAATTGTACGACAATGAGCGACAATGCAAAATGAACAGTGACAGAACTAATGTAATTCTCATGAAGCTGGCCACCTGCTTTTTTTTCCCTCAGTGGGTCCACATCAGGTCCAATCCCTGGAGCTGTCAGCGCTGTGACAGGCTGTAAACCCAAGTAATGAGTCTGTCGGCCCTGTGGTCAGACGGCGTGGCTTCACTGCTGAGGGGTCACCGGCAAAGATGAAGTCACAGACAGACACGTCGGAGGCTTGCTCTCCATCAGTACCACGGCCATAATTTCCCCCGAGGACAGGTTATCTGTTCCTGCTTTAACACATGTAATAACATTAGGGCCGCGAGCTGTCACAATGCTAAGCAGGTCTTCAGCGGGTCACTCCGGGATGGGCCAGCAGCACACAAAGATAAGTTCAAAAGAGCTGATGGTTGGAACCATCATGGTCAGAGACGTTGGAGTTTGACTTCTTTCTTCTTCTTTTTTTTAATTAGTCCTATTTTATTTCATTTGAAAGGACCTTTCACTCCACGCCTGTGCAACAAGTGGTCATAAGCCCTGTGATGAAGGTCCAGCCTGGCCAGTGTTTAACCCTGCCTTTAAGTCAGCCCAGGATAATGAAATGTGTATTTGTCTTCCAAACGCACTGTTGTACTCCACGGCATAGTTGTATTCCAATCAGCTGAACGGTGGCTCACTGCCACATGCTGAATGTTGACTGTAAGCCAGTCTGCATCAGCCAATAGGTGATTAGACACCCATCAGTGCTCGCTCCCTTCAACGGGGGCAGATACTTGTGGAAAGCCCCTTAAAGGGGCCCTATTATGCTATTTCGACTTTTTTCAGCTATTCACAGTGTAAAAGTGTTGAAACCTCATTCAGACAAGTGAGCAGCGCCTCCTCTTTTCACATCAACTCATGTTTGAGATGTCTGGCGTGCCTCTCCATTCAGTTTCAATGGTGGTAGAAACGGTCTGTTTCAGGGAGTTT
>JASSRZ010000460.1:0-13020 GCA_032164315.1 Malacoctenus gilli | reverse complement strand
TGAATTTCTGTCATTGTGGACGCACATACGAAGACAAAGACATCCAAAATGTGTAAAATAGGGCCACTTTAACTTCACAGCTATTAGCCGGGGTTCGACCGCTTCATCGTCTCAGCCGGTCTACCGGCGCCGACGGGGTCTTTTTAAAGTAACGTCTTAGGAAAAATGTGAGCTTTGAGAGAGGTCAACGGCTGCAGACGGGCTCTTTAACGCTTTAACGCCTAAGCCTCTTTCTCTCACTCTGATCGCTGATGGGCGGGGCTGCTTCTCTCACACACACACACACACACACATACACAAACACACACACACAAAAAGTGTCCTATAATGTAGGCTGCTACTCAACCAAATAAGGTCTCATATTGAAGGATTGTTTATTTCTAACTGTGAAGATGATTTTGGGTGGGGGGGGGGTGGTGGTGGTAGTGGGGGGGGTCCTTCAGCAAAAACAATGCCTCGGCAAACTCGGTCCAATCGCACGTCTCCTCCTTGCGTCCGTAGATTCTTTGCGGTTAATGCGTCAACGCCGCCTGTGTTGTGGTGGTCTCTCCGCTGCAGGGCCCGGCCGGCCGGCCAGCCGGCAGCTCGGGGGCCACGAACTCACCGCAAATCCATGTTGATGGACCCCCACCCCCCCCACTCGCGCTCGCACACAGCAGGTGTGAACTGAGTCACCGGCCAGAGCGAGGCTATGAAAGGGGAAAGTAAAGGAGGTCAGTTTGTGGGTAATCGCCGAATTACTACAATAAAAAAGGAAATAAACCCTCCTGTAATTAGGCTCGTTGATGCAGCAGTCTGAATGTTGAGGATGCTCTCTTTCATTTCAGTGAGCTACAAGTGCACACGTTTCAATCTCCAGGCCCACATTTGACATATCTCACGTTGGTAATATCCCCACACGTTCCTGCTTGCCTCAGTGTTGGGCGTGCACAGGGCCGGATTTAGACAGCCCCACTAGGGGGTGCAGGTAGAATATCAGGGGGGGGCAAGTGTGGTCATGCCGCTTGCACAGTTGGAAGATTTTGGGGGGGCAGTCACGGCATTTGGGAAGGGGCGTTGCCCCCTCCGTGCCCATGCCTACATCCGGCCCTGGGCGTGCAGCTGTCACACGCATCCCTCGATGAGCCCCGTGCTGCAGGACTCCTCCACGCCGTTTAGGGAGACTTAATTTCCTCAGCGGGGGGGTGAGGGGGGGGGGGGCAACAGGGCACCTTCGTTTCATTCCTTTTCATCCCAGGGAAGCGGCCAGCGTCGGACGTCATCGGACGCGCCAAAGATCCAAACGGGAACAACTGGGAAAAACGTCGGCGAAACACGTTGACGTACGGCGCGATCCGTGTCAGTTGAAGAATTTGGTGTTTTTTTCGCGAACTGTCGGGAGATCCGTATTTTTTAATGGAGCTGTCAGCCCCGTTCCTTTTCCCTTCCTCTCCAAACTAATTATAGCCATTAGGCCTCTTTCAGGGTGCTGCGATGCCAATGGAAGTTGACAGTTTGGACACACTTGTACCAGTTATTAGTCACTTCTCATTTTCTGTTTTTTTCTTTGGGGGGGGAGGGCGGGGGGGGGGGGGGTTGCCACACATGGAGCCCGCTGCCGGCACCGGCAGGAGAGGCACCTTTCAAGTTTGTTTACGCTGATTCCCAGTCGCCGGCGCAGCCACTGCGAATCAGTCAAAGTCCACCCCCTTTTTAAAGGCGATTTGTTGTGTCACTCGGCGGCAGTTTATGTGTCCATTTGCATTTCTGTCTATTTTCTTCCTTTTTTTTTTTTGAAGGCCTTACAGACTGTCAGTGGAAGCAGCAAACCCTGCGTATTTTTATGTTTAAAGAGAAATACCTAGAGAGAGCCTGAACCAGAATTCACCCCAGAACTCAGTAGGTACCAGGAACCATCACCAAATGGAAAACCTGAGAAACTCTGTATAGCACAACCTGCATATTTTTTAGTTTAAAGAGTAATAGCCTGATGCGACTTGACCCGAATTAACCAGAAGTCACCTCACAACTAAAAAAAAAGTACCAGGAACTTTCGCTAATAGAAAAAACCCTGCAAAGCCTGTGGAGCCAAACCTGTGTATTTTTATATTTAAAGAGTAGTATTAAAAAAAGAGCCTGACATCACCAGACCGAAACTCTCCTCAGAACTGAACAGGTACCAGGAACTATCACCAAATGTTAAACCCCTACAAATCCTGTAGAGACAAACCTGCCTATTTTTGTGTTTAAAGAGTAATAGCCAGGTGTGACTCGACCAGAATTAACCAGAACTCACCTCAGAACTAAAAAAGTACCAGGAAATTTTACTAATGGAAAAAAACCCTGCTGAGCCTGTAGAGCTAAACCTGTGTATTTTTAGATTTATAGTAACATCAAAAAAGAGCCTTACGCCACTGAACTGAAACTCTCCTCAGAACTGAACAGGTACCAGGAACTATCACCAAATGTAAAACCCCTACAAACCCTGTAGAGACAAACCTGCCTATTTTTATTTTTAAAGAGTAATAGACTGGTGCGACTCAACCCTAATTAACCAGAACTCACCTCAGAACTAAAAAAGTACCAGGCACTTTTGCTAATGGAAAAAACCCGGCTAAGCCTGTGGAGCCAAAGTGGTGTATATTTATATTTAAAGAGTAATATCAAAAAAGAGCCTGACACCACCAGACCGAAACTCTCCTCAGAACTGAACAGGTACCAGGAACTATCCCCATATGGAAAACCCTACAGACCCTGTAGAGCCACACCTGCGTGTTTCAATGTTTAAAGGGTAATAGCTGGAAAGAGCCTGACGCAACCCGACCCAACCTAACCAGAACTCACCTTGGAGCTGAGCGAGTAACAGGAACTGTCACCGAGTGGGTTCGCAGGGAAAACCTAATAGCTGGCTCTCATAAAGTGTCAAAGCAACGAAGGCAAAATATTCAAGTGCCTTTATTCGACAGTCGAACGCCGGGTTCCGCGGGGTCGCGTGGCGCTTATTATCCGCTCATTTGGACGAGAGCGGTGTGAAATCGTCACGAGCGCGCGAATGCTGCATGTCGGGGGCTGAGGAGAGCCACCTCCATCAGAAGCCACTATCTCCACTGTGCCTTTGAAGAGAAGAGAGAAGGGGGGGGGAGGAAAAAGGTGTGCAACACACTCGCTCATTATCGAGGCTCCTGCATCGGGTTCTGTTGCTCCGTCCTCTTCATCTTCTCCCGTCAACTCTTCAAACGCTTCAAACGTGCGCATAACCCAGTTTGTTTTGTTTTTTTTAATCCACGATTTTTGTCTTCCTGTACTCACTTCCTCTCTTTATTCCTTTTGTGTAAGTATAAAAGGCCCCCCCTCCCCTCCCCTCCCCCTCCCCTCCCCTCCCCCCTGTACTTTTTAATATAGTGCATTAGGCACTGCTCAAATTTGCATCCTGTTAATTAAAATAGCTTTGAGTTAACACGGTGTGAATACTTGTCGAGAGCTGTAGTGGTGCTTTTGGGCTAATTTGAACTCGGGAGCAGCCAAGAGAGTGATGAATTCAATAGTTTAACCCACTCCGTGTAAAAATAGCTCGGCGCTCATGAAACGCTAATGATTTAGTGACTCGTGTAACTATTTGCATTTGACGGAGGAGCCTCTTAATAAGGGATTGTCTCTCCGCACACACTTTGTGTTCACAGTCTGCGCGCTTCTTGGCGAAAGAGAGAGAGGGGGGGGGGGTTGCATTTGTTTTTGGTCCTGGGCAAGAGTGGCCGGGCAGAGCGGTGCATCGGGGGTTGAGCGAATGTGCCCCCCCCACCACTACCACCATCCTGTCTTCTTTGACAGGCTATAGCCGCTTCTCAATACCCATTCTTGTCTGTACTTGCGTTCTCCCGGACTCGTGAAACGTCATCAGTCACGGCCCAAGTCCGGTTCCAATACACAAGTTCGCATCTCGGCAAGTACGGTTAAGATACCCGGATGTGAACTCGCCGCGCCCGTTTTACCGGGGATGCATCGGATGGTGACTCGCGTGGACTCGGACGGCCATGTGTCCCAGAATGCATCTCACTGCAACCAGCGATGGCGGTGGAGCGAACACACCATCAACAAAAACCATCAGACTTCCAAGAACAATTAATAAAATATTGACTAGCTTAGGTTGTGTTGATGCTTCATAGTGCACGTAGCCAATGTTAGGAGTTAAAGAGCGAGTGTGAGGGAGAACTTGGGCTCCTGGCCTCCACTGGCCTCCACTGAACAGGTGACTCCACGAGAAGCTTGAGCTTGTACTGCCAGGAGCGACGTTCTTACTGAAAGCAGTATATTAATAAAACGAGGAAGGTGTTTATTTTGTGTAGTTTTTATTTTATTTTAATTAAAATTTACAATATAAAATAAACATTTCTGGGATAATCACCGGCGGCAGACACCGAAGTCGAGGAAGCGACGTCACGAGTACGCCGCCGTTCCAGTTGTCGAGAAACCGTACAGCGAACTCTCGTTCTCGGGAAGTTTTTCGAGTTTCCAAGTCCGAGCTTCCGAAGTTCAGGAAGTCCGCACTCGGCCTACTTGGTATTGAGAAACGGCTCATGTCAACTGGTTACCTTTTAATTGGTAATAACGAGTAACTGTGGAGGCTGATTTTTTTTTTTTTTTTACATGGATTGGATGGAGAGTTGTCTCCCAGGCACAAGCACTCCCACTTCCTGATGCCTTCCCAGAACTCTACGGGGGGGGGGCAATCCAATCAGCTAAACTAGCCTGGCAGCAGCAAAAAAACTCACCCCCACCACCACCACCACCACCATCCACCTCCTCCTCGCTGCACTCTTGATCCGAGAACGTGGACGGGAGTGAACACTTGGGAGAACACTGTGAACATGAGCACGCAGCCTTAAGAGAAAGCCCCCGCCCCCCTCCCCTCCCCTCTCCCCTCTCCCTCCCGTTTCGTTCGCTTTGCTTGGCTCGGCGCCCGTGGGCGGCGCCAGCCACCCAAAAAAAGTTCATCGGGCCCCTGTCAGGAACGATAAGCGCGCATCGAGCTCCGATTAAAAAACTTAATGTGCTCTCGCCGGCTGGCTGCCCGTCAATTGGAACGACCCGAGCGGGACAAAGCGAGGCGGCGGAGAGCCCCGCCGCCGCCGCCTCGAGTCCGCAAACCTGGCAGAAGGCAATCCGCCTGGATCCAATCCACCCTGTCCCAAAGTCTTTCCCCCAACAGATTCCGGCTCGGCTCGCAGCCAAACGGATACATCGCAAACGCAAGCGGCCTATCGCCCGCTTTTCGACCAGGTGGCACGCCGCCGCCCCCCCCCTTCCCTAAATCTCGGCGTCAGCCGGCGCGGACGAACGCGCTTTGTGCGCGCGTGCAAAATCGCCTCAGCGCGACTTCTGGGTAAATCCATTAATCATGTACAAGTGGATCAGTCACTTTTGGTGGAAACCGAGGGAGCGAGCGCGCGCGCGAGTATTTGTCTCCGTGACGACGCCGCAAGGCTGCGTTGTTGTTGATTCGCTGGGGGGGGGCTTCGGCTGCACGGAGCGTGAGACCCACCGACCGCAGCGGAAGGCTCAGGGTTTGGGACGCGCAGCTGCGTGTGCGATCCAATCAGTCTCCATTTACACTTGCTCTGACATCATATAACACCATACATCACCATTCGTGACACGTTACAGCATTTTCTGGTTGGATGTATAACACGCGAGCGATGCAAAAACAGACGAATGACATAATTCATGATTGATGTGAATCACGTTGGTATGAAAGATTTATTAAACATGCGAGATACTGCATGATCTTAACGATGCTACATTGAAAGACACTGGTTTCCTTCAATCCAGTGTTTGTAGTCCAATCATGTCCAAGGCCGCCCTTGCAGGGAGTTTCTGGTCTGCGAACCGCAGTTATTAACGGATCCCCTTCGCGATTCCACGTGAACGCCGGTGCTGGTCACAGGACAGCGAATGCATGCAAGCGCTGGAACGCCATGTCGTACATCACCCTGCAACATGGTCCTCGTGCGATTGAATACAGTGGAACACGTGCGCGGCCGTGAATACACACACCGCGAGAGGCAGTGAAACGGAATAATATCCAATACCGTCAGATGTGACGAGGTGAACAAAAACAACACTTCTAACGCCGGGCTCGCACCTGCCGATTTTTTACCGTCGCAGACTAACGGCTGACAGTCTCAATTGCGTTTGATATTATCGCAAGCTCGTCTGCGACTAAACTCTCGACATGAGTCGTCAGATGTGAGCTGAGAGTCTTTTCAGAGTCTTTTCAGAGTCTTTTCAGTCTTCTGGTGTGAGCCCGGCTTTAGAGTACGATGACAGATTAAAATGTTCATCTCTGGTAATACACTATGATTTAAAGAGGCACTTATATGAAATAATATGATTTAAGACAAGACTGTATGAGGCTTTTCTGTTTATTTTCGACTAACAACTTCCAAACCTTTCTGACACAAAGACACACAAGCACACGCAGACACACACGCACACGCACCACACTGACAGGCCGGGTAGAGACGTTTCCGTGGCAGCGATGTCAACTCACCTGAGTGACAGAGGATGGGCCCGTCAGCCGCTCGTGCTGATGTTTATTCACCTTACGGCCCCCCTGCGTGCAGAGGCCCCTTCAGTTTGGCGCGGGGAGGAGGCAGCACAAGGCCTGGGGAGGAAGGGGGGGGTTGGGGGGTGGGGTGGGGTTGGGGGGCGTTTCCCGGGACCGGCTGTCATCCGCAGACTGTTTTTATTATTCAGCATCCGGCGGCCGGAACGGTACAACCTCGCTTTTGTCAAGTGCTGTGCAGTTGTGCATATTTGATTCGGGACAACAAAGTGAGTGAGGTTTTTTTTTGGGGGGGGGGGGGGGGGAGGCATGTCGTGCCTACTCAGGAACTCTTCAGTATTTATGAAAAGCCCGGCCTGGAATGCATTTAAACGAGGGGGGGACCGAGAACATGGGGATGTTCGAAGCGCGTCAGGTTTTCGCTCCTCGGCGGTCCATCGTGGACGACGAGGAGCTGAACTACCATTAGGAGGCATTTCTATGTATATTCACATTTGTGCGCATGGTTATGGACACTTTGGTGAAGCCATTTCCCTTTAACTACCGTATTTTCCGCACTATAAGGCGCACCGGATTATAAGGCACATAGAATAGACGCTACAGTAGAGGCTGGGGTTACTTTATGCATCCATTAGAAGGAGCTGCGCTCAAGGGAATGTCAACAAAACAGTCAGATAGGTCAGTCAAACTTCATTAATAGATTACAAACCAGCCTTCTGACAACTCCGTTCACTCCCAAAGCGAATAAACAGTCTTCTTCACTTGGTGCAGGTCATTTTGTTGCTTCCTCCACTTCCGCACCATTGATTCGTGAATGTCAAATTCTCTGGCTGCTGCTCTATCCCCGTGTTCTGCTGCGTGAATGATTGCCTTGCGTTTAAACTCTGCATCTTAAGAGTGTCTCTTAATAGGAGCCATTTTGGGGTCTTTATATAAACAAACAAACGGAAATGAAACGGCACGCCTCGCGCAGTCATATATTTCTGCTTACAGTAGTTGCCAGACCTGTTGTGGCTCAATATTGGTCCGTGTATGAGGCGATTATCAGGCGCACTGTCTGCTTTTGAGAAAATTGGAGGTTTTTAGGTGTGCGGTAACTGTTTGGCACTTCCCCAACGTAGGAGCAAGTGCCAAGACAAGACATGATTGGCTTCCACATAATTTTTCCGGCTACAATTAGACACTTTAAGTGATTTTAGAAGAGGAATCCTTTTATCAGATGATGATGCGTTACCTACTTTCCGGACTTTAGGGCACAAAAAAAGCCAGATTTTTTTCTCCGAAATCTTCCATGTTTCTTATGTGTGCACTGAGTGGACTGACTGTCGGACTAATTCCCCCTGGCAACCAATAACCAATCAAAGAACAGTGTGTTGTAGTAGTTTACCTCCTACAGGCTCCGGTAGGTATACTACTTGTGTACTACAAAGAAACATTTGTTTGCTGAAGGGCCCAGAAAAATGACACCAGGGAAGAGAAACAGTGAACCCTCATATGACGCTGTTCACCGTTCAACGTTTGCAGATTTGTTTGTGCGGGGGGTTTTTTTCAATCTAAACTTTATCATTCTTTGTGGAAAAACCACAGCAACCCTTCAAAAACAATACCGAGTGCTTCTTCAATGAAAGCAACCCATGCGTTCTTGGTTGGAGGCTGACGTTTGTTGCGTTGTTTCTGCAGGGATGGCCGTGAACTCCGTTGCGCTGCTGGGTCCCGACAACCGCATCTCAGCCAGGGGCAGGTGAGTCAAGTGTTCCCGTCCGTCGTGGTTGTAGCGTAGGTCGAATGGCACGGACGTTGGTGGTGGTGGTGGTGGTGAGCTCCTCATGCATGTTTTATGTTAATAGAAAATGAGCCAGGATGCAGGATTCCGGGGGGTTTACGTTCAAAGAGGGACGAATTCGACCCAGCACTTGGACTTTAAAAGGGGGAGGGGGGGGGGGCTTTCAGGTGATGTTGCCAGGAGGGGGGGGGGGGCGCTCCTGGCTCGCATGACGAAGGGAGAGCTGACAGCCTTGAACATATGCAGCCCGCTAATCCGCCTCAGTGATGGGCAGTGTGTGTGAGGCTTTAGCCAGACCTGATGAAGGAGAAGCTCTTATGAGCCAAGGAGAGCATGATCTAAGTAGGCAGCCGAAGCAAGGCGGTGGATTGAGGTCATGTCAGCCCAACCAGTGGCAACACAACTTAATGCCTGTGGCTGTTTTCTTGTGTCTGGTTCTTTTTCTTCTTTTTTTTCTTATTTTTCCCCCCTTTTAAGGGAAAGTCATCACTGTGAGATTTGATGTTTTGGGAAGCGGGGATTTAAAACCTTACTTTGTGTGCCCCGTTTAACTGGAGGATGTTTGTAACGGTCAGCATTGGTCCGAAATTGATTTTGTAAGCGTCGGGCGGGAAGAAGAGAACATTTGAAAAAAAAAAAAAAGTTATGTAAGGAGTTAGAAAGAAGGAATAGAAGGACAGACAAGGAGGGAAGGAGGCATAAAACGTACCAGTGGGAGCTCTGGACTGGTGCAAATCCGGAGCACGGACGTGTCAGCGGCCTGAAAGGACCGACTCCACATGACCCGACGCCCACCCAGCCTCCCCCGACCTCGTCCAGCGGATTGGTTCAGAATTGCACCTGAGACCAATGATGACAGCAGCAAATATAGCACTCTGTGTAGCTACAGCAGTGCTGTAGTACCGCTGGGAGTAAGACACTTCTACTACCTCCAAGTACCTTGTTGAGGGATACAATAAAGTATTGGTAGAAATTGGAAAGTACTGTACTTTCCGCACTAAAAGGCGCAGCGGATTATAAGGTGCACCTTCAATGAATGGCATATTTTAAATCTTTATTCATATATAAGGTGCACTGCATTGTAAGGCGCATAGAATAGATGGTACAGTAGAGGCTGGGGCTACTTTATGCATCCATTAAAAGGAGCTGCACTCAACGGAATGTCAACAAAACAGTCAGATAGGTCAGTCAAACTTTATTAATAGATCACAAACCAGTGTTCTGACAACTCCGTTCACTCCCAAAATTAATAAACAGTCTTCTTCACTTGGCGCAGGTCATCTTGTTGCTTCCTCCACTTCAGCACCATTGATTCGTTCATGTTAAATTCTCTCGCTGGTGCTCTATCCCCGTGTTCTATTGCGTGAATGATCGCCTTGAGTTTAAACTGCTTACCTCCCGACTGGCCACGGGCGGCGGCGGTGGCGTTCGGCGGTGGCGTTCGGCGGCGGTGGCGTTCGGCGGCTCCTCGCCGGCAGCCCCGCTGCAGAGGAGCTACCCACTCTCCGTCTCCGTCGCCGCCGCGCTGACACTGGCGCTGCTGGGTCGCCACCGCCTCGCGCAGTCATATATCCCAGCATGAACCGCGCGCTTGAAGTCGGCGGCTGCTTACCGTAGTTGCGAGACCTGGGGTTATAGGTAGACATGTAGACAGAGACATAAGTAGATGAGTAGAAGAACTTGATGTATGCTGTCAAAATGAAAAGGAACCTGTGAAGAACCGGCGTTAGATGAAGGCCAGGATGAAGGTCACTGACCCACCCGACAACGGGGAGCTGCTCCAGGGTCCGCACCGGACTGAACTCCTTAATTTCACTCCCTTGGTTGACAGCCAGGGTTCCTTTAGGCCCCTCATCGCGGTGCTGTGTGTTGTTGCTCATCCCTGCCAAAAAGCCTCCGCCGCCGCTCAGGCTCCGCGCGGAGGATTTGCACGGCTCTGGAAGACGAGAGGCGCGCGGATGCGCTCCGATGTGTTCCCGGCAGAGCCCACCAGAACGCATCCTGTAGCCCGCTCCATTATTGATGTCCTCCGCAGACATCAAAAAGGTTTTTCTTGGCTCAAGTGTCACGCGGTGATGATTGTATTCATGAGTGCAGCGACGCGGGAGACTTTTTTTATTTTTTTTAATCGATTGCCCACGGGCCCCCCCCCCCTTCACTTCGCAGTCCACATTACAAACACAGACGGTGATGTGATACCGCTAGTCAGGCAGGGATCAACCAACTTGTGTCTTTTTCAGATAGTCAACGGGTTTAAAAGAAGGACTAATCCACTTCACACAGTTCCGTATATTAATACTCTGCTTTAACTCCCCCCTTGAAACCGAGCAAGTCGGAATTGATCAGAACAAGCAGACGATGTTTGCGTTCCAGAGAGAAAATTACAGTTGGCCCCCTCGCAGTCGCGTTCCTCTGGCAAGCAGCCAGGTTTATTAACCAGGGCCGTGGATAAGCGAATGATCCTTTCTTTTGTCCGTGTCAAAGTTAGAAAGTTTGCATAATGCTCTGTTGTTGTGTTTTTGTGGTTTTTTTTTACCTTGGTTCCAAAAAATTCGGAAAAAAACCAAAGCGGTGCTGTTTGTGTACCGTTTTTTTATACCTCTCATTTAGTCATCGAACGCAATGTAACTTGGTTCACGTCTCACTTGAGTTACTCGCGTCCATTCGTCTCGAGGTGGACGGACAAGGCCACGTCCCCACAACATCTGGACTGGGTTTTGCTCAACTCCACCCACACGTTCTCGGATACTCCGGGATGATGTAATTAGGTGTTAAATCACCAAAGGTCATGTGGACTCTGATCTCTTGAATCCCCATTAATCTGCCAGCTCAGTTGTGACAAGGTTTGGTTTTATTTTTTTTCATATCTGGCGGAAATCTTCCCACTCGCTCCCCCGATGAATACATTGCAATTGAGGGGGGTCAGAGGTCAACCCCACCGTGGTATCCCTCCGTAACTTAAGATCATGTAAAAAGGTGTCGCAGAATGTGTTCATATTTGCCGTCAATGTTCACTGGAAGGGCAGATTATTTCAATCAGATTAGCAAAATAAGGATTAGGTCAAAGTACATGTTATGTGAGGATTATTTCCCCACCGTCGCATCCGTAGAGATTTTCTTGTGAACGGTGAAACTCTACCAATTCCTCTTGATGTTTTACAGGCACGTTCGCACTTATCAGAGGGAGGAGCCAAACAGTTTTGGTTGAGTTCGTTTACTCAGTCTAGAAATTGACAACTTGATTACATACTTTTCTGTATAGATGGCCAACACACCATTTTTTTCCTATGTGAACTCAACCGAACACCTGCTTGTTGTGTATTTCCAAAGCCGTCCTTGTTTCCACTTTGCAGCGTGTAAGCGCCTCTGACTGTCTCCATGTTTTGTTTGGTTTTTCCAGCACTTGCAGTTCTGTTAAAGGGTGGTCCATGCTCACAGAGGAGCCAGTAGTGTCGTGAATTGTAACCCCCCCCCCTTTTCGTCTCTGCCTTTGGCAATGGAGGTGTCACTCTGACAGAGGGCCTCATATAAAGCACATTTCCTGTAGACCAGTAAAGCGCCGCCCCCCCCCTTTCCATGTGGAAAGATAACAGACACCTGGTTGCATTGTCTTTAAGCTGAATCAATCCCCACAGCGTCGAACAATGCTCCCAGTCAGGTTGTTTTCAGGGGTGGGGGTGCGACGACACGCCCCTGTTTCAGCGACACTTCGACTGTTGACTTTCTTTTCTGCCTTTACACTCTCAAATGACCTTCACTTATCAAGGAGAGGTGGGGTTTGGGGGGCCATGCTGGTAATGGTGTGATTGGTTCACGGTCCACTAATGATACCAAAAGGTCTGTGGCTTCTCAGATGTTTTTTTCCCTCGGGGGGGTCGAGGGTGAGCTCAGCAGAAAGCAGCAAACTGATATTATGTCAAGAAAGCAGCCGTTCATGTTAAGAGTTTCTATGGTTTTGATTTGATTCAATATTATCAGTGGCAGTCGACTGCGGCAAAAATATCAATAGTCCAGGCTGGAAAATAAAGGGGGGGGGGGGGAATGGTGCTGCTCTGCCAGACGTCTGAACTACTAAAGACGAACGCCGTTGTTTGGTTTTCATCTCAGAATCGGACTCAGGGCGCGTTCACAAATGGGATAGTCCGCGAGCTGAGTTCACGTTTGAAGAGTTCCAGCGACGCTTCAGGAAACGATGCAAATTTTCCTTGAGAGAACAGTGTGTGCACCATCAGCTTAGTTGTAAAGGACCTCGCTCGACCCGGACCTCCCTCCTTGGGCGAAAAGCCGAATGTAGCGTCCACTCATCCACGCCGTCCCCCTTCCACATTTGGCCGTCCCTCCGTCTTGACGCTGACAGGCGAGATGACATCACCCATCTTTTCCTTCTCGTCGGACCCTTTTTTTTTCCCGTGTCATAATGGCTTCTGCTCCGACAACAAAAAGACCCAGATGAGGTGACGGGGGGTGGGGTGGGGGTCGTCCAAAATAATCCCCTCTCCGTCGTTGCTGTTCCCAGTGGAGATAATGTAGTCGCATTGTCATCAGGATTGGCAGTACGGCAATGTTCACGGGCCGTGCAGAAGGTGGGGGGGGGGGGCAGGCCGGGACAGCTCGCGGACAGCTCGTGCATTTGTTTGCCGTTCGTATTCCCAAGCGGTCGAGAATTGTGTTTCGCGCAGGAGCACAACAAAGGTCT
>JASSRZ010000458.1:0-13020 GCA_032164315.1 Malacoctenus gilli | reverse complement strand
GCCTTGTAATGTGCCACTAAAATGCCAAAACGTAAGTGTAGTTTTACAGACGAATTGCAATATCCAACATTCAGTCTAGGTCGTGATAAATAGGAAGCATTGAGCACCATCTGCAAAGCCTATGTGTCTGTTGCCAATAAAGGCTCTGGAGACTTGAAGACTCATATCACTACTGCCACTGCACAGGGATGCTGTGCGGAGAGGAGAGAGCTCCTGGGAACCGACAGATTTTGTTGTTCAGCCAGGTAAAACAGAAGTTGCAGCCCATGCTGCAAAAGGTGCTTTTGCAATTCACACAGTGAAGCATCATCACAGGTATGGGCTGTACACGTTCACCATGGACTGGACTCGGGCACTACTTAAGAGAACATTCACAGATTCAGCCAACAGGAAAAAGTTCTCTCGTGCCCAAACCAGACCGAGGCAATTGTCAACAGAGTTTTAGCTCCCCATTCGGATAACACAACATTGGAAGCAAGGCAAGAAAAAACACCAGATGTGGACCAAGTACTTTCACTGTAAGTTTGAGCTTTGTGACAAAACTGTTACAAGTTAGATTATTTTTTTTTTCTGTGATTGGCCAGTAGTTTTCATAGCTGTAGATAGTTTCAAAGATGAACAACTGCATTTTGTGAAAAAACAATTTAACCAGTCATAACTACAAATGTGCTAAGAGCTCGTTGTTTCTCCCTGAAAGATAGATTCATATAGCATCTAATGACAGACATTTAACTTGTCAGGGCATGTTCATTTAAATTTGTGAATATTTTGTATAAGAGTTATATTGTAGTCAAGGGCAATTTGATGTCAGTTTCAACTGCTCTTTTAGGGGGCACGATCAAAATACTTTGGAGCATCCTCTGCCACTGGCCACGCTGAGCCACCCACCTCATTTGAAAACCTGCCGTCTACCTCATCAGCTGCACAGGCCTCTTCGGTACTCTTTGGTGATTGCTGGCCACTTCATACGGCCACTCTGCCTGCAGGTGGTCGCCAAAGTGCCTCGAGTCTTCTTCCACTGATGGTTTTCTTGCTGTTCTGGCTCCGCCTCTAAAGCGGGCACTCCCTAATGATATGGTACTCTGTAGTGATGGGGAACACGGTTCCTTTGACTGACTCGACTCCTCATGAGTCACTCACCAAAGTGTACCAGGTGTATGAGTCACTCGAGTCACTTGAGTCAATGCTAATGTGCATGCCCAGTTCGTGCATACAACTTCCATCTACTCCTGGTCCTCGGAGATCAATGCTGTGAAACCGGAAATACTGCTCCATTTGATATTGAATAAAAAGATAAAAATCTGAAAACTTCAAGAGTGGAACAATTATTTTTTCTGTCAAATTCAAACATAAAAAATTTGAATACAATGCGCAATCTTTGCATACATGCAACATTTCAATTTCATTTGAATTAAGTGTTAAACAACCCCTAAAAGTAGTGAGTAATACATTCGAATTGAGGTTTATCCCTAAAAAAGACAGTACCACTGCCTGTTTTATTTATTAATCATTGCCAATGCTGACAAACATTACCTGCACGCACCAATCTGTCCGTCTCACAGAGTTGGACTGAAGATAAACGGGCGTGGGAGGGGTAGATGAGCGAGGGGGTGATTCCATTGATGCGGTGCTGGAAGGAGGGGATTGACTCTGAAGAGTGGGCGATGTATGTATTCAGTGGGTGTCATGAAGAAAAAAGTGTACGCAAAAGGACAGGTGTAGGAGAGTTAAAATGTACTTCAGCGAAAACATGTGGCTATTCCACCCTAAACTAAACAGTTCTTTCCCTTCCCACAGTGGTAATTTGTATCAACATTAGCTGCTAAACAACTATGCATCAATCAGTAGACCTCATGGGTGTCCAATCCAGGAATTCGTTGTTTTGTCAATACACTCCTCAGGTGTCCATCCATCTCCTCCATCTTGTACCCAGCCATGCTCAGTCATGTCTATGGGATTGCACTAGCGGAGCAAATCCGCTGGGGCGGGGCAAAAGACTGGGCCCTTTAAACCCAAATAATAAAGCCGATGATAACATCATTTTACAACATACACATGCCTGAAACAACAGGGCTTACAAGCTTCAGCACCACAGAGAGCAGCTATGTCAATTTAAAGTCCATCAAACCATCAGTCCATCAGTCATCAGTCAATGATAAAGTATTCCAAGAAAACAAAAAAAACCACTAGGCTCCATGGTCACTGATAATAAAACAACACTTATTCAAAGCAGTTCAGCACCACGGATAGCGAACGCATCGTCATGACACCCATTTGAACTATTTTAACTTATAGCCTGTATGAGGAGCTACAAAGTTTTGAAACATTGGTGCAACAGCTCACATGTTCACAAATACAATTTCAGTATGAAGAACTATTGGCCTATTTACAACTATTTGAAGGGCATACGACGAGCCTTGCACTCTGCGAACTCGCCCACGATGCTCAGTATGTCCATTTTCATCTCTCTCTCTCTCTCTCTCTCTCTCGCTCAAGAGACAACATGGTAAGTCCACTCAGTCTGTCCCACTGTGCTGCTCCTCAAGTGGTTTTTAATAGGTTTTCGCTTGGAGAATGAGCGCTCAGAGGTTGCAACGGTGACAGGAAGGGTCAAGAATAAAAGGAGGGCTGTGCAAACATCGCTGAATGTCTAAGTTACTGCTGGGTAGTTGACAAGGAGCATTTTTGACAGATCTGCAACAGACTTTTGCTTTGTTATCTGGTCCCTGAAAGAGGTTCTAAAACATAGCAGCTGGCAAGGGAAGCAACTGTAGTGCTCACCAAGTCGCCGGGCAGCTTCAAGTAACTCCTCATCTCCCGCTTGCAGCAGTGTGTTGGGGTGAATTGCCTCAAACATATTCACAATTCCATTCAAGCTGGTGTCTCTTTGCGACAGTTGCCGGATGACAATCTCATGACAGGCATTGAAAACATCGTCCCGAAAGTTGCTCTCTGCGTCAGTGAGGCCGCTGCCTTGAGAAAGTTCATCAAAGTGATGCTTAACTTTTCTGGCCCTGGTTGCATTAAACTGCATTTGACTTCTCTACTTTGTAGCAAGAACAAGAGCGGCAGACAGAGCCTCATCAAATTGCTCCCTAAACTCCATCAAAACATTGATGCCATTTTTGTCAGACCAACTACTGCCAGAGGAAGATAGCGGCAACTCTCTCCCTCCCTCTCCTCTCCCCTTGCTTTCCCTTTCTCCCTAGGCAGGCGTGAGCAGGCGCAGTAACGTGGACAGACAGGTGATGCCAATCACCTAACGACGCCGGGACGTGCCAGCTGCAGCCGCTTCTAATCAGCAGCAGCCTAAAAGCGGCATGCACGCCATTACTTGTTGCCGGACCGGCTGATGTAGTTGTTTTAGCAAGATAACAGCCTGTTTAACATGCTTGTGACGAAAACGGCGGAAGACGACCGGGCTAATGTCACCTCCTGCAGCCGCTGAGTTACAGGCAGGGTGCAATATCAAAACAAATAAAATAATGTTGGGTGTCATTTCAGGGACTACAGAGACAACGCGGGCCCTGATTACTTTCCGGGCCAAAAATGAACAGGGCTTCCTGAAGTCCAAGCAGGCTCCCAAAAACTTCTGGGGGTGAGTCACTTGTTACTTGTCAACTGTTCATAATGACACAGCAATGCCCCACAACAATTACAACTGTTGCCTATTAAGTGACCAGGCATTCTTTCATGAACATGAACTGCTCTTGTTCATGTCTAACGTTATGAGATAGCAATGCATGGCCTCAACATCTTTTACAATGACCTGTTATAACCTAACACCCATTTGTTACTCCACAGCCAGTTCATCGAAGAGGTTGGCCTGGGGGGAGAAAGTAGAGCCCACACAGGCAGCCAAAAAATGGGAGAACCTGAAGACAAGATACAAGGTTAAATGCCTTATACACACCTGTTTGTGACTCGGAGCCATGTCACCCAGATCCCAGATTTTGTCATTTCTTCAGGAGATTGCTAAGGGTCCCCTCCCCCTCCCCCTGTTCCACAGCCGATGGTGCTTCCCTCCCTTCAACCTCCGTTGGAATTCCCGAGTCGTCTGCCGCCTCTTGTGTGACAAGCTCCCCAACTACTTCCCCCAGGAAACGAAAAAGGAAAGCTAACCCGGTCCTGGACTTCCCTAAGGTGGATTGCACGGCACGAAGAGAGCGAGGCGAAGATGGAGCGCTTCCTAACTTTGCTGGAGCACATGGTTGATACAATGTGATCCTATTGGCTCACATTGTATCAACCACGCGCTAGTGTGGTTGAAGTGTTTTCATTTGCACATTCCAAAGTTCTTTTTTCCCTTTATTTATGTGGTAATTGTTTCCTACTTTTTTGGGTCTGTACTGCTCAGGTCGAAGTGTATATTTCATTAAAGAATTTGTCTTTTCAGACGGGGGAGTGTTGTTATACTAGATTGTCTAACACAGCATTGGCAAAGTTCCAAAAACCATAAGACAACAAATAAATAACTGTTGCAAAACAGGTTTATTTCAGACAAAAGTTGAAAAAGAGAACTTGCATATCCAAAAAACTGAAGTGACTGTGTGTGTGTGTCAAAGAAAATGGCCAACATGCCCAATGTTTAACAGTCAAAACTACACAGCAGTCAACAGTATTACACAGCACTCATAACTGTGTGCACATTACACAAGCAATGTAGCAAACTATATACATTATTTGCACATTTGCACATCACAGCTGTCTTTACTCAGGGCCCTGTTGTTCCTGGCCAGAGATAAATGCAGCCAGTTGGTCCCTTTTGGCACTCCCAGAGTGTTCACCTGCCAGTAGGGCTTCATGGGGTGGCTGCGCGTCAAAGAGGTCCTGTGCCACATCACTGTCTGGCTCCAGCATGTCCCCATTGTCCAAACACACATTGTGTAGAAAAGCACAACTAGCGATGACAACGGGGGAGAATGTTGGGTTAACCCCTAAAGCCCTGAAGAGAGTAGACCTCCATCTTGTCTTCAGGACTCCAAAAGCCCTTTCAACGACGTTGGGACTCCGGGAATGGTGGTAGTTGAAGCGGGACTCTGAGCGTCCCCTGAAAGGTTCTTTGTAGAGTGTGATGAGGCCAATTGGTGGTCCAGACAGGGATAGCCCCCGTCACCAAGAAGGATGTAATTTGGAGGAGGGTACTTTTGTATCCTGTAGAATGTGCTGTTTTTTAGGATGCGTGTGTCATGCACAGATCCCGGATAGCCTACAAATATGTCAAGAAACCTTCTATTTGAGTCACAAATGGCCTGCATATTTGTGGAAAAGAAACCTTTATAGTTTAAATAATCAATTTTGTGCTGGGCGGAAGGTCTGATGCGAAAATGGCAGCCATCTATTGCGCCAACAACACACTGGAGGACAGGGGTGCATGAAAGCTGGCCAAATCCCTCCCCCACTTTCTGAAGGTCTTCAGGCTGTGGGAAATGGATGGCCAGCTTCAGGTTGCGCCAAATCAGGGTTGCAACTCTGTGGACTATGCGGTGGACAGTGGTCTTTGGCACACTGAAGACACTCGAAACGACCTGGTAGGACAAGCCATGAGCCAGCCAATAGACGTAGATCAGGACCTCTACTTGAGAGCCCCAGCCATGATCCTGTTCCCTCTGCAGAAGTCTCTGCAGACCCTGCAGGGCTCTTCTGGTCAGGCGGAAGTCTTGCCGTAGTTCAGCCTCGACGTTGAACCACAGTCGAAGTATAGGCACCGACTGGTTCAGTGTGCAGTACACCATTGAATTTACACTCTAGAATGGTCACAATGAAGATATTATACATCTGTGTTTACAAAATATGTACAATAGAGTATCATGCTTATACAATTCAATGTAGCTGAAATAAGCTGTAATTGCAAGATGACAGGACCGAAACGTATATTTAGAAACCACAACATTTTGAGGGAAAGTCTGTTTAAACATACAGGTTCCCCTGTCCCTGCTCACAGCTGCGTCTGCCTTTCCATACAGTTGGGAACAATGCATGTGTAGCGTATAGTATTAAATCTGCATGCGGATCGTCACGCAATACACATCAATAGCATTAAGTAACAGCACCCTTTATTACTGGTCACCCCTCACATAAATGGATACATTACCTTTACATCGGTGTGACCGTTGGCGTGCGGTCAGCTAGGCAAGCGTGAAGTCTATTTTACATACCTCCATCTGATCCAGCAGTGTTCCCATGCGTCGGAGCAGTCTTCTCCTTCGTATATTTCTTCTTTTGGCTGTGGACAATCGCACAAACATGCCCAAGGCCCACACAAAACACACCAGAGCAGCAGCAGACGGCATTCTTGCAACTCCTGTGAAACACTTCTTCTTCAAGTTGCTTCTTCTTTTTCTTCTTCTTCTTCTTTTATGCTTCTTCCTCTTCTTCTTCTTTCCTCTTCTGAAATGCCGCTTTGGCATAATGCTGCCCCCACAGTCTAAGGGACGTAACTGCATTAAGGGGTGTCCCATTTCTAAGTCACACAATAATTGTTTTGTTTGCACCTTAATGACAGAGCTTGTGATTTATGTTCTGTACATTTGAACACCTTTACCACCTTTGACCTGCTTTGTTCTTGTATGAAAAAAACAATTTTGGACCGTCATGATTTGTATTTGAGGACCCCTGCAATAGATGGTCACCATCTCTAACATGCTCGAACATAATATTAGTTTTCAAATGGCGCTATAAAATACAAGTGCCAACAGAAACTTTAAACAGCGCTGCCTAAATGCATTTTTCTGTCTGAATGGACTTATGTGCATTGCAAGTTTAAAAAAAAAAATTTCCTCAGAAAGTGCTCTCAAGAAGCGGGAGCGCCTGGACCCTTTTTAAACAATGATAAGCAGATATTTGTCTGACTCCGACTGCAGCCAGTCAAACCATCTGTTCCTGGGTTGGAAGCATTTTCTTTTATAGTCTATGATCCAGCAAAGATGAATTGACTCGGCTCATTGCTGAGCTCGAAGTCGGACAGGGCATTGAAAATCTGAACTGTCTGGCCTAAAGCTGGTCTGCTCAGTGTTCACCCTACAAGACTGAGACAAGCGCTGGAAGTCAAAAAGTCATAATAATAGCATGTCAAACTGAACATAAGACAAGGAAATAGTTCAAACATTGAGAGACGATTGCCTTTTGCAGCCTGCTTGCAAATGCATGTAACTCATGTAGGCTGATGCAACGCCCCTATTCTACAGTTGCTTTGAGTTGCGTTATATTGGGAATCTTTGATTCTGAAGTGGCTTAAAGGTTGTTGAAACATAACTTGAGTTACACTCTCAGCCCAAGCCATTAACTTGACGTCATTTTCCAGCTAACCTAAATGGGTTAGGTGCAGGCAAAGTGCTAGTTGGTCGGCTCTGTCGCTTCTTCAAAGACCCTGACTCGAGCTGTATAGCTACAACATTGCAAGCACAAAATAGCCACGCAAATGTTTCTGAAAAGACATCATTATCTCTCCATGATAAAAAGTGATTCTTACCTCCACATTTTTTTTTACATTCGAAGGGGAATTCTTAAAGACAAGAAGTTCGTGCAATTAAGGGACAATTTGCAATTCCTTCTCCTTGAGTCTGTTACACTCCACCTTTCTGTCCTGTACATTTCCTGTTTTATTTTGATACTCACCTTGTCCCGCATTGCAGGCTCCTTGACTTCCTCCTTCTGAGTGATTGCATGCTCCATTCCTAACGTGCTGCACCTATGCCTGCTCTGTGATTAGATTCACCTTGTGCCCTTAGGAAATGTGGGCTTCTGTTCTTGTTGCCAGCTTGTCTGTGTTTCCATATCCATCTTTGGCGTCACATCGCTGCCAAAAATCGAGGGTGCGCAAGGCTGTCACCATGAGCGCATTTCTCAACTGAGAGAATGCAAAGCTCTCTTCGCTCGCGGTGAAAGCTTTGCATGCCCGCGGTGACAGCTTTGTGCGCCCTCGATTTTTGGCAGTGATGTGACGTCATAGCGAAGAGAGACTTGCGGTCTCTAAATTTATGGCAGCGATGTGACGCCATACCCGTCACTCCAATCCTTTGTTCTGAGTCCCTATTTGCTTTTTGACAACTGTCTCTCTCTGAGGTCCGAGTTCCGTGTACCATGTACTTACCTGTTTTGTTTGGACAACTGAGCGAGTGATATGACCTTCCTGTGTTTGATCTCTTGGACTGTCACCTTGATTTGGAATTGCCTCGTCTCCCTGGATTCTCCTGTTTGGTGCCTGACTTCTGCCTGTCTCTGACTATGGTTCTGGATCTTCTGCACGATGCCTCCACCGGTACTGACCGATGGACTGCTTAGATTTGGATTTGTCTCGTCTCCCTTGATTCCCCTGTTTGGTGCCTGACCCATGTCTGCCCCTGACTACGTCCCTGGATCTTCTGTTCTACACCTCTGCTCGCTCTGACCCTCTGACTGTTTGACCTGCCAATAAACTTTATACTGCTCATTCCATGTCTGTCATGCAATTCAGCCCTCAAAACCACGTGTCAGCACTGACAGAGTCATTCTTGGTTCCCACAGTCTCGAACATCTCTTAAGTAAGGCCAGGGGTGTGGGATGTCCTTGACTCCACTCTCTCCTTTGACCAAAGGAGCTCTACTAGATGGGGCAGCCATGGCTAAACTTTTTGATATTGGCTCCACTGTCACAGATGATAATTCCAGATGCACAGGCGCTTCATATGTTTCCCTCTACTGTGTGGGCCAGCAGAGGATGCACCAATAGGATTGTCTTTTTGTGCTTGTTTAATCATAAACCAATCAGTAGCATTGTCTGCATGGTGTGTGAAACAACAGGTCTGATGGAATGATTTTGAATTTAAGTACAGTAACGACCCCGATTTGAAAATGTAAGTAGAAAGTACAGATATTCCATGTAAAATGTATGAAGTAAAAGTGAAATGTAGGCACGAAATAAATAGTGAAACAAAGTACAGATACCCAAAAGTTCTACTTAAGTACGGAAACAAACTTTTTGTACTTTGTTACTTCCCATCTCCGTGATAGAGGTGTAATAACTTTCAGAAAAACATAAACTGTCATAAGTAGGAAGTGGACCTTTGGGTCAGCATGGGCCCATCTTGAGGATATATCTTTTAATGTTGGTGTCCTGGATGTTTTGAGCAAAACTGACCCGATCAGTATGAAAACATTCCTCAGGAGGGTTTTCATAATCCGAGGTGTGTGTGTCATCTGTAGCAGGAGGAGACATGCTGCTGCCTTCAACTGGGTCTATGAACAGGTGGGGTGCAGTGCATTTTACATTTCAAGTGACTGGGTTGCCAGACCTGACCCTAAGGCTTTCTTGAGGGTCCAGTTTACAGGGCATCAGTCTGGGAGCACCCTACTGGCTGCGAGCCCCTATACCAGTGAAAGGTCTGAGCTGCTCCCACATGTGTGTCTCACCTTGTTTTAGCCCTAATATCAACCATGTTTGTGACGTGTTTTGCACGAACATGCTCCTGACGTCCAGCTCAGCGCACGCAGGTCTGCAGACTATGGCTCTAGGCATCTTGCAAGGTACCCTGCAAGGTGCTGCTCCCAACAACAAACAAGATATCAAATGACACTGGGTGTGTTGACCAGAGAGACGGATTGTGCGCCTCACCGCTCATACCTATTTATACAAGCAAAACAGGAGAAATAACTCCACAAACAAATCATAACGAGCTTGGTTCCAATCACTCTAAACGTTTTTCTTTGAGCGGGTCCTTTATTTTGCACCAGGAGCCAATAGATGTCTTGGGAGATTCCTTGCTGCCACATAAAGGTGCCTATCTGTAACAGCTTACACGTCATCTGCCGCAGCCACCACTGATTCCGTCGGCTGCTGCTGGATCCTCTGCGAAGGAAAGAGAGACGTGTGTGTGTGTGTGTGTGTGTGTGTGTGTGTGTGTGTGTGTGTGTGTGTGTGTGTGTCTGTGTGTGTGTGTGTGTGTCCGCACGCAGCAATACCACGCTCCATCCGAAGCCAGAGGCAGCCAAGGTTGCGTCTCGGAGGGTGGAAGGACGCGGGTGAGACGACAGGTGGAGTGCGGCTTCTGCATCCATACAGCTCCACCCTGCTGCGCTTTGTCCGAGAGGAAAATGAGATGATCCGACTGCAGGTAAGACTCGCGACTAAAATGTGCTGTTTCGACGCTATTTCCTCCAGCCTTTGCTGTGCAGGCAGCGTCTCTTTCACACAACTGACACCGGTACTGAAGGTGAAAACACCCAAAGTGGAGAGGACACTCGCATGTTTTTTTTTTGTTTTTTTTTTAAAATTCAATTTAATTTTATCTTTTGTATTTTGAGCCTCTATCGAACGAAAGTAAACTCGAAAGCTGCGTAAGATGCAAATTGCACATTTTATTGTTAAAATACACATGGAGCAGTGCACCTTTCGTCCAGCAGAGGTCATATTTTGCCACTGGTTTCCTGCAGCTTTGCATGAGTCACAGTGTTTTCCGTGGTGAAATCACGGACTCCGCCGAGTTTGACAGCTGCATGTGTTGATGCCTGTGATGGAACACTTGTGAGGGTTTCCTGGGTTTTTGCGATCACGGTTTTGCCTCACAGTCATTTATGCCTTTTTTTCCACAGTGATGGTTGAAGCGCTATCTTTAACATGAGCAGTTACTCATGCTTTGAGAGCGAGCGAGAGAGACAGCGAGAGCGAGAGAGAGCGAGAGAGAGAGAGCGAGCGAGAGAGAGAGAGAGAGAGAGAGAGAGAGAGAGAGAGAGAGAGAGAGAGAGAGAGAGAGAGAGAGAGAGAGAGAGCGAGAGAGAGAGAGAGAGAGAGAGAGACTATTTGACCGTGCCTTTTATAATTTTAATGGCATCATTCATCCTTGTTAGTGGTCTCCATTTTATGCATTTTAGTTTCACTGTATAACTTTGGAGGTAAACAAGCTCCGCATGCTGTGTCTTCACAACACTGCACTCCTTCCACCGTTTTTGAGGATACAGCCTTACTGAACTCATTGGGATTTTTTTCCCCAAAAAACCTCAACACACAATACTCCATCGGAGTAACATGACAAATGTTTTCATTTATTTATCTATACACAAACTGACTGACTACCACTACCACTATCAACTACCACTGCATGCTGCAGAAATAGTTGTTCTTTTCCTTTGACAGCTTTGGGTAAAAGCACACAGACTTTGAATAGCTGAATATAATACTCCAGATTGTGTGAATATAACATACTTATTTCGACCCACAAAAACCTGTCCCCAAATACCTGTTACTCTGCTCTTCCTTGGTCTGTTCATCAAATACTGTCGCCATATGGTCGATATTTTGGACAGCACAAGGCTCCATTAGTTACACAATATTCTGGCATAACATTTTGAAGTGCTAATTCTTCTGTAGTCTGTAAACACTTATGACACCACTGTGTGTCTACCGTGGAACAGGTTGTAAGTTGTTTTGGTGGTGCCTGTTCAGAAAGGGAAAAACATTTGGGAGCAATTTGCTCTCCGTCCATACATCCTTTGTCTTCAATGACATGATTACTACTGTGACACAGAAGAACTTGAAGTATTTTCATGTTCAAAGTGAAGCAAAAAATGCTTTGTAAAAACTTCAGCTGAGTTAAATCTGCATTGATGGACGGGTTAGTACAAACAACTTTAGCACAGTTGTCTCTTTGTAGAAAACGCAGTCTTTTGGTTGTTTGGACAAGTGCACAAATCTAACACACGGTTGTTACAAGTTATGTACAAGTAGTGACTACTTGTTACAATCACAAGTAGTGATTGTGCTCCTATTATGTTCCTAATTGTGTGAAGAAAAAAATTCAGTTGTAGGAGTGATTGAGACGCTCCTCATATAACACGCCTTAGGAAAATGAAAACATTCTGATTTGAGTGAGAATTTTTTCCACACCGGCTAAATGAGATGTTATAGTTGAACAGGTTAACTGGTGAACTAGCTCAGTTTGGAAAGCAGTTTTATTTCAGTGTGTAAGGCTGGTGGCCCAGTCTTCAACCCTCACTCTGCCCATATGCTGAAGTGCTTTTGGACAACACACTGATCCTCAAATGGTCAGGCAAGCACCTTGCATGGCAGCTGCCGGCACTGACGTGTGAGTGAATGGGTGAATGTGACTGATCAGGTTTGTGGAGGCGGCTGAAGTGGAATGATGTGCCATACAAGTTAAAGTCCACTTACGCATAAACAAAAGTGAAACCTGAGGTCCACATTAACTTGTGGAGCTACTTCTTCAAAAACAGTGAGGCAACATTAGCTGTGTCACAGCCTGCTTACAGAGTGTGTTCTTTCTTCTTTTAGCTCTGAAATGTTCTGGCAAATAATTTGTAATGTTGAATTTGCAACTTTACAGACAGTTAAGTTTTACAGAACCATTTGATTTTACTCGCTCATTCTATGACAGGGGGTGGCAGTGTATGACTGGGTTAACTCGCAATACATCTGCCTGAGAAACAGCTGACAACATTCAGTGACACAGAGGCAAAAATGGGATAGCAATTTATACATTCCCTGAAATTTACTGAAGATTTTGGAGATATTCTGTTTGCAGTGTACATTGCAATCGATCAAATTAGATTTGTTGTGTGTACACATGTCTGCACTCTTTAATAACATATCTGGATTGGTTGTCATGGTGACAGCACACACATCAGCATGTGTGGTGGTGTTGTAGGTTGTATCTAACAAATAAACTAAGGAAATTACAATAAGATGCAGAGACAGAATAATTTTATGTTTCATGTTTTGTTTTTCTCCTATCTTGTTGGCTGTCAACACCTAGTGGAAGAGGGAGCCTATATACTGTATATGTGCCAGTTACTGACGCTGGTTGCCAGATTGTCTGTTGCGTTACCCTGACTTTTGGCCAGTTGTTCCAGCACTGCCTCCAGTTGTTTCACTGGTTTCCAACCTGTTTTACTCCTCGCCTGCCTCCCTTATAGATATTATGCCCCCCTACTGTGGCCTTTCACTTTTGTTTTGGACTTCTGGACTGTTTTCTTGTTTGGACTTTGTGTTTCACATTCTATTTTGGTTTTACCACAAATAAAGTTGACT
>JASSRZ010000456.1:0-13026 GCA_032164315.1 Malacoctenus gilli | reverse complement strand
TTGGGCGCTGACTGATGACGTTTCTCAAGTCCGGGAGAACGCAAGTACAGACAAGTACGGGTATTGAGAAACGGCTAGTGTCTCTCGTTGCAGGCTGCTTGACTTCCTCTCCTCCTGTGTGATTGCGTGCTCCCTCCCTAACGTGCTGCACCTGTGCCTGCTCTGTGACTGGACTCACCCGTTTGTTCTGACTTCTGAGCCTGCCTGTGCGTGATCCCCTGGACTGTCCCTTAGATTTGGTTTTGCATCGTCTCCGCGGACTCCCCTGTTGGGTGCCTGTCCCCGATCATCTGCATTACGCCAGGAATAAACCATTCAAAACGTTGCATTGAGTGCTTTCGTCCGGTTGAGTCCGTGAAGCCGTCCATCGGTGCGGACAAATGAGGGTGCACTGTACTTGCCTGCCCTGTTCTGGAAAGCTTGGGGAAGGTAAGGTAAGCTGGTGCGAGCGATGAAGAGTCCTGGCTGGCTGAGTTGTCCTCGCCATTGACAGAAGCTGAAGCTGAAGCTTTCTGTCTTTCTGATGTCCTCTTTTAATTACTGTTTCGTGCTCCAATTTGACTTGTCCATGTCTGATTTTTTTCTTTTTTTCTGCTGTCGTGACAATTTGTCATGCGACCACCTCGGTGCGCATTGATTGCCGTCACCTTGACCTGCCTCATGCAGACTGACTAATGAGAAGAAGGTCTTAACGTGATGGTCTCGCTTCATTGGTCAGTCCCCACTTTTTAGAAAACAATCTATGCTGCCAGTTTGCAAGCACATGACGTGACGCAGGACAGAACGCATAGAATTTGACTGAATAGACTTGCCTTTATGGGTCGGTCACATTGTCACCGATGCTCAATCTTGGAGCATCGCATCGGTGCACAGAAAAAGAATTAATTTTGTTGGGTTTTTTTGGGATGCTTGTGCCTGAGCTGCGGGGGGGGGGTGTAGGCATATTGCAGCCTGTGCCCAGCTTTAAGTGCAGCTCCCTCCACCCTCCTGCTTTCTTCAGCCAACTATAAATGAGGAAAGGTTTTTTTTTCCAGCCTCTGAGCTTTCCTTAAGCACAGGGCCGTGCATTTTCCATGTGTACGTTTGTGTCCTCAAGACCTAAATGGAAACAGATGTCCCAGTTGCAGAGTAAAAGTTTACACAAGGTTGTAATCAGGAGAAGGGACTTTTAACTTCCCAATTCCCCCCACCCCCACCTCCATATTTTTTTCTTCTTCTTCGAGTAATTAGAGTAATTTTTCTGTCATAAACGAGCTCGGTCTGCTGCACTATGCGCACGGCTCCGCTGTGCCACGTTGAGCCTAGCTATGCGGCCCACATATGGGAGTGATTACAGTCCAGTGTTTACCAGCCTCACTTGGGGACTGGCTGCATGGCTGAACAGCGGCGGACCTGGGCGTGCACACGCGATTTCGGATCCCTACCGATACCCATGTATGGGAATGAAATGAGTGGCCCAATCTCGTGGAGTCACACGTAGTTCTGGAGGGGGGGGGGGCTCAGAGATCAAATGATCCCCTAACCGATCCATCGGTCCATATGAACTTGTGGCATGAGGTCAATGATCTGCTGCACAGGCGTGTAACTTGTATAAAGATGGTGAGTCATGACAACTTGAGACAAAATAACAACAAAAAGGAGAGACAACTCATGTGCAGCTTGCTCCTCATCTCTGCTTGCATCATCAGCCCGCTGGAGATTACATTAGCCACTACGAGCATAACATTCCGACGTCTCCTGCCAAGCTTTCAGCTTGCCACGGTGCATTGTGGGTAGCTGATGTGCAGGTTTTGACAAGGAGAGAGAACTTCTGGGCTTACTGGTTGGAGCTTGTCACAGATCTCAAGTCAGTGTGCATCTTAAACGTTTGGGGATCAAGATCGAAGCTGCAGTCTCAAAACAATGCTCCTGTGTCCCAGAGCCAAAAGTGCAGGTTTGGATTCATAAGCTCGCTTTGTACAAAACATTTTTACATTTAGGCTAAATTTGGCAACTTCCAAGGGACTAAAACTACATTTACTCCCATTGTTTTGCAACATACTGATGGGGTTGTAAATTGTCCTTTTTATGAAATGTTCAAAAGTAGCCTTGCATGGTCTCAGCGAGATGTCCATCCATCCATCATCCATCGCTTCCCAACCCAGGTCCCTGGCCACCACCCCCAGCATCTCTGGGGGGGACCCCTGAGGCGTTCGTAGGCCAGCCGGGTGACGTAATCCCTCCGGCGTATCCTGTGTCTTCCCCAGGGGGCCTCCTCTCAGTGGGGTATGCCTGGAACATCTCCTGAGGGAGGCGACCAGGAGGCATCCCAAACAGATGCCCGAACCACCTCAGCTGGCTCCTCTCTATGTGGAGGAGCAGTGGCTCTACTTTGAGCTCCTCCCGGGTGGCAGAACTTGTCACCCAATCTTAAAGAGTGAATCCCAACACCTTGCAGAGAAAAACTAATTTCAGCCACTTGTATCCGAGATCTCGTTCTATTGGACATGACCCTAAGTTCATGACCATAGGTGGTAAATAGAGCATCGCTTTTTGGCTCAGCTCCTAGTTCACCACGACGGAACAATACATTGACCACAGCCCCTTTCTGCCGCCACTGCCCGATGTGCCTGTTGACCACGTGCTCCATTCCACACTCACTCGTGAACAGGAACCTGAGATACTTAAACTCCTCCACTTGCGACAGGAACTCGTCTCCAACCTGGAGAAAGCAAACCGCTTTTTTCAGATAGAGAACCATGGCCTCACATTTGGAGGTGCTGATTCTCATTGAAGCCACCTCACACTCACCTCACACTCAGCTCGCACCAGCTCAGCTTCCACCCCCCCCCCCAGCGAGGTGACATTCGACGTCCCTATAGCCATAGGCTCTGCTGAGGATTGAGTCGCTGAGGCTCCCTGCCTTCTTCCGCCAGCCAAACCACAATGCACCGGCTCCCGATGACCCTTCCTGCGGGTGGTCGGCCTATGCTCAGTGATTTTTAACCCTCAACACTATGGGGGGTGCAAAGAAAATGTCCACTGATCGGTTCCGGTATTGGTATCAGTTTACGTATAAGCAAAAAAAAAACAAAAACAAAAAGGAAAGAATACTTAACTCATGATTAGCTTGTGTCAGCTGGCTAGCAAACTGGTTTTCAGTGGCCGACCGGAGACAAATGCCGTTTTTCTAAATACCAAGTACGCCAAGTGCGGTCTCCCGAACTTCTGAAGCTTGGACTTGAAAACTTGGGAACTTCCCGAGGACGGGAGTTTGCAATACGGTTTTTCGACAACTGGAACGGCAGCGTATTCGTGCCATCACTTCCTCGACTTCGGTGTCTGCTGCCGGTGATTATCCCAGAAATATTTACTTTATGTTGTAGATTTTAATAAAAAATAAAATAACTACATAAAACAAACACCTTACTCATTTTTTTAAATTACTGCTTACAATTTTGTGTTCGCTCCTCCACCATCGCTGGTTGTAGTGAAATGCATTCTGGGATGCATGGCTGTCCGAGTCCACACGAGTCACCCTCCGATGCGTCTTCGGCAAAATGGACGTAACGAGTTCATATCCGGGTATCTAAACGGACTTGCCGAAATGCCAACTTGTGTATTGGAACAGGACTTGGGCGCTGACTGATGATGTTTCTCAAGTCCGGGAGAACGCAAGTACAGACAAGTACGGGTATTGAGAAATGGAAAAATGATGCAGTAGGGAAACGGCACCCTCAACAGGTGCCAACTGATTCTGTCCGACACTTTACAGTCTGACAGTCAATTTCGACACAATGTTTTGAGTTTCCAGAGTGTAAAGATGCATCATACGTAGGGGAATTCTACACTATTGGGTGAATGTAAACAGTTCTACTGTGATGAGCCAAAGAAATACACATGCATCACACCAAGCAATATCTGGAACTAACACCAGGAACTGTGGCTCGGTCATTCCCGGCGATCACTGCAAACTGCCGATGAAATCGCGTCCAGACCTCAGGAAGTTTTAGGGGGAGAACGACAGCCAGTGAAGTGTGCATTGCAAGCACACTCGCAGCATTGCAATGCCGGGTCAGCAGAAATGCCAGTCATACCAGTGGTCCAGCCCACTCGCTGGGTGATCTATGATGGAGTGGGACACAGAGGAGAGACCTCTGGGACACAGAGTACAGACAGAAACCTCAATTGCAGCCCCTTCCTGCACGGGAAGAGAGCAGCAAGAACCCCCCCCCCCCCCACACACACACACACACAACGTTCTGATGTGCTCATGGTCCTAAAAGACAAACATCGCAAAGGCATGTCAGATATTCGAAAACACACGTTCCGTGCTCACATGAGGCTTTGAATCCATTCGTATTTCCTTTTGCTCCCTTTAACAACATTTGAAGACAACATTTTTCACTCATAGAGCACACTGAACGTTAGCAGGGATGCACTTCAGCAACATCTGGATGTAATCTGGTGCCAATTTGACGAGCGGCGGGCCACGGCAAGAGCCGTTGGCAGCTGCAGTCGCAGAACATTGTGGGTTTGGCGGTGGGCAAGGTAAATTAAGAAACCGCAAGCCTTTTTTTCTTTTTTGGAGTTGATTGCACTCGAATAACCTTCTGGAGGAAGGAGTTCAAGAAGGGGAGTAGGAGAGTCAAATCCGCAGAAGTTGCAGCCTGCAAGGAAATGCTGTTGGGTGTTGTCACAGGTGAAGCCCAATGGCCCGCCGGGTAGCAACACACACACAGGAGTGCGGCGCGAAATCAGCAGGTGACTGAGCGACGCCTCCCCAAAGTGTGTCCGGCTACGTTGTAAACAGGTGCTTTATCTCAACGCATTTGCCAGGCCTGCATAGCTGAGTCAAACCATGGCAACATGTTGGATCCTCACACATGGCGCTTTGTCACCCTGCTGATAAATGGGTCACTGTCCCCCCCACCAGGTCCAGCGACACACACCAACTGGTTGCTGCCAGTGCTTGCTTGTCCCTAAAGAGGCCCCATTATGCTATTTCGACTTTTTTTCAGCTATTCACAGTGTAATAGTGTTGAAAGCTCATTGATACAAGTGAGCAGCGCCCCCTCTTTTCACATAAACTCATGTTTGTGATGTTTAGCTTGCCTTTCCATTCAGTTTTGATGGTGGTAGAAACTGTCTGTTTCAGGGAGTTTTTTTTCACATCAGTTTTTCAGTGACGTCACAAGGAGGGGGGGCTCAGTGATTGTTCAACTTCTCCACGCTGGGTGTGTGGCTGCACTCCCAACAACTGCTACCAGCAGTTAACCAATCAGAGGCGTCCTGCATCTTGTAAGGGTGGGACTTAATGCGGAAGAGCCTCATTCTGCTCGTCTCTAAAGGGCTGAAGGAGACGATCGAGATATAACGAAATACGGTGTTTGAGAAAAAGAGCTTGATGAATTTCTGTCATTGTGGACTTGCATACGAAGACCAAGACATCCAAAATGCGTAAAATAGGGCCACTTTAAATAAACTACAAATGATTGTGGAGATTTGATGGGAGTCCGAAAAAAAAACCCTTCACACAATGACAACTGATTTTGCTGGTGTAAAATTCATGGATGCTGCTGTGTTCATTGGAAGACATTTCATCCTGCAGTCGGCATCAGCTCAATTTCATTTGTACTTGGATGCTTTTTCCGTTGTGCAAATTCAACACTACTTGCCTCCACTTGACTCAACTACTAGATTTCAGGTGTTCTTCTGCTACCACTGGGTAGCAGTCATCTCAGCATGGGTGGGGTTGTCATAGCAAGGTGAGTCTGACTTTAACACAACAAACAAGTCACACAAGAAGGGTGTTTGGACTGCTTCTCTTGAGTTTTGCTTTGCTGTTTAACTTTTGTAAACAGGGATAAGAAACAAAAACAGCACAAAACCCTGTAAAGAAAAAAATCCCCACCAGCACCTCCAAACGGGCAGAGCAACTCAATCAAAACACCTAAAAAAAAACCCCAAACACAGTAATGTCGAACAGAGCCAAGTGACACAAGAAGAAAGGCTGCATTCACATTGCAGAGTCATTCCTTTAACACCATTCTGCTCTTTCTGGCCAGGACTTGTCCCGAATTACCCACTGAGCAGAAGGCAGTAGGAGCAGAGAAGCCCGGTGGATCGTACTCATGGTGACGAATGTGTCCTCGGACCACCGGTGTGAGCTGAAATGGGAAGTGAGCTCTAAATATCTGTCTTGCTCCATATATCCTTTTTTTTTTTTTTTTTTTTTTTAAAACTTGTAGCTTTGGAAGAACATTGATTCAGGCAGATCTCTCATGGCTGCTTTCCCGTCTCTTCAGTTCTAATGGGTGGTCAGCGTTTCCGCAACAAAAGGTGTAAGCCCCCCTCTTCTCTCCTTACAGTCCGGCTCAATAGAGAGAAATGACCCAGCGTTTTTGTTCCAATGCCGTCTGTTCAAGTGCTTTTTTTTTGCCTGCACCTGCAACTCTGACATCTGCCAACCGGAGGGGCTGCTAACTCGGTTAGATGGGGCCGAGTTATAAAGAGACAGAAGCCGTTTCTCAATACCAAGTACGCTGAGTGCGGAACTTCTGAAGCTCGGACTTGGAAACTTGTAAACTTCCCGAGGACGGGAGTTTGCAGTACGGTTTTTCGTCAAACTGGAACGGCAGCGAGATGTCACTTCCTTGACTTTGGTGTCTGCCGCCGGTGATTATCCCAGAAATGTTTATTTTCTGTTGTAAATTTTAATCAAAATAAAATAATAACTACATAAAACAAACACCTTCCTTGTTTTTTTTAATTACTGCTTACAGTTGTGTGTTTGCTCCTCCGTCATCGCTGGTTGTAGTGAAATGCATTCTGGGATACATGGCTGTCCGAATCCACACAAGTCACCATTCGATGTATCCCCGGTAAAATGGGCGTAACGAGTTCACATCCAGGTATCTAACCGGACTTGCTGAAATGCCAACATGTGGATTGGAACAGGACTTAGGCGCTGACTGATGACGTTTCTCAAGTCCGAGAGAATGCAAGTACAGACAAGTATGGGTATTGAGAAACGGCAACAGTGTCCAAAACAAAAAAAATGGGACGTAACCTGTTGATACTAAAACAGACCCTCTCGGGGGTCAGCTCGATGCCACTCATGAGTAGTGTCACATGCCATGTCTCTGTTCTGTCTGTTTCCTGTTATATTTTGGAAGCTCACCTTGTCTCATTGCAGGCTCCTTGACTTCCTCCAGTCCGATTGCACGCTCCCTCCCTAACGTGCTGGACCTGTGCCTGCTCTGTGATTAGACTCACCTGGTGCTCCTAGTATATACGTGGTCTTCTGTTCTTGTCTTGTTGCCAGTTCGTCTGTGTTTCTACGCCGGTCGCAACCAGCTTTCGTTCTCTGCCAAAGTCCCGAGTACCGACCCGTTTGCTTTGACTCCTGAGCCTGCCTTCCTGCCTCGGATATCACCTGCCTGTTTATGATCCCACGGACTGTTTTTGGTTTTGGATTTGCCTCGTCTCCCTGGATTCTCCTGTTTGGTTCCTGAACCCTGCCTGTCCCTGACTACGTCCTTGAATCATCTATGCTTACAGCTCTGCTGGTTTTAGATTCTGGAGTTTTTGGAAAAAAAAAAAGTTCAAACAATTCGCACTGAAAACTGTCATGCAGTTGAGTCCGTGAACCGGGCCAGCCGCGTTGACAAGTAGATCTTTGGTTGTGGAGCAAGTGGACAAAATGGTAATTTTATGAGAAGATCATTTGCTGCTGACACAACATAGTTTTCAACTCTATTATATCAATGTAACACAAAAAAAATAAATGACTGAGGAACAACAATCATATTAGCTGATAAACTAATTATCCAGAAGATACTTCCCTTCCTGAGAACGTTTATAGCCTGGAAGAGGGGAAAAAAAAGAGTGTGTGCGTGCATGTCCTCTGCTAAATTTGATCTCTGATTCACCAAAACATTACAGTGAAGCCAAACACTGGTGGACACACCCACAACACAGCAAAACCACAGGGCGGGTTCCCAAACCTGCTTTGCATCTTATTTTTTCAACCTCATTAAAGGTGCCTTCTTTGCTGTGATCTCTGAACCTGACCCTATGTACAGAGTCTGCACGGACGTGCATCTCTGCAGTGCAATGAATTATACACAGACTCCTCTTCCAGCAGCAGCAGCCCTTCACTCGAGAGCCCTTCGAACCCACACCCCATCCCCCAACCCTTCCTCAGTCTGGCGGAGAATCTATTTCCCCAGTGCAGTCGCACTTTAGGCCTGGTGCTGATTGATTGTCTGTTAAACTGCTTGTGTCCAAGAGACAGAGTGCCAGGAAGCTTTACGATGTGACTCCGGCTCCTCTGGTACACAAGTGGAACAAGCTGTCTCCCTGTGCAGGGCAGATCAGGCCAATTAGAAGGGACGTGTAGTCCGGGAGAGAGAGAGTGATTGGCACATGGTGGGCCAATGTGTAACCCCCCCAAAAAAGGCACCTTGCACCTTCGATGGAGCACATTCCTGTCCTGTAAATTCCAGGGTGAGACCTGGCAGCCGATAAAACAGCAAACAAGTCCAACTCATCACACGGAGAGCAGGATGGACTCGTCAACGAAACAGAGCGAGCTGCCATGAGTAATTGAGCCCTCCTTGGACACCCGCAGATTGTGTTAAAATAGCAGGAGATTAGAAGGAAGGTGGGAGTTGGAGCGGATATGAGCAGAGGGATAATCTGTAGACGCTGCTGAGATGATGAAAACCAGTGATCCGCTTGTTTGACGATGGAAACACCAAACACACTCCTCACAGTAAACAAGCTGAAGCGACCATAATGATCCAACACAACAAGACCAGTTAGTTCCCACTTAGTAGGCGTGGAGTGACTGTGCGAGGTGAAACCTGACTGGGTTCAGTTCATTAAGAGTGAGAGAGTTTGGGTGGAACACATCATCGATTGGGCCTCCACAGAGTGCTACCAACATCATCTTGCCTGAGAGACCCACAAGTAGCATCCTGTCTCACAACAAGATGGGGGGGGGGGGGGGGCTTCAGTCCCGTCCGCCACGCATCATTGCTCGTTGTCCCAGGGAGGGGAGGTGGGGAGGGAGGGGGGGCTGGGCTGGGGAACTTTCAGGGATGCTCAGGGCTGCCCAATCACTCAGCAGCGCAATTTGGCAATAAGAGGACAAAAGGACAGCGTCCGACCGCCAGCCTCCTCCGCCGGTGTTGCACAGTCAGGCGCAGACCGAACGTACACCTGTGCGTAACGGATTCCGCACGGGTCCTGCCGGAGACTTGAGCGCACCGCTCTGGTGACAACACGCGACGAACTGGATTCAAAGACGCACTCGTTGAGACGTTTAAACAAGCCAGGAGAGCCTAAATCACTTTACGTTATGCTACAGGGGTCGGGTGGGGTGGGGGTTAGGATGGGGACTTCCCTCTTCTTTCGGTTTTATCCAACCAAGCGCGCACGCAACGCACGCCGTTACAAGCTGGCAACAGCCCACAAGGTGGGAAAAACTGCACCAGCACGGAGCGCAGTAATGCCTGCACTCCGTGCTCCTTCTCAGGACGCAGGGCGCAGTTCCTACGGGCCAGTCTGGCCATTTTGTCCCAAAAGCGAAAAAAGAAAGGAAGAAAGGACGCGAGCGAGCAGCCTACCTGGTGATCTCGAAGCTGCAGCCTTTCCGCAGGAGCAGCGCTCTCTTCCGCATGATGCCTTTGTCTCTGCCGAGGTACACATTTTTATCTGAATTCATGGGTGCTGGACGAGCAGGGAGGCTCGGGGAGACAGCGGCGCTCTCTTCCCTTCTTTTCTCGGAGGGGGGGGGGATTAGGGGACTGTGAGGAGGGGAGGGAGGGGGAGACAGGATGGCTGGAAAAATTGAAGTAAAAAAAAAAAGGGGGGGGGTGGCCTGTGACGTTCGGTTTACCTCAGTGGAGGAAGGAAAGTGAGTCTGCAGACTTTCGCTCTCCAGCCCTGCACCCCTGCCCCCCCCTCCACCTCAGTCTACAAAAAGAAGCGTTTAAAGGTACATGATGTCGGGATTGGCGGTGCTCCCACGCGGGTTGATTGGAAGAGGCTGCTGCTGCTGCTGTCGGTGGAGGATGGGGTGGTGGTGGTGGTGGTGGTGGTGATGCCGCAGTTGTCACCCTGAGCGGAGAGTCGCGGTCGCTCCGGAGATCTGGTGAACTTGAACCGTCGGGGCTCACAGCCCTCCTCCAGCGGCAGCCGACAGAGCGAGAGAGCGAGAGAGAGAGAGAGAGCTGTGGGGGTGGGGAGTGGGCGGGAGGGGTGGGGTGGCAGAGCGTAGAGCGCACCAATGGAAAAGTGCCTGTGTATTTCGGCTTGAATGAAGTAAGTGCTGCGGGAGGAGGAGGAGAAGAGAAAGTCACAAAGAGGCAGTTGAATATCCAGGATGTGTAATCCTGCCATGGAGGGGGGGGGGGGTTATAGTTTTCCACTAATCATTGATTCATTTAGTGAGTTGTCATTTTTTCTTCTGTTTCTTTTGTTTTGTCTTTATCTAACACCAGTTCCCACTGTCAGCAGCCCCCCCCCCACCCTGCAATAATAGTGCTTACTTTCAAACATCTTCCGTGAAAACAAAACCACCTAAGGGAAAGTATCCATCCACACGAAAATGGTCCAATCAGGGAAAGTGTTGTAGTACATAACCCAGGCCACGAGGTGGTGTGTGCCCACAGATCACCAATGACCACAGCGGGACAAGAATGATGCGACACAGCGGCTTGCAGTGTTCTTATTTACTTAGCAAAGTAAAGATGTCAGCAGATGCTCTCCGATGTTTTGATGAGTAGTTCTGTGCGCGTTTTCTCATTTGCCTTGTAATCAACCTTTTCCATCTCAAAGAAGAAAAAGTAAGTTGATTCCTCCCACACATCTAATCATGCCTGCATCAGTTCCGCTCGGAAATCCTCCCCAGGATGCATGAGAAGAAATGGGATTTGTTGATTTTTTGGGGGAGTGTGAGACAAGCCAGGGTTAGTTCCAACAGACAGCTCTGACTGCCTCCATCTGTGTCTTTCCTTTGCTTTACAGTTTTAATGAAAATATTGAGGTGTAGCCTCATGCCACCACGTTTGAGGGTTATGGGTGGGGGTGGTGGCTCAGTGACAACTTGTTTGTTGGATGCGGGGAATTCTGAGGCAGGCAGCCGGAGCAAATGCAAACTTGTTGGTTCCTTTTTGATCCGTATGATGGCCACACCATGTAGAGTGAAATGAGCCGAACAGAGTCGAAAAAAGTGGCACATATGGAAAAAAAAAAAATCTGGGTTTTTAAATAAACCAACCCCCAAAAAACTGATCAGTGCTTTTATTTTGAAGGAATCTGAGTGTTATTGTTTTTCTATGATTTTCCACCATCTACATACATTATTCTTCTTTGTGTAGCTGTTTTGTGTCCATTCATCATTGTGTGGCTTTTAGGCTTTTTTTTTCATATTGGTCTTGGCTTTCCCTGTGCTTTGTCTCCTGCATGTTCACATAGGTCTTTTTTAGCATGATGAAAATATCTCATTGTATTCGTATAATATACAGAAAAGGGAGGGGGGGGGGTGTTACGGGACAGGTGGAACTCAAGCACATAACGACCACGGGAGTAAGTGCAAACGACTAACAAAACCAAAAACCATAAGTGAAAAACCCCCAACTAAAAGTGACAGAACCAAAATGACACACAAAACAAGAACCTAGAGAGGACATGGGTTCAGGACGGGAGCCGCTGGGCCGGAGAGGAAGCAGACATGGATCAACCAGGGTGCGCCAAGAATGACGGAGGGTAGACGTGGAGCGGCGGAGGCAGGCAGGCAGAGCAGGTGTGGGCTGGTGGAGCAGGTGCAGACTGGCAACAAGCTGACGTGACAAGTCAATGGGCAGAGCATTCACTCACAGGCTGGAGACGTCCAGCCCACCACAGCAGCAAACTCCAAAACAGGGCAGTCACACAGAGCAGCATTTACAATGCAGCAGACTGCGCAGGTTTATATAGCAGCCAGCAAGAGACACTGCAGATTGGGAACACCTGCGACCCTCGTTGCCGCACCTGGCTCATGCCCACATGAAAGGCAGACAGGGAAAACAGGGAGAGGAAGGGAACGGAGAACGATGTACTACGCCGCACTGGAGGCAGCAGGCGTAACGGGGGGGGGGGGGCTTGATTTACTGATGTATTACAAAATGACATTGAGTCAACAAAGCGAGTGAATCCTAGATAAAGTTCTCCTCCTTGTATATGTTTGGTGGGAGAGAAGGGGATGAAGGGCATGTCTGCGTTTGGCATAGAGGTGGGAAAGTACACACATTCTTCATTCAAGTATAAGTATAAATATTTGTGTTTCTTTCATACTTGAAGGGGGATTCTTAAAGGCCAGAAGTTTGTGCTGTTTGGGTCAGCGCGATATGCCATTCATTCTCCCTGGGTCGGTCTTGATTCAAGCAATCTCGAAAGTCTTCCTTTAGGTAAGGCCAGTGGTGTGGGATAGCCTTGACTCCACTCTTTCCTTCGACCAAAGGATCTCTACTCGATTCAGCAGCCATGGCTATGCCTTTATAAACTGGCTCCACTGTCACGAATCATGATTCCAGATGCACAGCCGCTTCATTTGTTTCCCTCTACTGTATGATCTTGTGTACGATGCACCAATAGGATCCCCTTTTTATGCTTGTTTAATCATAAACCAGTTGTGTTGTCTGCACGGTGTGCAGTACGCTGTGCTGTCTGTATGTGCTGCAAATTCCAAGTAAGCAATCAGAAGTTTAAATGAAACGCCTTGTCTACTTATTTGAAGCCTCTCTAAAGACAACACATCCCATCCCCGAGCTGTTGCTGCATTTGGGTCAGGCGGGGGTGAGTGGGTGGAACTTCGAATGGGGGCGCGGGACTGAGGAGGGAGGTGAAAAGCTTGGTTGAGGTGCGCCATGCAAGATCTGTAAGAATACCTTTAAAGAGGCCCTATTATGCTATTTCGACTTTTTTTCAGCTATTCACAGTGTAATAGTGTTGAAAGCTCATTGAGACAAGTGAGCAGCACCCCCTCTTTTCACATAA
>JASSRZ010000455.1:0-13030 GCA_032164315.1 Malacoctenus gilli | reverse complement strand
CACACACACACACACACACACACACACACACACACACACACACACACACACACACACACACACACACACAAAAACCAACAAATGACGTTTTTTTTTTTCCTCTTTATTTTTAAATAAATGGTTCAACTTCCTTCAAGGACTCCTTTGGGGACCGGAATCGTTTTTCGCCGAGGGGTTTCAACGCGGCAAAAAAAACGACAGGCGGCGGCGGCGGCGGCGGCGCCTCGCTGTCACGCCGCGTATATTATAAATAGATGTTTAGAGAGGATTTTTCTTTTGAAGAGGGCCATTTTACAGATTCGAGACATCAGATGGAGCTATAAAAAGAAAGCACGGAGAAAAAAAAGAGAAAAAAAAAGTTAAATTTAGTCCCCTTTCTGTCTCGGAGGACTATACCGCGCGGAGTTCATCCCGGAGTCAGTCCGCCAGACTCAGGTATGCGATTAGTCTCGTAGGCAGAGGCAGGCTCGAAATAGACCTCAGCCTATCGCGTCCCATCTGGCTCCTAATCCTCAATCTACAGAGGTGCAGCAGCGGCCGCGGCGACGCTGTGGAAAGAGAGACGGAAAGAGGACGGACGGTTGTTTGGTGCGGGGTTTTTTTTTTTTTTATGGGACGAGCTTGCGGTTTGGGGAGGAAGTGTGGACGGAAAGACGAAGTGTGGACGTTCGCTTACTCGACTTCCTCTTGACCGCGCGCCACTCCTCGCGGCCGTCCAGCAGCTCGGCGAGCTTGCCGCACAGCTGGACCTGGCCCACGTGCTCCAGCAGCAGGTCCACGATCGGTCCCGCCCGGTCGCGCATCGCCGGCGAGGAGATCCACTCGCAGAACTGCAGGCCGACAGGGGACAGGGGACGCGTTTGTCAAAGGGGGACACGCAAAGTGGGCGACAGTGTGGTTTTTCAGTGTGTGTGTGTGCGTGTGTGTTTGTGCACCTGCATTGCTCTTTCTGGCGGCTCGCTGCAGCTTAAACGGAGCAGATCGTCAGTCTGGAAGACGCTTGCGTTGCCCCCTGCCGTCGTCAAGCGGGACTCCACCGGAGGCGGGTGGGGGGCGCGGCCGTACGCGCAGGCGAAGCAGGAGGGGGCGTCGCAGCCGCTGGCCAGGAGGCGCTTCAGCAGAGGCAGGTTGTCCCGGCAGAGCGCCAGGAGGGCCGGGAAGGCGGTGGCGAGGGAGGGCGCGCCGGCGCCGACGTCAGCGCCCCGCTCCAGCAGCAGGCCCGCCGTGCCGAGGCAGCCCCGCCGCACGGCCATCAGCAGCGGGCTGAGCGGGTCCAGGCTGAGGCTGGCGCCGGCGTCCAGCAGCACCGCCGCCGTCTCGGCGCCGCCGTGCGCCACGGCGAAGTAGAGCGCCGTGGCCCGCCCGTCGGCGTACTGGGCCGAGCGGCCGCGGGCCAGCGTGGCGTTCACGTCCGCGCCGCTCCGCAGCAGCGCCGCCGCCGCCGCCGGCCTGTTGTGCTCCGCCGCCAGGTGCAGGGGGCTGATCCAGCTGTGCCGGAGCCTGGCGCGGCTCGTCGCCGGGGCGAGCAGGGGCACGATCCTGGAGAGCGGAAGGGGGGTGGTGGGGTAGGGGGAGGGGGGGGAGGGGGGGGTCAGAAAACACATGACGTCGAAGAACACCGTTCAACGCTTGTGCTGCGAACAGATGCTCCTCGTCTGGAGCAGCTGTTCCGTCCCGACGACCTCCAAATATGGAAGTGTCCTGACTCACTCGTGGTGTCCGTACTGGGCCGCGACATGCAGGGGCAGGAGCCCCGAGCTGGTGGCCTTGTTGGCGTCTGCGTGCTGCGCCAGCAGCGACGCCACAACTTCCCTGTGGCCCTTCTCGCACGCCTCGTGCAGCGCCGTGACCCCGTCGCACGTCTGCATGTTCACGTCGGCGCCTGAAGAGAATCGAAAGGGGCCCCCTTCAGAGGGGGGGAGATCCGGGGTGGGGGGGTGGGGTGGGCAGGGAAAAGCGCGAGGCCAGGGTACCTTTGTCGATGAGGTAACGCAGCGCCCTCATCCGCCCCCGCCGCGCCGCGACGATGAGCGGCGTCACGCTGTAGGTGTTGGCCGGGTTGACCGCGGCCCGGGCCCTCACCAGCACGTCGCAGAGCTCCGTGTTGTCCCGGGACACGGCCTCGTGCAGCGCCGTCCAGCCCTGGCCGCACCGCCGGTTGACGGCGGCCCCGGACGACAGGAGGAGGCTCAGCATCTCCGCGTTCTCCAGCTCGCACGCTGCGGACACCACACGGACCGGGCGGGCGGTCATTCGCACGGACCCCCTTTTCCCCCACAGCCCTGCTGCCCGGGTTCCCGAGCCGTACCTTTGTACAGCGGCGTCTCTTTGCTGCTGCTGCCGATGTCGGGGTCGGCGCCCGCTTCCAGGAGGCAGCGCGCGCACGACACGTGCTCGCGGGACACGCACAGCAGCAGCGCCGTCTGCTCCTGCAGCGTGCGCTTGTCGACGGAGCCCGGATGAGCTGGGGGCACGAGATCCAATTGTGAACACGGGAGCGGGAACCAGGTGAATGAACCACGTCCGGACATGCGGTCGGACGGCGTTGCCGTGGCGGCGAACGTTACCCCTCAGCAGGGCCTTCAGGCACCCGGGCTGCCCGCAGTGGGCGGCGTGGTGCAGGGGGATCCAGCCGTCTTTGTTCTCCGCCAGCAGGCTGTGAGGGGAGGATGTTGCCAGGTCGTTAACGGCCTCCACATCCCCTCTCCTGATGGCACAGACCACCGGGTCATCGTCCCTTTGAAAGGGTGGGGGGGGGGGGGTGGGTGGGGGTGGGGGGGTGAAAAATCACGTCAAATTGGCCAAGTCTTGATGCGGCTTCTCTTTGTTTCCCTCTCAGCAATTCAGCTCTGCTTTTGGATCCCACCCTGCAGCCTGAAACCCTGTATTCGAATGAATGGTGTATGAATCTTTAGGTGAGTTAACGAGAACTGATCGGAGGTTCTTATTAATTCAGACCGATACATTTTTTTTTCTTCTCAATTCCACTCCTCACGCACGCGCACACCAACGTACACGCGCTCGAACCCCACGCGCCTTCCGTGTCCGAGCGCCGCCCCCCCCCCCCATAACAAAGGACTCACTCCGGCTCGGACGGCCCGTCGCTCCGTCTGTCTCCTCTCCCCCGGTCCTCCCGCAGCCGCGTCAGCACGCTGTCGCTCTTACGTCCGGCGTTACGGAACTGAGACAAGTACTCGGAATAGCTGAATTTCGTCATCACCGCTGGCAGGTTTTTTGGGGGTTTGGTTTTTTGGTTTGGTTTGAATTTTTGCGCCCGTGTTTTCGACACGCACACCACCACCCCCTACGCGGGTGCGTCGGCGGCGGCGGCAGCAGGGGCAGCGTGCAGCGCCGAGCGAGGGGCTCAGCTGCTGTGGTCTGGCAAGCTTATTTTGGGAGGTATTGTCGGGCGGCGCGCTGAAGGCTTTATCCATATATGTCAGAGGAGACGGACGTGCGGAGATAAGGCGCGCCCGCGCCGAAGATAATGCGGTCCGAGCCGGGCGCGCGCACTTCATTGGCAGGTTTTTTTTTTTCCTCTTTTTTTTTTCGGCAAACATAGGCGCGACTTTACTACACAGAGAGATAGCACTCAACGAGAACAACAACAACTGTCGAATCACAATAACTCCGGAGGCCACAGCCACTGGAGTCCCGCAGGGTGTACTATTGGGAACCCCACACCAACATTACTGCATCTTATTTCTAAGCTTGTCGTCACATGTTTACCCGCTAGAAAGTTTAAACAGATTAGAAACAATTAGTAGCATTTTAAGTCAGATGGATCAAGGTGCAGAGGTTTTTATTGCTGTAAGTGTGTGTGTGTGTGGGGAGGGGGGCAGACATGGGGGCCTAAGCTTTATTTCTATCTATCTATCTATCTATCTATCTATCTATCTATCTATCTATCTATCTATCTATCTATCTATCTATCTATCTGTCTGTCTGTCTGTCTGTCTGTCTGTCTGTCTGTCTATATGTTATTTATATATATGTGTGTGTGTGTGTGTGTGTGTGTGTGTGTGTGTGTTTGTGATTTAGTCTGAATTAGAGGGGTCATAAAACAGCAGTCAGGGCCCGAGCTGACCACCAGATGGCAGCAGTCTCATCAAGTAATCACTTAAAACGTTAAAGCTATTTAACTTGCGGAAGTATAGCGAATTTACACAATGTCAGAATAATTGTATCATAAACAAAAAGTTACGCTTGTTATCATGAGTTAAAGTTGGACATAGCAGGACGTTGCGGCCCTGAAGTGGGCCTGTGGTACGCCACAGGTGAGCGAGTTCGGACGGCAAGTGGAGTCCACCGACATGGAGCCAAAACTGTGACCTAGTCACAAGCACACACCAGTGGGAGCCCTTCACACACTGCTGGGAGCTTTTGGGGGGGGGTTGAATGGTGAGCCGCTGAGCTGCGTCGACACAAAGCAGAGATTTTATATCACATCAACGCCGAGGAGCGAGTGGCGACTCCGAGACCACGGCTGAGAGCTGCCGGGCGAGCGTCCACGCGGTGACTCACGCTCGTGACCTCTGAGTCGCCCCCCCGTTGGCCTAATTTGTCTCACGTTTCTGTCTGAAAATCACATCTCACTGATTCACACTTAGCAAGCACCAGGCCCCCCCCCCCCCCCTTCGGTGATTGACAGACTCGTCCAACTCGTGGCATCCAGCCACCTGCAGGCAAACGGGGATTAGAGCGGAGACCGGCGGGCTCTTCCTTTTCCTGGAACCGCCACCAAATTGCCTTCCAGGTAACGATCTTCGCATCGCCAGGGGCGTGACGAGACAAGACACCTGGCCGGAATGCAAGCGTTCGCCGGCAGACAAAAACCCTTCAAAATAAAAGCAGGTTCGGCAGCTCACCCACAGATGCTGGAAAGTATTTTTTTTTGCAACCTTGCACCGTTTTTTTTTGGGCTGAGGTGAGATTAACAATGGATGATTATCTGATTTGTGGAGCTACCAAAAAACCATGAGCTCCACTTTAGAACTTTTTCGCGACCACTAGATCGTCTGACTTATGCACTTCTAATACTTACAGGATTTAAAGACGGCCCCAGGCCGCGATAACGCCGCGCTTCTTATTAAACTTCACTTCCTGTCCCGGAGGTTTCATTGTGACTGATAATGCCTTGAAGCGGAGGTGTCAAACTCCTTTTTAGCCTCATGCAGACCAGTTCGGTCGGAGCCAGATGAATAGAATTGCATAAGAAGCTTTAAAACTTTCATGCAGATTGCACATTGCATCAAAAGCCAGTTTATACTGCTTACGTGTGCATTTAGAGGCAAGTTGAGGGTTGTAGTACTGGTTGATGGAAGCCAGTATAAGTCAAACAGTGGGACTCCACGATGGGCTCGAGCCCCCCCCCCCTTGGAGCTTTCTGATTGAATAAATCACTACGCGCGCCACTGTCTTCAGTGATTCTCACCAGGTTTGCCCATGTAGGGGGCGCTGTTTATGCCCCCCTCGGGGCCACATGTTTGACACCTCAAGGTGTACACCAACCAGGGTCTACAGTGGATCGGTGACAGCAATCGTTTTTGCGGAGTGATGTACAACTAAGATTTTTCATTCATTCAAAGTTCATGTGTTCATAAATGTATCATAAAGCTTGACGGGCGCGTGCGGCGTCAGCCTCACTCACCTGAGCGAGCTGCCTGGGGGGCGGGCCGGCGAGCACCGAGCCAGGCGCCTTTTGAGGTCGCTCTCGAGTCTCCGGTAAAGAGACCCGGATCTGCTGACTGCGGTCATCGCCGGGGGGGAGGGTGGGTTGGGGGGAGACTCCCAACCAGGCAGAAGGTCAGCGGGAGGGTCAGGTGCTGTCTTCCTCGGTGTCCGGAAGCGAGAATATTTCATATACAAAAATGAAATCAAAACAACCCCAAAAATCACAAATAAAGCACCAATAAATGACAGTAGATTTCAACAGCCTGGACTGAAACAAGCAACCTTTATGGTGAGTCTCCTGCTGGATGAATTAGCCCGCAATCTCATGGAAGAAGCCGAAATCTCCAGCAAGATAGGAGCCAGCCTGAGCTCGGCCAATGAGACCCGATGCCTTTTAAGGGCATGTTCGACCGTGTTTGCCTCCCCCCCCTGCCCCCCTCTCTGTTCTCCCGCTCCAGAGGCAAAGCGAGCGCGTGGAGCGCTTCAGCGAGGATCCGACCAAAGCCGTCCCCCGGAGACCAAGGTCGCGCACGCAGGTGACGCGGAGGTAAACAGAGCGGGTCTGGAGACAGGCGAGGGGGCTACTTGATGGCTGCGCCGCGTCCACGTTTTCAAAGACTCACCACGTGAGAGTCGTCCTCGCAGACGAGCCTCCTGTCACTTCACCAACGCTTTCATCCGCGGGACTTCGCCTCCTCCCTGTGTGGCACCCCCCCACCCGACTGCGAAGTGTGCGAGTGTACTCGTGGGACGACCGCTGAGTTTTGTTCAGTTTTTTTGCTCCCCCTTTCACAACCGCTGCGTCCGACGCTTCCGAAATCTGAACTGGAAGTGGTCCGAGACGCGGCGATTCTCTTTAAACAGCTGGAGGAACTGGCCCGAGGCGAATTTCTGGCGGGCCGACGTGGTTGCTCAACACGCGACAAACTTGAACTGTTGCTGCACTTCAGGCGACGCTACAAAACATCCAGGAAGTTACAAAAAAACAAACAAAAAACAACCCCAAAAAGGAACAGTCATAACACTTGCGCTGCATTGGGCTGCAACAGATGAGTCGGGCCCACTTCTGTTTGTCGTGAAGGTCAACACAATACAATTGTGAGCGAAGAACTATGAAATATCATTAAAAAGTCTGTGTTTTCGGAATCTCGTCCTACAACTTTGGTCCTGAACTCGGATCAAAACGTTTGACTTTTGAACGGTCGCCGTCTGCTTGGCCAGTCAGATCGTCCTCGACCAGAAGGACCTCAAGCGCTGAAGCGACGGTTGCAAAAGAAAAAAGGGGGTGGGGGGGTGGGGCGAAGTGACGGAACCGCCGAACAATCAGTCCTTCTGGTTCCAGGAGTGGAAACTTGGTGCCCTTTTGTGCCCAGGATGCTTTGCTTTCGTCTCCCCTGCTTGTGTCATGTCCACCTGCGGTGGTTTCGAGCGCCGTCAATGCCGCTGTTTATCTCCTGATCCATCATGGAAGCGTTGCGGGAGGTCGAAATCACTAAACAACGCACGAAAAAAATGATGAAATTTGTGTTTGGTCAATTACTTTATGTGACACCGGAAGGGCGAGTTTGACCCCTCTGATCTGGACCGACTCGGGCACTGTGATGTAAACGAACCAAACAGTAAACAACAAAACACCCCCCCCCCATTGAGTCAAATAAATGCGTTTTTAAGGAACGAGCTTTGTGTTTTCATCATCTTCCTCAGCGTCTGGTTCTCCAGTGCCGAACGAAGCAGAGAAGAAACTGCGGGACGGTCGACGTTCGATGTCATCTTTTGCGAAAGTAAAAAAAACAAAAAACAAAACACAAGGATGACCTAAACAGATTGACCTGGAGGCCCCGCCCCTGTAAGGCAGCCACCAGCTCACCCAGACACCCCGTTTAGGTTTGTAATCCTTGTGTGTTACTTTATATTCCATCATGTCCTGAGCGGGTCACTGTTCTTTCCTCCTGGACCTGTCTGTGGTCCCAACAGATGGCTCTCAGTAATCATGTCTGAGTGAGCCCTCCCCTCGCTCCTCCTACCGTTGGACCTCCGAGTATCTCTTCTTTGACCTCATTCAAGTAGTAAAGAAGAAAAAAAAAAAAAAACACACCCTCGCCCCCCCCCCCCCTCCTCCCCTCCCCGTAGTCGCCATGACAACAGGGAAACGATCCGGGCGCATTCTCCGTTGCCTCGCCTGCTGTTACCAGGTAACAGCGACACAAATCCAGGGCCACATCCGGAGAGGAGCGTCGTGCCGTCCGGACCCGAGAGAGCCGCGAGGCGCCCGACGCCGACGTCCGCTCGCTGCAGCATGACGACCTCGCCTCCCCTGCCGCGGTTGGAGCGCCGCGGCCGCCGTCAGCCGGCGGCCCGGGAGGAGCGCAGAGTCCGGCCGGTGTTTGTGACCCAGTCGGAGGACGCCGGGTAGGCCCGTCTCGTGGTTCGGGGCCTCACGCTGGAGCCAGTTTCCTCTCTGACGCTCTCTCTCTCTCTCTCTCTCTCTCTCTCTCTCTCTCTCTCTCTCTCTAGACATATAAAAGGAGAAAATGTTCGCCCCATTCTCGCTCAGGTAAGAGTCTAGTAGTTTGTGATCAAGTATTTTTATGAGTACTTCTGTATTTAATAAAGTTTATCCTACTTAAAGTAAAGATAACAAGAGTAACTAAATAAATAAGCACTTTTTAAAGACTGCTTTTGAGATATCCTGTTGCCATTGAGGGGTTTTCCTCATATTTGATTCCTTAAATGCCAGATTCATCAATAAAGTCTCCCAGAGGCACAGTGCATAAAAGTCGACTTTGATCCAATCCCAAACATGCAAAACTGCACTATTTTCTGGATGAGTATATTCTGAGTCTGGGATGGTCAATGAATGGCAGCATTATCGCTTCAAATTCTACTTTTTGGTGCATTTCTCTGCAAGTAATTCATCTTTTTTTACAAATTGTCCAATCTGCAAATAAACAGACTTTTGTTTAGGGCCGCTTTTGCGAGGGACATTCGAATTTCTGCCGGTTACCTGATGTTTCTCATGACTGTGTGTTTCCAGAGGATTGAGGCCTCTGGAAAACGTCTTAACCACACAGAGGAGTGTCAGAGATAATGCACGGCGAGTGGTTTCTTTTAGCTCCGTCGTGTTCTTGTTCCCCCGCATTAAGACTCCAAGCAGAGTCCTCGAGGGCGGCGTGACTCGTCTGCAGAAGACTCTGCTCCTGAACAAGCAGGCGGAGTTGACTGAGGTGAACAAGCGGCTGGCACTCAAAAGACAAGAGTTCAAGGGCTGCGTGGAGGTTCTGGCTCAGAGGCGGGCGGAACTGGAGGCCAAACAACAACAGGCGAGTTGAGTGACAAGGGGGGGGAGAAAAAAAAAAAAGCCAGCCGACAGCCGGCGACCCCTGCGTGACACGCGCGGCGACGCCGTCCTAATATGGCCGCTTCCTTTCGGAAAAACCGCAGACTCGAGGCCGGGTGACGAAATTCGAGAAGTTTGTGGCGGAGAACGAAGCGAAGCGGCGGCGCGCTCTGGAGAGGTGCGAGGCCACGAGGGAGGAGAACGCGGCGAGGCAGAGGGAGGTCGAAGAGCTGAGCGAGCGGCTCAAGCGGCTGGGCGCCAGGTACCCGCCGGGGTTTTTTTCATTCGGGAGGGGGTCAGGGTGGGTGAGCTCCGGGGCACCGGTCTCTAATCTGACCCCCCCCCCTCCCCCCTTCTGTCACAGGAAGCAACTTTTAAAGCAGCAAATGGAAAAGTATAAAATATACGAGGACTACTTGCTGAAAACGCTTGAATATCTCCCTGGTGGTAAGTTTGGAAGGAGACTGTTGTATCTCTGAGAGGAGCCACGTCCTGCACCTGTTCCAGCTCAGGCGGGGGGGTGGGGTGGGGGTGGGGGGACTCTGACCTTCATGTCCACGTGGGACACTCGTACTTCTTCCTGCCATGTTGCTTTTCTGGAAACACTTTTTGACCTTCAAATAGGACATAGCTCATCAAAGAGCTCTGCAACGTGCCCACACTGTAGCTGTGGCACATTTGAGGCGATGGAGCTAAAACTCAAACCTGCTCAGCATTGTTCAAGGATTCAAGACTTTATTGTCACAAGCACGGTCATCATATAGCGCGTAGTGAAATATGATGTGCACCTGTTCAGCACCTGTTCGTGAAAGTGAACAGCTGTATTGTCTGTTGATTCTATTGTTTAGTTATTGTTATTCTGTTTGTCTATTATTGTTGTTGTTTAGCCACGTAGCTGTTTAAAAATGACTTTTATATTGTCAAAAGTGACTTTCAAATGACAGAAACCTTTTGTTTATTCATCCATTCATTGTCTGTACCGCTTATTAATCGGTCACTACGGGTCGCGGGAGGTGCTGGGGTCTATCCCCAGTTCTTTGCAGGCGAAGGCAGGGTCCCCCCTGGACAGGTCGCCAGGGCAACACAGAGACAAACAACCATTCACGCGCCCCCCCACTCACACCTACGGACAATATAGAATCACCAATTGACCTCATGCATGTTTTTTGGACTGTGGGAGGAAGCCGGAGTACCCGGAGAGAACTCACGCATGCACAGGGAGAACATGCAAACTCCACACAGAAGGGCCCCACCTGGGTGCGAACCCAAGACCTTCTTGCTGTGAGGCGAGAGCGCCAACCACCACGCCACCATGCAGCCCACCTACTGCTTCTTTCAAGCACAAAACAACACATACAAAATTACCTTTTACTTCAAATAAATTGGATTACGCCCGATTTCTATGTAACTCTGAGTATGATGGAGATACTTCTGTCCTGAAAGAACAAAATACCTTAATGGTGAGGTTTTGCTCTTTTGCCTTTTCAAAGTTCAATAAAAATATCTTGTCGTATCTTCACACTAAATCTGCGTAATTAAAATTAACTGAAGTTTTATTTTTAAAAAAAAGAGAATATGTCATAATGAGTAAAAAAAAGACTATATTAGAGTCATTCTTATAGTTTTAGTTGTAAAAACAGGAACAGTCGTACAGTGAACAGAGGGTTGGGGCGAAGCGTTTGCAGGAGGCAGTGACCTTCTCTGGTCCAACTGAGCACTGGCTTCATTCCCTTGTTTTTCCGCTTCTTCTTCGTTACAGATCACCTTGATAACGGCTCCGAGTCCTTGGTCATGCCCATCATTCGGCGCCACGAGACCCTCTCGGCCACCCACCGGGGGCTCCTGCGGCGCCTGGGACGGGCGGAGGAGGAGCTGGAGGAGGGCACGCGGCTGCTGCAGAGCATGAAGCAGGAGCACGGCATCGCCAAACTCGTCAGTTTTTTTTTGTTTTTTTTTTTCGGGCGGGCGGCGGGGGCGTGGCACTCCGCTGCGGGGTTTGGGGCATGACGTGCGGCCTTTTTTTTTTTTTCTTTTTGGCTTCGCTGTCGCAGATGGCGGGCAAAGAGCTGTCCGATCTCCAGAGTGAGCTGGAAGCCCTCAAAGAGAAGAACAAGCAGTTGGAGGTGAAGCTGCAGATGGAGCAGGGCCTTTCCAGAGAGAAGGTAAGCCGGCCGCGCCGCACGCTGGAGAAACCGGCTCTCACCCGCTTTCGAAGATGAGGCACTTCGATGGGAGGATCTGCCAATCGTTGGCCTCGTGTGTCAGGCCGAGCAGGTGGGAAGATTACTCATGGCTGTCAGCAACCTGGCGGAGCAGTGCTACCTCCCTGCATACGGACCACTGGAGAGCATGAGCGTGCTGACAATGATGGACATGGTGAAGGTAAAGTCTCCGAGAGACGGGGGACGCTGAGATAAATCACGTCTTGTCTTGTCTTTCTTTTTTTGTCTTCCATCTGCTCAGTTTTTGACTAACCGCCGATTTCAGGAGTTCATTCTCGACAAGGCGGACACCGAAAGGAGAGCGAGGAGGCTGATGGAGGCGGGATCGGCCGCGGCGGGCCCGGCGGAGAGGGCCACCGGGAAGGCGTCGGGGAGCAAGACGCAGCTCAAGAGTTCCAGCAAAGTCAGTAAAAAGAGCGAGGTGATGACTTGACGGCGACCTGGACGGCAGCGGGAGAGACTTTGAACCAGGTGGACCTGTTGGAAAGGAACCTTCTGATTTCCCATGTCTTTTGAACGCACCATCAGCCGCAGCTCAATGCACCACAGATCTGGACTAGAGTTCTTCAATAGCTCGTCATTTAACGATGCCGTCACGAGCTTTGTGTTGGTTTGCTTCAATAACAATTAGAAAACAACATTGACCTTTTTTTAAGCTTCATGAGTGAATTAAATGTACAGGTTTTCTGCATGTACTCGTTTTTTCCCCCCACTAAAATAAAGGTGCGCATTTCCTTTCTGATGCCGCGATTGTAATTAAAACACTAATAAAAACTAAGTAATAAATTAATTTTTTTGTAAGCCAGTGAGTGGGAAATATTTCAAAATTCCCTTTTTTTTTAAAAAAAACATGAGAATTGACAATAAAATGTAATTTTTGCATCCTTTCAAAATAAAATTATGTTACGGAATGAGGCTCATTTTTCCATGCATGCAATCGTATTTATACTGTTCGTCTTTTTCTATAAAACGTTGATTGAGCAGAAAAGACAGAAATACTTAAGCTGCGCTTGTTTGTGCTTATTTACACATCAGTAAATATAATAAAGTTGACAGAATGGGACCGACTGCTGCTGTGTCACGTTGGGAAATATGCTTGTTTCTGATTTGAGCCACAGTGACGTTACGAAGACAAAAAAAAAATACGCGCTGGCCCTTTAACACAAGCACGTGGTCTGCTCAAACATCCGGTTTACACAAAGTGGAAGCAACATTGCTCCAATGTTTTGACACGCGACTTTGACGCACGTCTCGTCGACGCGTTTCCTCCGCGGTTTCCCATGCTGGTGAAACATGAAGGTAAGGGTCAGCAGAGGGAGGGGGGGGGGGGGGGGGTCAGCGGCCGTGTGTCCGGTTCACGCTCCACCTCTCCTCTGGTGTCCGTGCAGATGGAGACCAACGGCGGCGGCGGCGGCGGCGGCGGCGGCGGCGGCGGCGGCAGCCTGGTGTCGGGCGTGGAGGACGTGTGCACGCTGGGTCCCGCGCACGCCTGCGGGGACAAACACAAAGTACGCGAGGGGGACCGCGCAGATCGGAGTCCGGGCCCGGGTGGGGGGGGTGGGGGCGGTCCCAAACAAACAAACAAACAAACAAACAAACAAACAAACAAACAGGAACAAACATGTTCCCTAACGTCACACAGCAGTTGTTACTTTCAAAAGTTGTGAAATAATACATCAACAATGACCTTTTTCGATCTGCATTTGTGTAGCAAGGAAGTTTGTTCAGGGGCGTAGCTAGAGATGTGTACACCTGGGGGGGGGGGGGGGGTTATTTTGAATTTTCAGTTTGGTTTCTT
>JASSRZ010000454.1:0-13048 GCA_032164315.1 Malacoctenus gilli | reverse complement strand
CACACACACACACACACACACACACACACACACACACACACACACACACACACACACACACACACACACACAATTTAAAATAACTGCCAGGAGCTGCAAATATAATAATCCTGCATCAAATCAAGACAACAAACACATCAACAAAAGCCTCCAGATAGATGACTCTGCTTATTCTGCAAATGTGTGAACAAAAACAACATGCACACACACAAATAATGATTATTGTGGCTTGAACAAAACATGTTTATCATCAGTAAAGACGACATTTCGATGTTACAAGCCAGCAAAATGAACAAATGAACCAAAGAGTTCAGTGAAAGTGAAAGTGCGTGTGCGCGTGTGTGTTTGTGTGTGTGGGGAGAGAGTCTGGATTAAACTGTTTTGACAGGCAGGACTCAGCCACCCAGGCAGCTGCCCTCCAACAAAGTGCTGCAGTGGTCTGTTACCTCCCATGCGGAATCACCTGCATACAGCAACAGACGTAAACAGATGCACATGCAACAAACATGTACTCGCTTGTGAACAAGGCAGACGACTTGTGACGAACATTCAATAAATTATTTACAGCATTTTGATAGTTGTCTTGCAGCTTTATTCGGATTGCATCCATTTGGTCATTGTTTCCAACAAGCTGATCCCTCAATTTAGTGAGGAAAAAACAACATTTTACATAACGTGAACAATCACATCACAATTCCATTAGAGTAAATCTTTAAAATGATAAGATAGAATAGTCATGATGTCATCTTAAGGGTGTTCTTATGACACTGTAATATCTATGGAAGTCAGAAAGTCAACCTGAAATTTGTAGAACTGCATTACCAGTTTGCACCACTCAGTAGTTGAGTCACTTGAGTCACTCAAAGGAAAGGCAGAGAGGAAGTAAACACAAAATTGTTGGAAGCTCTTGTCAACCATACGTATGTACTGTATGTGGTCAAGCTGTTTTATTCAGAAGAAAAAACCCTGTCAAAGATATTGCAGACAAAGAACCACCTCCTTTCTCATTCTAACACTGAGACGAGGTGCCGTCAAGCACAGGTGACTGCACCAAACACTTGCTGCAGATGTAAACACCGTCAAATTACAGCTGAGAGTGAGCACTTTAACCTCATGTCCACGATTTACTGCCAGCTCCCAAGATCTGTGGCACCGCGCAGAGATATCACATTGTGTCACCGCAGAAATGCACACAGGGTGTGATGCACGAACACACACAGGGCTTCACCCACGTTAGCAGAAGGCGGCTGCACAGCAGGAAACAGAGCAGGAAGCACTCGGTGTCAGTTTAAAAAGGGTCCGAAGTGGCATAAACATCACGGTGAATGGCAGAGCTGGCCCTCCATTACGGCTGGAAGAATTAATCGTTTGAAAGGAAGGTGAAGATTCTTTTAAGCATTAGTACAATTGAGGGTAATCACTTGGGGATGATTTAAGGCAGCATTTGGATTTTTGCGTGCATCATAATGCTGAATATTGAATTGCTTTTCAACACGATCTTGCTTGGAAATTATTCAATTTTGGCATGAAATTATAAAGTACATAGCAGGAATCCATATAGGCATTTAATTCAGATATGCTTTTCAGAATGTGATTGTACCTTTATGCTTGGAATAAAAGTGGAAAACTTGAATGCATCCTTCAAATTCGAATGTCTCATTCAAACTGTTACTCTTGCAAAGACCATTCATTAGTAAAATTTATCAGAAGGTAAGTGACAGACTCAATGCTGGTCACCAACACACTGAAATGTCATTGGTGAATATCTGACGGATGGAGCCTTTCATGCAATAAACTCAGGTTTCAAGCTTTTATCCTTAATACAATTAAAACAGCTCCACAGTTGAATACCTTTGACTGTGATTCTTTTAAACGAGTGAAACCAAACCCTTCTCAGTTTGGGAGACAAATAACGGGTTAATTGCAAGTCCGGGGTCATCTTGGACGGGTCAGGTTAATCTGACTTTACCGGTTCTCCATTAAACGTTAGTTACCTTTCATACGCAGGGGAGGAACCCCGCGAACACACAGCCGACACAAGTGGCCATTAAACCGCGGGATGAAAGCAGTTACGCAAATGAATGGTGAGATGTTATCTGCGCCACAGAAACCGCAGTCCTCCCTCTGTTATTCTCAACTCGATAATTCTGACCACCAAGTTCAGTCAAGGGCTGTCAACTTCCTCCCCTGCACCTCCTGCACGGACAGGCTAGGAGACGCGGGGAACCGCAATTCAGTATGTTTATAGCCGCTCCCGCTCCATCCCGGACACCCGCAGCCACGAGCGGCCACCGAAATGCCAAAGAAACCGCCACCACGGACGTGAAACGTACGACCCGGGCGTGATCGACTCACCAGCAGCACCAGCGTGAACATTTTCGCCTCTCTCATCCGACTCCCGTAGTGGTTCCAAGAGGCCATGATGCCGTTGCCACGTCTGGCTACGCAGGCGCACTGGGTTTTCCACGGATTTTCCGTCGCCGCGCAAAGCTCCCTGGGAACGGTAGTTCTGAGAGGAGCGGGAGCTGGGCGGAGGAGGAGGAGAGGGAGAAGAAGGGAGAGAGAGGCGGCGCACACCTGATGCAGACAAACAGCGGTCCCGTTATCTTGATAACAACTAGTGTAAGCACTCCAGTCTACATGATTTTGTTTTTATCAGCGTAATGCAGCAGTAATGCAAGACAATTAATTACACGAGAGAGTAATTAGTAAATTGACTTGTGATTGAATGGCTCTTAATTAGCTCTTTATCAATTCGACTCTCGTTCCTCTTGGAAATCCGGGCTTGATGAAGTGCGCTCCGCGCTGGTTGATTTATGCAGCCTGCGCAAGGTTCAATGCAACGTCAATGCAAAGAGACGCAGCGAGAATCCAACAGAGCAAAGTCGACCTGAAGAGACTTATCATGAGCCCGTGTAGCCTATTTTTTTTTTTTTTGCGTAACTTGCTCTTTTTAACGAGTGCTGTATTGTATCCTAACGTAGACTTTAAAATGCTTCCAATGAAGCAGCATATATTTTATTCTGATTTATCTTTTGAAACGTTTCCCCACTGACCCAGTGACTGTCGGTGACTCAAAAAACAGACCTAAAATTATATGATGACTTGTCGTTTTCACAATGGACAGGTTTGCCTCTGCAGAACAATGAACGCAGTGTCTGAAAAAACACGATAGACTCATGTTCCCAGAGAATTTGCATTTTCTCGGGTTCGTCTCGTCACGATGCAACTATAGAAGCAGCAGCATTTATATTATTCGTTGTCTTTGCTTCATTTCTGTCACAGAATAATTGAATTAGAAGAGAATTTTACTTGGTAACATAAAATCTGTTGATTCACTTTGCTTTTTGAAATTAACAATTATATTTAGATTTATGTTCATAAGAGAAAAACATGGTTTTCATAGTTTACATGACAGAGGATTCATCCCTTTTTCGTTAAGTTTGTTTATCGTGTCTTTACCTATAAAAAAAAATCCTTCACCTTTTAGAGCATAAATCAGTATTTCCCAAAGTTTGTTTCTCGGTACCGACTTACTATTTATAATCCTTGTTACTACAATGTCCACATCACTTTGAATTGAGTAACCTTTGTACTAATCTATGTATTTTCAAGTTCAGCTCCTTGATTGTGTAAAATGCTAGGCATCTTTTCAGGTCTTTTTCTTCGGTAAGTTCTTAGAAATCCGAGCAAAATCTCACAATCGTTTTCGGGACCCAAACAAAACCACATTATCTGCGTCCCACACACTTTGAGAAAAACGGTATTTTATGGTGATCTCACTCAAAAAAGTAATTAACCTATTTGCGTGGGATCAGGACATCGCTTGGGTCCACTGTTTTGTTACTTTTTGACTTTGGCTGTTTACCAGACGCCCCGGAGCCCCGGTCCAGGTGGACCTGCATTGCCAGGTAACCTCCGTACAGCAGGAGGACTCCCGCGGCGTCCCAGACGACAACAAGCGGGGCGAGCGTCTCCCGGGGAGAGCCGCTCCGAGCCCCGCCGGGCTCCTCCACCGCCGCTCACTCCGGCTGCCGGACCCGTCTCTGCGACACTCCCAGCGCCTCTCCGGGGTGTCCGTGCGTACTTCCTCCCTCTTTGCGCTTGCAACCCCCCCATCTCCGTACCCCCCCCCCCCCACCTCCCACCCCCGCGCTCCCCCTCCTCCCCCACTCAGCCCGGTGGTTTAGTCAGACGGTGTCGGAGAGGGAGCGCAGTTGTCGGCTGCAGGTCGCTCCGAGAGGAACGCGCAGCGGCGGAGGAAACGACGGTCGATCCTGGTGTCTGTATTGCTGCCTGCACTGCTCCGAGTGCGAGCCTGATTCACTCTTTATTACCCCCACCTGGTGTTTTCATCAACTTGAGGAATACAAAGATCTGCAAAGGTAAAAGAAAAATCACTTTTTTCTCCTGCCCTTTTTCTCTCCTCCCTGCAAAATGACCAATACAAAGCACTTTTGGGGTGTGTTGTGCACCAGTTTGCGACCTCTATCCCGCTCCAGGTTGGCCGTTTCACGCGAGAAAAGGTTGTTGGTCTGAGATTGGAGTGTTCGGAGCTTCGCGTCCGGTAGAAAAGCAACGCTAAACAGCTCGTGTAAGCCCTTTTCAGATGAATTAAATTAGGAAACAGCCTCCATCACTAATGGATTGGCCACTCCAGTGCTTTCTTCAGCCATGCCGCGGGGCTCCGTGCATCTCCGGGTCGTTTCTCTCTGTCAAAGCAGCGTTTGGACAACGTGTCGTTTGTTTTCTCGGATTTTATTACTTTATATATTAAAGTCTTCTCGGCTCTTTGGCTCACTTTGGCGGCTTGGCGTGCAGTGATTTGTCCGTTGATATAGCGTGTTATTCAGAGCAGCCCCTCTTTATGTCTCGCCAGTTTTACTTTCCACTCACGTTTCATCCCAGGATCAGAGGCGCAATTGTGGGCTGCAGGAGCAGCCTGAGCCTGCCACATTAGCACCGTCTCCAACTTACTTTGTTCTACCCTCCTGTGTAGTCACAATGCAGCAAAGTGAAGCCGGGGGAAAAAAATACCTGAAACTGTCAATTATTGGGAGAAGTGCTTGATTGAGTCCTAATTGTTTGTTTTGAATGTTTAAATATGTTTATGCTGCACTTGCTTTGAAATTAGTGGAAGAAATTGAACCCCCTCGTGGTCTTTTTTCCATGTCTTGTTTTTTTCTGTCTGACCTAACACAGCCAACAATGACCTCACTGCTCATCACTTCCGATCAAACAGATTACTAGTTGTTTTTGTTACGCGCGTCTGTGCGACCTTGCATCCTCGCCTGCACGCACATACACGTTCCGCGCGTTGAGTGAGATTTTGTTTCCTTTCACCTAAAAAAACCGCACGAGCTCCTAATTCTGTGTATTTCTGTTCGAAATCCGAACCTAAACTAACAATTGAAGCTCGTTTTGTTGCCTTGAAACGCTCTTTCAGTCCCTCCCAAAAACAGATGGTTTGAATCCTGCATTTTTAAAGTGGTAAATTATCCAGATTGTGAACAAAGAAGAAGCGCAGCCTGCTGTAAAATGGGACGTTTCCCTGTTGGGTGCGTAGAAGTTGATTACTTGTTAGAGCGGCAGGCGAGTGGTTTCGCGGATGGGCGATAGAGGGCAGTGTTGAGCGGCACTGAGATGACACCTTGGCCAGGTGAAGTTTGCTGCATCATCGAGCTGCTGGAACTCCCCGAAGAGGGAGCGAAGGAGCGACACTGCCGAAGTGATGATGATCACTGTTCAGATCAATAGAAACCATGGACGCACTAAGGACGTTTGATTCATTTTGGGTAGTTTCACCCTCTGATGATTGTTCTGCACTTTTAAAAATAAGCTTTCATCCAAAGGAGCCACACTCACTGAAGCTAATTCGGGCATTATTGGTATTTGTTAACTTTTAAACAAAAGAGATACTTTTCCCTTGACTGTTAACTCTCAATCACTGAGTCAGTGAGTTGAAGTAGATGAATACCTGAGCTGAAGCAGTGGTGTATTTAATTTTTTACAAAAGGGGAGGCTCGATGGTGGGCACATGATATTAAAGAGAAAAATTTGGTTCCTCGAGCCTTGTGGCCTCTTCAAAAAATGTCATCACTGAAATGCACCCCCCCCACACCCTCTCTCTTACTCATTTAAAGAAACTACTCATCTTTGAGAATTTAAAACAGCAGAAAGGATTCATTCAGACGAAATTTAATAAGTGACTAAGCCTTGAAATAGCCTGCTGTTGGCTGTGAAAGGTTTGGAGCCACTGTGTTTCATGAGCAGGATGTTTTTGGGGATCAGTTTTTCAGTTTTCTACGCAATATTAGTCAGTGTATCATGATTAACTCTAAAAATTAGCCTGAGGAGCAACTCGACGTGAATGATGTGCGAAAGGGCAGCGATTTCCTGTCACTGTTTATGGACAATACTTGGAAAACTACCATCTTCATAAGCTGCTTCGGACCTGATTTAGGTTTTTATATTTTAACGCATCGATTCTTTTTATTCATATAGTTCAAAATCACAACATGTATTTTCCATATTCGATGGTTTGGTCAGTCCCCCCCCCCCTTCCTCTGCCCACCCTTTGTTTCTACCCTTGAAAGTGATAAAAGAAGCTTTTCATTCACTTCTACTTTATTCTTCCACAGCGTCATAAGCAAGCAATCTTGTCTTGTTTAGTTTTGATTCATTGCCGAAGGGGACGAGTGCCCCCCTACTTTACACTTGTTTTTTGTCTATTCATCAGCGTGTGTGAAAGTGCCATATCTCCCACGTCTTTTGATTGATATTTATATATTCTTACAGGTTTTGTCCGACCCACATGCTTGTCTTATGGATGATTAAGGCCTTTGTTACTTGAGGGGCTGTTTCAGTATCCTGGGTCACTTCTTTCAAATGGAAAGCAGGTTTTCATCTCTGATGAACTTACGAGGGCTCTTGACAGGTCCTGGTCGGGGCGGGGGGGGATCGGACCGAGCAGAGCCAGACAAAACCTGTCTCTCTCAGACCGTCTCCTTGTTGTGTTTGATGTTCCCGGGGATACAGTGAGGGAAAGTGTTGTGTGTCCGGGTGCTGTGTCTCTATGTCATCCCAAATGAATAATTCATTCCTTTTAAGGAATAAGGGAAGGTGCTGGACGGACGAACCGGTTGCCTCCTCATCAAATTTTTAATGACGCATGTTTGAACAGTGGCGTGTTGAAATATCTCTGTCATCAGGCATCATTGGAGAAGAGACACCGGATATGAAAGATTAATGTCAGGAGAACTCGATCCGTCCTGCTCTTCCATCTGATATCACCCCCGAAAGAAAGGGAAAAAAAACGAGTCTCGCCGAGCATTGCGGCGAGTTTCCCTGATGAGCCGTAACATCGTGACCACAGACGGGAAAACTTTCTCTTGATCGCGGCAACTGTTGGAGCAAAGGATTTGCTTTGAGTGGACCCGAAACTTTGATGTACCGGTTATTTTTTCGTTGAATTCATCATTCGCTATAAGAGCTAGCAGCTCAGGCAACTTGCGATCATCCCAGTCAGCGATCGTTCTCGTGCTTCTCTCAGCTGCTTTGAAGGAATAAAGCTCCATTGTCTCCAGAACGTTAAATTCTCCCAGTGCCTGTCGCGTTGGTATTACGTCAGTTTCTCATCACCAGCCTTTTCTGCAGTCGCAGTTCACCCTTTCACACAGAATGCCGCCTCACCCCGCCGCTGAAGCCGCCCCCACCCATCCCACCTCAGACGGTGGGATACAGGTTATGATCCAGGGACTTGATGGTCGGCGTGAAAGCGCCTATTGACTGCCTCTTAACGAGTCTTTGACAGCGATATTTTCTCTTTTAACATGCACTGAGTCATACATAAAACTTTCAGGTGTCTCCCCTCCCTCCCCTAATTCTCCCAGCATATCAAACCCTGGTTATATCATCCAGCAAGTGAACACTTTGCCTTCAAAGTTGATTTGTGGGCACCAATAAATGGAAAAACAAAAATTGGAGTGAGTAAGACAAGTGGCCAAACTGTCAGAGGGTCTCGCAAATCAGCTGTGTTGCACAGAAAAAAGAAACCTTGCATTGATGCTTTTGAACCCGTAGTTCGAGTCCAACTCCAGCTGCCGACTGTTGCTCTCGATTTTGCTCTCTTCTCACAAAGCTCGGTATGCGAGAGTGAAGCGGGGAGATTCTAGACTTCTAAAGTGGCCTTCTTGAGCGGGATTCACATGGTAATTAGGTCAGAGCACACCGGGGGAAAAACAAAGCTGTCCACATGCAGAGAGCGCAGGGAAAAAAGAAAAAAAAAAAACATGCCAGGTTTTTGGTGACGATGTTTCAAGGAGAGGGAAGAGACACGCAGAGAAAGCGGCGCCTCCGTATAAATATAGATCCAGAGGACTGCAGCCACACTGGAGTGTCTGTTACTCTTTATTGTGTAAATATAATTCCTGATTTTAAATCACAGCTTCAGGCGCTCAGACTGGAGTCCTCGCCTTCATGTGCACGGCGGTCTTTAAATGGACCATACAAAGCTGTGCTGCTTCGTCACCTGAATGTGATTATGTTGTCCCCCAGCGCCGGCGTAAATGTTGCTATTTCCCGTTCTCGCACACGCTCTGAAGCCTGATTGAGGTCCTGCACTTGAGCGTACACCTTTATTTGATTCGCAGTGAAATCGCACATCTCGGTTCTTGGTGCAGAAACATGCAAATATGGACTCAGGCTGGACTCTTTTCTCTGGAGGCTGATCGAATGTTTTGGGTCCAGTTCGACTGAGCTGCAGCATGCTGGCAAGAGTCCCTGTTTGATTTCGGCCCAGGTTAATAAAAGGCTAGGTTGGAGGGAAGTTGTGTGCGTGTGATAAGTAGACAGTTTGAGCTGTTAACAGAGGGGGAGGCCGGCGGTCTGAGCCGGTGGGTGGAAATGAATAATTCCACAGTGTCTGTCTGGGTCCCTTCAGCCTCGCAGGATCTCATTGTTTCTGAAAGCGGAGCGCGCTTGGCGTGGCCTTTTTTTCGTCGCGGTGTCTGTCTGTTTGTAACCCGGCCCTTTTTTCCGCCTCGACACACAACCTCGCTGTCTGTGAAATCAGATACCGCCGCTACGTCTCCACGCTCTGTCTGCGACTCCGCTAATTAACGCTCAATGAGCCGGTCTCAATTAGGCTGTCGAACATTATCATCATTGTTTGTCCTCCACTTTCCTAAATTAGCTTTACTGTAGCTTAGCAAACAGGTGGCTCAATGGTATAAGCGAAAAGGTCTCAAAACATCGTCTGAGCATCAAAAGATCACTGGATGTCCAGGGCAGGTGCGATGGACAGGGTTATTTGATCAGCAATCCTGTTGTTGGTTCGAGTGCTCAAGTGATATTAGGGAGGATCAAGTAAAGGAGCGCCGATCAGGCTGTCTTTTCATTTCATTCCATGAGAAGCAACTTGACTCCACTCAGCTCGACTCGGTTTCCCATTAGGTGATGGTTCCTGTTACCAGGTACTTTTTATAAACTGAAAATGTGACCCCCACTGATTGCAGTGTTGCTTTTTCTCTGCAGTTTTAGCGCAGAAAGCCCCAAAATGCAAATGGAATAGATCTGAGTAGGTGCAAGTGAGAAAAGCGAAAGACTGTTGATTGGCTAAGGAGCGAGTCAGACAAGTAGTTTATCTGAACATTCATATAGCAAACTAATATTGAGCATCTGTCTATCCAAATCTGTGAAACCGAGCTCTAAATTTCTCCCAAAGTTGTCTAAAGGATTAATGCAACTTCCAATGAAAAGCAAATTTGAGACAGCTGAATGTGGTGCAGAATGGGCTCTGTAATTTAAGTCCTCTGATTCAGACCTTCAGTGTCTTTGAACGACTGTTTTGGTCGATTTGGTAGCTAGAAGATGCAACTCTGTCTTGTGGGAGCTTGTACTGGCCAGCCTTCTGTTTTCAGTGCAAACATTAAAAACAAACACATAATACAATGCAAGAAATTGACAAGTAGATCATTACTCCTAAGTATGATAATCTGGAACAAGAGTAGTTGAATTGCATATGGCTTTCGTAAAATGCCTTGGGAAAAAAAACAATAGATGATTGTCTCGCTCTGTGTTTCTAATTTAAAGATTGGAAAACTGAAGAACGTAAAACTATTCAGTGAATTCTGCCTTTTCCGTCTCATTGTTTTCCTCCTTAGTATTGGTTGAGGTGTGCAAGGCTGTTGTGTGCAAGCATGCGCTCATACTTGCATGTGCGCATGCGTGCATGTCTGAGCAATTTGATTTTTCTCTTTGTGTCCATGTGAAGCGGACGTGAAGGCATGTGCCTTTTCTCTCTGTTCAACCCGAGCAAGGTCTGAGGAGGGCCGGAATAAAAGGGGAGCAAGAGGAAGAGAAAGTACCCCCACAGTTGTGTGTGTGTGTGTGAGTGTGTGTGTGTAGGGGGGAGGAACACTATTCCTATTGATGCTCTGGATGCATGGTTGAAACCCCCAGAAGCTTTAGGAAGGGAGCTTATTCAAGGCTGATGTGACCCGGAGGACTGGGTTAGAAGATGGGTGTTGAGCCCATTGTGGCGACGGTGGGAACATTGTTCCCGTTCTGCCGCTTTAATACGACCGTGAACCGGCGACTCTGTAAGCCGGACTGGCTCGGGTCGTCTGCGCTTACTTTGAATAGGGTTTCAGAGGTCTCATTTGTTGGAGGTCTCACACCCAGAGGTGCCGATCCCCTAAGATTTTTCTGTCATAATGTCGTCCAACATCAGCAGATTTTCAAAGTAAAGAGAAACAAGAGACATTCTCTATTGACTATGTCGGTATAAAAACCTTGTTTCAGTTATAAGCTTTTGTGAAATCGTACATTTGAAAGTTTGAGGTCACTTCATGTTCTCTGATCGACAAATCGAGTTGCTGCTATCAAACACAATCATATCAACGACACAAACTGACTGAACAACACAGATAAAAAAAAAAGGTTTTATGTTATTGAAAAATGACTCTGAAGCATAAATTTGATGCTCATACGCCGACAATTAGTGACACTGGAAATTCGATGTACTTGTGAAGGAAACTGCACAGCTCAAGGGACTTTTTGGTACCACTCGACAGAGTCGGACTTGTGTGCAGCTCTAAGTAGCATCTGACTCACTTTTCAGCCTTGTATCCCCACTGAAGAACGAATACCTCCTGTAAATAGAGTCACACACTGAGAACTAAACTGCTTTCTTGAGTCAATGCTCGGACGAGTAATAGGTTTGCTGAAAGCCAGACTTGGATTAAGATGCACTGTGGGACATTTATCTGGTCCTGCATTTTCCTGGCCGAGCGGCTTCATAAGATGTTGTATGAATTTTGTTTTGTGTGACGCTGTAAACAGCCTGTCATGATTCAGTCTGTCACTGCAGCGCTGCCAATCGGGTTGGAGGCTGTTAGTGCAAGCAAATCAAAGCTCCTGATGTGTTTACCTAAAGTTTTATTTGCGCTGGTCCGTTTCCAGCATCAGACTTTGATTAACTGCTTCCGATAAGTCGGTTGAATGGCTCATTAGAGAGCGCCGCGCATGCATCTCTGCTGGTCAGCAATCTGTTGTTTGCGCCTGTTTAGTGTTTGTGTCCGCACACGTGTGTCGTTGGCTCCGGTTTTGTGTGTTTGCAATAGTGGCAGTTAGCGATAGCAGGCAGCTGGTCTCGGCTTTCACTCTGCCCGCGTCCCCGTCGTCTGTGTAATTGGACAGCCACATGTCAGCCTGTGATTTGCAGTATGAGCATAATGATTCTGCAGCCATAAATATGATTCACTGCAGTTGTCCCTCCGCCAGATGAAGGCTGATAATGTAAGGTGGAGACGGCCGAAGATCTTGCTACTGCGAGGACAGGCATCATCGTCGCTGATCATTCAGCTGTTTGTGTTTCGTGCGATGGGTTTGCACTTCTGCACCACAGCACAAAGACCCTTCTCCGCGTCGGCTTGTGGCCGAGAGGTTTCGGGAGCAAAACCCGTGACCAGAGAGTTGCTCGTCCCTCAACTGTCCATAACCTTGAGCAGTCGAAATCGAAAGCTCCTTCTCTCGTCACCGCCTCGAGCCCTTCTGCAAGTTCTGGGCAGAGTAGTTATTGCGTGTCTTTATCTTTTTGAATACAAAGAATTTTTGTTATTAGAACTATTTTGAGTTTCGACTGGTATTTACCGCGCAAGTTTTTCCTTGTGTGCCTGCTGAGTCCTATTGTGAGTGAGCTCCACCGCCTCTGTAATTTTTGTTGTTGTTCCTTGAAGATCACAATGCACCGCAGCACGCACACCGATACACAATCGTTGCTGCTTCTTTATCTCGTTGTTTTTTGCTCTTCTGTTACGAGTTCGCTTCTCCCGCTGCGCCTGACCCAAGGATACAAAGTGCGCATGATGGGTAATTATGTATCACCTCAGGAACTCCTCTGAAATACTAAGGCGAGACACTCTCACTTCTGTATTCTTCAGCTTTCGGTCCAAAATAATAACATCCTGCATTTTCTCTGCAGAATCAGCATTTAGACAGATACAGGCTCGGCGTGGTGTTGAATTGAATCGAGGGTCGGACTGAAGGAAGCGATACATAAGCCACATTTTATTTCGTGGGGCAGCTTTAAACCAATTTCACATCACAGCTGTCACAACATCTTTGCACACTCACAGAAAACCAAAGCGGGGCTTCATACATTGTTTGTAGGCATTTTTAACTCCCTTTTACAATGGGGAGCATCGAGCGCTTCATTCCACTGAAGCCTAACATGTCAGACGATCAGTCGAAATTATTCCACGGTGTCTTTTGACCTTTTCGCTAAACTCTTGCCATAAAATCCTGGGATTGTAAACCAACAAACAGGAAGGAAGAAATTTCGGCATGATTGTCGTCCTGTTCTGAGTCGAGGGGTTGTAAACAACAGTTTCGGACTAGTTTTCGACTGGTTTCATGAAGAGACATGATTCGAGATTCGAACAAATCTTCATATATATATATATATATATTGTCACGGAGGGGGTTCGGACCCAAATACACGCCGGACCAGAGCTCAGGTCAATGGTGTTTATTGAACCCGACAACA
>JASSRZ010000453.1:0-13049 GCA_032164315.1 Malacoctenus gilli | reverse complement strand
CTGACCTGACAGTTTATAACTTTAACAGCAACGTCTCCTCGGATTACTCTTTAAGGACCTTTCTTGTCGACTAACCAGGACCTTCAAGAACCTCAAATGATGTAAGCCAAAGAGAAGCGGACCCCAAATCATGGTCCAGGACCCCATCTGAGGGGCCTGGAGGTTTGCCTTTAATCATATCTGGCAACATTTGAATAACACGTTTGCAAGAATAGCAAAAGAAGTCAGTTTCTAGAACCGCCTTCACTTTGAAATGTGTAATCGAGCTTCCTTCTTTAAATTTACTGATTTGGTTGCATCGCAGTAACCCACGCGATACTAACAGCTCCACAAACGTGGGACAGCAACACTATAGTACACATAAACACACTGTCAGGACTTCCTTGATGAAAGCAACAAATAACTGCCATGCCGAGGTGTATTTCTCAGGTCGGCACAGACTAATTACTTTATATTCGTGGTACTCAGCTAGATACTTCTGTTACTTTTAAAAGAAGCGACTCATTGAGGTTTAATTTCCAGTAAGTTGCCAGAAAAAAGAGTTTGTGGACAATCAATAATGCAGAGTCGCTTGTTTCCAGCTGGTACAAGATAGCCCCTTCCTTTGCACTCTCACACTGAAGACAAGCGTTATCAGATACGTGAGTCATGGACTATTACCTGTAATAAACCCTGTGTGTGTGTGTGTGTATTTGGTGGACACAACCCAAAGTGAACAGCAGAATGAGCCGGGGGGTGGGGTGGGGGGGCAGCGAGGAGCCGGTGGAGTTCAGCGAGGTGTTATTTGTTACAACACCTTATCCACTTTCCCTGAACTGCGCCGTTAGCCCTTCGCGCCAGCGCGTTGCCGGCTTCATCCATCACGGCGCCGCGGTAGTATGATAAAAAGGCTCGGCCCTAACCCACAGCAAGGGGCCAGGCGTGACGCCTCAGTTGACCTGTCAGACCGCAAGAGTTATTATACACTGTGGTGTTAAAGGTTAAAGGGAGCAGCAAGCTCAGAGGGTGTCAGTCCTCCAAAACACACTCACACACACACACACGCTCACACAACAGCAGTCACCAGATAAACATGGGAATTTAGACGCCATTCGGACGAATTTAAAAAAATTATATCGCGCTATAAACTCGAAACTGAGTCAAAACTGAGGCGTTATTGACTCACTGCAGGAGCGTCTTTGTCCGCAGTATCTTTTTTTATGGCGTGTTATCACATTTGTACAGGTGGTCGCGTGGAGCACGCAGGACAAAGACAAACGGGAGGGCCGATTTTCAAACAAACGCCTTTCATAAATAAGGTTTCGTGCCGGTTAAATGCCACCCGGAAATATTCAATTACTGCAGTCGGCTTTTTAGGGAACGCGGTCTTCGCAGAGCGCTCATACATATGCATCAGGCGGCGTGGCGCTACAACACAAGGTCGAACACGTTGTAGTCGGGGCATAACTCTCCATAAATTGTATTCGCCACTGGCCGGCGGCCATATCTACGCGGCGGTTTGTCCGGCAGCCCCGCGGAGAGCCGCAGCGTATCGGCGCGGCCATCGCTGTCGGAGAGAACGTTTCGGGTGCTTCGTCTCTTCTGTCGCCCCGCGGTTCGTTAAAGGTTTGTTCCTGGAACGTCCCACCGTGCCAGCAAAGATATGATTTGGCGCCGCACCAGATTAGAGAAACACAGAACATGCGGGCGCCGCCAAAAAGTGGTTTCACCGTTAACTCTTTCACCTGCCGCTCGTCCGTTTGGTCGAGCAAATGAGCAGCTACTGATTTCTTAAGATTTTAGAGAGCTTCTTTCAGACCAACTGAACCACAGAGATATAAGTGTATTTTTTAAAAATTCATATAAATCTTACATTTTATTTGACAGCCAAATTTTGAAAAAACATCTAATAATCCTGCTAAAATAATATATTTTATACATATAATTTTTCAATTAAATCTTGAAGATAAAAAAAATGAAAAGTTAAACAAGAATAATTCAGTTTAAATAAATTTTTAAAAAATGTAAAAAAAAAATGGAGGAACAGAGCAAAACAAAGAAAATTAAATGTTTCTGTATTTGTATTTGTATTATTATGTATTTTTTAGCCTATTTTTTGATTAATTTAACAGGGAGTCAATGTACTCTGTCTTATTCAAAAAAGTTTTTGAAATTTTTCCAGATTTAAAAAAAATCTGGCATATTTTTTAAAAAATGTAAATGTGGAAAAAAACATTAATTCAGTTTAATCTAAAGTCTAAAAATTTGAATGAAAAAACTTATTTGTAAAAGATTAAATATTACTGCTAGATAAGTAAGAGTGGCTCATTTAACCAAAGTGAAGTATCACAACAGCTAAAGAAGCTCCTCGTGATTCATAATCTCCTTTACTAAATGGATGAGCAAGACATTAAAGGGTTAGAGACGTAACTTTTCTCTCAGTTGTTTTCTGTGAAGAAACACAGATATAACTTATTTCACTGCACCGAGCTCAGATTTGAAAGCGGAGCTGTAACATTTATGGTTGTGATCTTGCAGTGTGCCCGCAGAACGTAATAAAGTAAAAGCCTGTGGGTCCTTCGGCTGCACTTTGAAACCCAGAGCGCCCGGTTTCACATGTGGTTTCCAGTGTTCTGCTTTTGAACGCCGCCAGTTAACAGGGAGAAAGTAGGAGGCAGGAGCTGAGGGACAAACAAAGCAAAGCAAAGCCTCCTTTTCACTGCGAGCAGAAGGCAAACACTCGAAAGGGGAAGGGTGTGGGAGGGTGAAACGCAGTTCACGTGGCGCGGATGGGCTCAGGATATTTATAAAGCCCACCAGGCATCACGTCAGGAGAGCTCGGCTGAAAAAATGTTGTTCCCAGATGGACCGTTTCAGCCAGATTTATTTATTGCGCCGCAGCTTCCTCGCAGGATTACGCAACGGTGTCGCAGCACGGCTGAACTCCGCGCGTCCGCTTGCCAGCAGTCTGCCTTGCTCAAGGTGAATCAGATGTGGGTCACGCGGAGGGCAGCGCTCTCCAGACACCGTCGGGGCGGGGAATCAAAAAAAAAAGAACGGCGCTCCGAACCTTCCCTCGACATGCCATCGCTCTCGCCGGGGCCGCGGACTGCAGCTCGGCCGCGCAAACGCTGATAACAGCGACGGGAGTAAAAATAGATGATACAATCAAGCTCTTTTTTGGCAACAGAAGCTCCCGATTCATCACACGGGCTACATTACACAAACAAAGGCCTCCCAGGCCCGCAGCCTGTGCGCGCCCGTCATGTGACCAGAGTTGGCGGCCTCTGTGAACTACACCTGAACTTAGCTAAATGGAAACAGACCAAACACAGAGTGTGCGTCAGGATGAAAGCATCCCTCCGGAGAGCTGTTACTGAGGATTTTTTTCGGGGGGGGGGGGCAGAGGATGTGGGTTATCAGGCAGCGCAGGACGGCTGAAAAGCTCCGCTCGGTTTGATTGAGTCAGCATGACGCTTTGTTCGATGTCTGACAGGAAGAAGCTGACGTGAAAACCCCCACATGGCTGAAAGGTTTTCGCCCCATTAAAGTGGAAACCTGTTCGGAGCTGCGCTGAAAAGCAGCCGAAGCACGTACTCGAGTAAAAGTGATGTTTCACGACAGGAAAACAACTTTAGCAAACGTGAAAATCACCTGCTAACCTGAAGCTTTCATGAAAAACTGTAAATAGCGAGTATTTTGTGTATTTAGACTCATAATCTGAAGTACTTTATCTTATAACAGTGATCACAAAAGGAACGATCCAGATCAGAAATTAGACTGATTCTCTCGTTTATGGAGGGAATCAGGTGGTCCGCAGCTCGTTTCTGATTGGCGCAAACGCAAGAGTCATCGACAACCTTTCCAGGTCCGTTCAACGAGCCCAAAGCTGCAACAGATACGCACACTGTAAGAAAGGCGAGTAAAACAGTGCGATTTTAACACAACGCACTTTAGCTTGAGGTGACAAAACATAGAAATAGTTGCAACTCCAACGTCACCATATAACAAAACTGAGAGTAAAGCAGTCGTAGGTGGAGAAACAAACAGAGCCCGCCGCAGTCCAGCACTCGGCAAAACTTCTTGCAGTGTGAGCCAAGACGACGGACTTTCGCAACAGAAAAAGAAATGCGCTTCTGGGAAATGTAAGAGAAAGGCAGCGTTTGTTTTTGTTGTTGTAATATCGAGAGTGAAAGTCGACGCCAAAAGGTGGAAAAGTGAGGCAGGAGTTCAGAAGAACCGGCCGAGTGTTGTCGTCTTGGTTCAGTCCTGTAAGTTAGCGACACAAACTCAATATGTGGCCTTGTTTTCATCGTTTGTGGTTCAGTTTTCACACATGCAGGTGTGTTTCCAACTGTGGGCTGGGTGGAAAAGGTGGAATACACATTTGTGTCGAATAAAGCTGGCCAAAAAAAACAAACAGAAGCTGTGAGGAGGCAAAAAAAAAAGAGGTTAAGACTTTTAAATCTGAGATATCGAACAAAAACAACATCCACCCAAAGTTCAGGTAGAAGAGAGCACGGAGGGGATGTGGGAGGCGAAGCTGCTGCAGTCGCCCTCCTACACACGACATGCTGAAGCCCAGCGCATGTGCTCAAACTGCGATCGCACACTGTCCAGGTTCGATGAATATTTCATGGAGAGAGAGAGAGAGAGAGAGAGAGAGAGAGAGAGAGATGAGTGGTGGAGACATGCAGAAATACCCAGTTTGTTTGTGCCTTTCACACAGAAGCCGAGAAGAGTAATTGCCTGCTCAACACCTCGGAGGTGAAAGGTTGGCCGGAGAGGGGGAGGGTGGAGGTGGTGGTGGTACAGGGGTGGGGGCAGGGGGTTGGGATGGGGATGGGGAGGGGGGGGGCGGTTGAGGGTGTCACACAGCCTGCTGCAATTAGCCCGCAAAAGGACAAATGAGTCTTCCACCAGATCAACGGCGAGCGTGTCAGGTTGGGACCACTTAAGGGAGCTTTTTACAAGATATTATCGCGACCTCTGACGACACTCTGATTACACGATAGGAGGACAGGAACGCTGAGGGAGGAGGAGGAGGAAGAGGAGGAGGAGGAGCGCCACAACCATATGTCGAATCAAACTAACCAAGTAATGAAACACATGACTGGATTAAAGTACTTTTCGGATCTGGATACTCTCACGAGTATTCTCTTTCAAATTGGGTGCAATCTGCACTGTATAAAGTACTGCTTTTAAAACTCAGGAAGTACGACCCCAGTTCGAATCCAACTCTGGGCCTTTGATTCACACGGACCAGACACGTGATTTCATACGGCAAGTCTGGTTTCCGCAACAGACGATGCGAAGCGACCAGCAGTGAGGATCGAATCCTCCTGGTGGCTTCGGCGTGACGTCGGCAGCCACGAAGAGCGGCTGAACAAGAGGAGCTTCTGCTACCTTCTGTTCGCCGAACTCACTGTTGCAACTCTTTCAAACGCGAGCCAATTCGCTGTGTACTTTAGTGAACATGTTGACGTTGACACTGATATCAGAGGCAGGAAAAATGAGTTTTTAATTTCGTTCACGCAGACGTTCTGCAGAGTTTTCACTCGTTTCATGCACAGAAACATTTTCGTGCATGTTTACGGGAAACAAGAATGTTTTCGGCGTCCGTGTGGACGACGTCTCAATCTGCGGGTCTGCTACTGCAGCGGATTCGTCTCTTCCCGTCTCCGTTTCTTTGCAACACTTGCAGAAAAGCAGCAATTTATCCAGGCGGCTTCAAGTAGTGAAGTGGTTTAAACACGCTCAGTATTCTCCTAACTCATCCCATAAAGTATAACTAATCCAGAAACGGGCATCTGGGGGTAATTTGCTTGAAAGGGGGGATTTATACAAAGAGTAATGTGCAACACAGCTGCCCTCGCGAGACACGGCCGGCTCTGTGTGTATTCTGAAGCATTTGATCACGGCGATGAAAACTGCGCAGTGACCTGTTTCCAATTGTCGTCAGAGCCTCCAGGCAAAGAGCTGCAATCGTGCACAATTTTTCAATCAGACACTTCTTCCTTATTTGGACGTCGTGGGGAGGGGGGGGAGAAGGGGGGGGGCACGCTCGTCCTCCCCGCCGGACGGGCCCGGGTTTCGCCCCGGCGCGTCCGCACGCCCCTCGCTCGCTGCCGCCGCCGCGGCGCTGCCGGGCCCGGATGAGCCAGACTGGACTGAGATTGAACTGAGCCGAGGAATTCCAACATCTGGCTTGTATCTGCAGCTTACGGTCATTTGGACGCAGTTGATAGTTTCCAGTAGATCCACAAAGACCGGATTGTTCTGGGGGTTTTTTTGGGCCTCGTCTTGCCTCTCGGACCTCGGAGGGCGTGGCGCTCTGGCGCCTGACTGCCACAGCTGGGCCCGTCCGTCAAAATCCTCATGTGACACCAGACCGAGTTCTTCCCAGCGTGAGAGCCGGGAGAAGGATCGGGGTGGTCACCGGGCTGACCGGAGGGCCTGCGGACGATGCGCGGGAACGCACGTTTCGGACGTGAATGAGCTCATTTATTACAGAAAGAGACGGAGAGTTCTGCCTCGCAACTGATCAGCGCGTTAGCGGCGGCGGCGGCGGCGGCGGCGGCGAGGGAAATCAATGCGCCGAACTTCTTTCTTTTTTTTTTTTTCTTTCCAAGCACCGGGAGATGACAAACACTTGCCTCAGTCAGCTAAACCACACTCTGGCGACTCTCCTCCCCCACCAAGGTCCCACACTACACTGCAAGTTTGACAATTGGGTTCAACACCAGGTCAAGCTCTGGGTTTGACAATGGGCCAACCAGTCTTCAATGGGAGTAAAGCAGACAGCTTTCCCACAAAGAGCTCAGTCACACAGAGGGGATTCTGGCTTCGTGGCCTCTCCTATTTAAGCCACTCTGACTGGAATTAAGGGAAAAAACTTTCTCACTGTGTTACCAGCGCCGTTGTTTGTGTTGTTGCCGGCTATGGACACTATCGGCCGCCATCTCGGCCCGTTCTTTCTAAATCGGTCCGCTCCGAGAGAGCAAGCCTGTTTACTTTTGCGCCGGCGTGATAATTACGCATGTGTCACCCTGAGATAAACTTTGTTTGAACTGATGTGAAAATAATACGTCAGAGAGTCTCGCTGGTTCCTATCTGAGCGATTTCCCAGCAGCGGAAAAAAGAAGAAGAAGAAGAAGAAGAAAAAAAAGGAGGCGATTATCTCTGAAACGTGCCACGAGTTCTGCGTGTACACGCGTGTTCGCCCGTCTGCGCGGCGATACATGCGAGTTTTTCGCCGTGCAAACGCTGGTGCATGGCTGGCGAGCGCTGACTGAGGGACATGGATCTTGCACACTGAGTGTGTGAACTCTGGCTGAACCCCTGGGTGTACTGTTTCAGGCACGCTCTGACAACCTCGCCCCAATGACCCGGCTCGCGACTGCACAGTTCACAGGGAGGTCCTCCACTCACGCACAGCCACCCCCTCCTCCCACTCCCACCACCACCACCGCCACCGCCACCTCCTCCTCCTCCTCCTCCTCCACCACCTCCTCTCCTCTCTCTCTCTCCCTCCTGTTCTCCCCTCATCTCCCCTATCTGCTCCCCCTGCACCCTCCTTCACCTCTCTACTTTACCCTCCCTCTGCTCTCAACTTCTCTCAATCTCTTTCTTCGTGCCGAGTTTCTTTCTTTCTTTCTTTCTTTCTTTCTTTCTTTCTTTCTTTCTTTCTTTCTTTCTTTCCACAACCCCTCCTGCTTTCTCTCCTCTCTCTATTTCTATCACGCTGTTGTCAACAAGACAGAAACTGTCTGCTGGCATCTTGGAGGGACCTGCAGACCTGCCAGCACAGACAAAATGTCTTTAAGTGCTGGAAACTCCAACTTCCCTGTTAAGCTTTTGGATTCGCTCCCTTTTTTTTCTCTCTTTTTTCGTTGTTTGACTCTCCCGGGAGAGCAAGATCGATTCCAACGTAATCTTTATGAAGTAAAAATGGGAAAAAGTTTGAAGGAGATAAACTCCTGCCGGTGACAGAGTTTGTGTTTGTGTGTTTTTGTTGTGATTGAATCACAAAGTGACTCAAATCGACTTAAACGCGGAGTCCTTGCGCTCTGCTGGCTTTGTATCAAACGCGTCCCTGATTGCGGTTCACACACTGATTTTTTCCGACTTCACTTGTTTTTAAAGGGCCAGTGCGCCTCGCGCTGGCTGAGCTGAACCATAAAACGACCATGAAACAGCCTCATAGATTAAGAAAACATGTTCAGCTGTAAAATTGGCTTGATTTACAACGCTTGCCAGGACCTGTATGTCCTCTTTTCACAATTTATGTCGTAGAGCGAAAGAAAAAAGAGAAAAACTTCAACTGGAGCTGCTGGAACTTTCAAAGCCAACACAACTCCTCCCAGAGACGAGGCGAAACAAACGGAATATTCTCCACGTCGCCAGCGTGCGGCTGTAACGTTATCCTGCAGCTCAGGGTGACTGAAGGGGGATCTGGAGCTTCAGCTAAAGTCAGCCAACCTCAATAAATTTGTCGACATCTGCCAAACATTTTTAACGACATGAAAATCCCCGATGTGATCAGAAATTTTGCTTCCGTCGCACCCAAAAAAAGCAAAATTATTTTGTTTTTGTTACTTTTTTTTGAAAATCATTTGTCACTGCTCTTGTTTTTAAGACTTATTTATCAAGCTAACTTTTTGCTTTTCTTATAATCTGCTGATTTTTATGTGCAATTTGAGTTTTGCTGCTGCCGTCAACAAAAAGGTGCCAAACTGACCTGAGGTGAGCTTTCAAACGATGCTGATGTTGTTGATGTTTGCAGATCGCGGAGAAAAAACCTCGACATTCACGAATTTAAGGTTTTTTAGATCCAAACTCGATCTTGAAACAAAGCGAAATTAAGCATGGCATCTTGCGCTCGAACACGTAAACCTTCTCGCCGTGACACGGCAGTGTGAACCACTGCAGCACTGCTGCCGCCTTGTTTTGCCAGTTAACTTTAACACCCACAAACTTTTCAAATGCAGAGTTTTTACGACTTTTGCATATTTTTATACGGTAAAAACAGTATAAATCTGTGTTGCAGTGGCTCACACTGTTGATAAACAGGATGCAGTGTTCGCCATATTCATTACATATGGTGTCTGCAGGGACATTACCATCTTTTCAAAAGCGCTATTGAGGATTAACGTGCAGCTTTCTGACTATTTTGTCCTGAAACTGCTTGGAATCCAATCTTCCTATGCGAGTCACATCACATACTGCAGTTGCGGCCTGCATAATGTGGCAGTACTACAGCGGGAGCGATATGAAAAAGTACTCCCAGCTCTGTCTTTGAGAAGAGAGAGAGAGAGAGAGAGAGAGAGAGAAAAAGAAGAAGTGGAGACATGCTGCATTATTAATCAGCGGTGTCATCTGAGGTGCAAATTCCCAGCAGAGCCTGCAGAACTTTCCGGCGCAGTCGGAGCTTTGTCAGACGCCGGAGCGAGGCGTTGGAGACAATCAGCGCCGCCGCCGTAAATAAGTGGGCGTTCTGTTAAATCACATCATAACTAATGGAAATCAGTGGCGGGGAGTGAGCGGCGCTCGCTGTTGTTCATCCCTGAGCAAAGAGCGCCGGTCTTGATGTCGACTCGCTCCGCTCTGGATAACATTACAGCATTTTTTCCTCTCTGCCAATGAGTCACTGGCAGTTTCAACATCGCCCTCAGTGATTCCTGGTCATGTGGCCCCAGAAGTAGGATGATTCAGTGTGTTTTTTCAGCTTTGGCGCCACCGTCGCACGCTGACCTCTAACTTTTAACTTCTTCTCTCGCAGATTTAGGAGAGAGACGGTGCAAAAAAAAGGAGAAAAGTGGGTAAATGTGTCGTAAAAAAAAATATAGCGTCTTTAAAGTTAAATGGCGGTGAAGAGGCGAGCTGTTTGGCGGCAGCCCGTTTGGCTCGCGAGCCTCGGCGGCCACCTGATGTGACGGGCAATAAACAAACACTTCATAAATCTGCAAAGTATTCCATCTCTATCAATGTGTGTCTTGTGCCGTGTCATAGGTCTGCAAACCCCTCATTGCTGATCACCCCACCAGTCATCTCATTAACTCCCTGCCAACCTCTGCCTAACCCCTGCTACAAGCTTTACTCTTGACATTATGGGAGGGACCACTTATCCACTCAAAGGGCCCATGCTGTGCTGCCTGTGCAAACTGCCTGATTAGTTGGCCACCCCTGACTTGCTGTTTGGTCTGTGAGTGTCAAATGATAGATTGTCTCTCATTTGTCTCTTTCAAAGGCCTTTTACACGCTTCCCTCTCCGTCTCGTCCACCTGGTTTCCGTGTCGTCCGCCGAGCGCTCGCGAGCCGTCACTTCCGACATCAAGGCGGGCTGAACGAGCAATAAAGAGCTTTTTTTTATGGCGCGTTTATCGAGCAGAAAGCTCTGCTTTCTGTTTCTCTTATATCACTGTTTTTTTTTTGTCGCGCCGCAGCGTCAGCAGGGGTTTTTGGTTTCCCGGTTCGGTTTTCCGAGCTGTTTCCGAGTCAGTCGCAGTAACACAAGTCGTTTGCAAGAGACACACGCACGCGGGGAGGGGGGAGAGGGGAGGGGGGGACAGGAGCTTTGAAAACAGACCTTCGTCCGACTGTCAGGGAAATATTTATTGGGGAAGGTGGCTCTCCTCGGCCTCCCATCCTCGCGCTGACCTCCGTTTACCCAGGGCATGCCCCCGTTCTGCACACAGCCCGCAGAACTCCTGCTGGAAATGGGTTTGTGTTACAGGGCCCCTGGGGGGCTCACAGCAGGGGCTGGAGGCCGTCAAGAGCAGGCCCCTTCAGCCATGGACAGCTCCTCCGCTCTCGCAGAGTCAGCAAGGGAAAGACCTGAACTTGGAATGACCCCACCAAGCAAAGTCCCCGATGGGTTCATCTGCAGGCCACAGCTCCGGTTCCCCTCACCCCTAAATTTTCCTGCTCTTCTATTTTTTCTGGGACCTGTTTTTCCAACTCGACCAATACATTTTCCAGAGAAGTATCACTCCCCAGCAACACCCCACCTCCCCCCCCCACCCCCCACCCCCCCAAACCCTTCCTGCTTCCCGTCCTCCCTTCCTCCCCCCCTCCTCCTCGTCCACCGGGTCACCTAGTTAACTCCTTTCTTCTCCTCACGCGAAGAGGAGAAGGCCTTTCAAGTTTACGGCCTCCTCGGACGACTCGTCCTCTTCACACCTGCAATGTGAAACCATTTCTTTTATGTCGCCCTGATTCAGCGCGCGGCTTTTATCGTGAATCGTGATGAAAAACGAGGCGGTGTCAAAGGTGAAAGTACTTAAAAGTACACGAGTAGATTACAGGGAGCGTGATGTGCTCCACCGAATCAAGCTGCTGCTTTGTTTATCCACTGAACACACAATAGAGCACTGAGACAACTTCCATTTGTCATGAACATCAACGTTTAGAGACGGTAAATATGTTCAGTTGAAACGTGTTTGCTCAAATTCACAGCGAGTCATTTTGTTCTGTCTTTATCGTGAATTTAGGTCGATTATCGCTGTGATTGTGAAGCTCTGTTTGTGTTTCCACCTTCTGTGCAGAGAAACGATGTGATAAATCAGCATTGAAAAAAAACTCCTCACTTGGTAAACGCACCAGCCAAAACATTATGAATGCGGACGCGAACGCGAACAACAATGTGGGAGCGTTTTGTCCTTAAAGTGAAAGTCAGAAGCACGTAAGAATAGACGAGCGAAAGGATTTCAAGGAGCCTGACGAAGGCCAAACAGGTCGAACGCCCCTTCAGCTGCAGATCAGAGAGAGGCTGAGAGGAGCTTTCTGGTCCGTTCTGCTGACTTCTGGTCAGCTTTAGGAAAGATTTCAGAGATTTGCTGTTGGTCAACAGAATCACTGAAGAGTTCAGGAACAGAAAACATCAATAAAGTGGTTTGATACGAATCCAGTCGGGCTCTGAAAAACACAATGTTTTTCTCTCTCTTCTGTAGTTTGTTTCATTTTTAATGAAGCTGTTGTTTTTTTCCCTTTTTCATGAAATAGTTTTACTTACGCATCATGTTTATTATCGCGGGTCTGATCCGCATGAGTGCCGCAGGAGTTCCTCCTCGTTCCTCATTTTATTGCATGTCGAGCTGCAAAACACACTGTACGTTTTACGGTGCGCGAAACAACTGTGTGACATGATGTAACAGAGCGGCGAGATAACGCTGAGTGACGTTACATCATCAGCTGATTGGCGCTGACGCGGCGGCGATTATTGCTGAGCCCACGATGGATAGGAAAAGGACTTCTTGGTCTTTATCTTTTCCAGCTGGAAGAGATGTTTATCGTTACGTGTTGCCGGCCGTTTTTTAGACTTTACAGCTCGCGGTGGCAGATAAAAATCTCTCAGAGGAGCAGAATGTAAAACCAGTTTCCACAGACTGATGTTTTCTTAAGTCACAGTATCAAAAGAGACCGTGTTAGGGGTTAAACTGGGTGTATTAGGTACTTGTACGCAAGGGAAACTTGCATTACGTTGCTTGGAATACTTTGAGTGCCATTTGTGAGAGTTAGCGTGAATGTAAACAAGGAATTTTCCTCGAGAGATTTAAACTTAATGACGGTGAAAATACAGATGGAAAGATGGACATTAAAGTCAAAATGAAAGTGGACACAGAAGCAAAATGACGATACAGATGAGAGGGCTGACCAACAGGGTGTAATTCATACCTAAGGTTTAATGAAATGACACCGAGGGGCTTCCATGGCGGGATGCAGGACAAACTGCTTCTTCTGGAAGCCGTTCAAACAAAACGAGAGAACGAGCCAACGAGTCTGGGTCACCGAGGCGAAGTCCTCCCTGACTCTGAACTCCTAACTGCCACTCGGCCACAGAGAGCGCCGACTTTTCCACTCGGCCGGAGACCGAGTGATCTCCGAGCAGAGCGGCTGGCACACAACCAGACATCGACGCTGCTGCAAGAAAGGCTCCAAACCCTGACGGGGCTCCAGAGGCTCTAGAGGTGCTGGCAAAGTCGATTACCCTCGTGAATATGTGTGTGTGTGTGTGTGTGTGTGTGTGTGTGTGTGTGTGTGTGTGTGTGTGTGTGTGTGTGTGTGTGTGT
>JASSRZ010000452.1:0-13050 GCA_032164315.1 Malacoctenus gilli | reverse complement strand
AATGGAGATTGGCTGTGTTGAAGGACAGGCTGTAGTAGCCAATGGAGGTAGTGAACCTGGGCCCATCAAAAAAAAACCAAAGATGCATCCATTTAGGTCAAACACAGATGCAAAAGTTGTCACTTCATTGGCTACTTCATTAAAAGACGCACTAACAGGATGAAATACACAACAATAGGCAATTCAGAACCATTTACTGACTGCTGTTTTTGTGCCCTAGAAGAAAACCAGAGGGCCTGAACTCACAAACGCCAATAAATAGCTTCAAAATGAAGACAACACTGCCACCAAGTGGCTGACGGTGATGAAACGAGTCAGAAAAACTGGCAGCAATTAAATGTATTCAGATTGGTTATAAATCTCATTTGGACTGCTGCATGCTCATGTAATGGTAGCACTGGATCCTTGCAATACACATCAGAACTTACGATCATCCTATTTAGAAGTTCAAGAAGCAAGTTTGACACCAGAGTCACTTTGGAGCACAATTATGTGTCAACAAAAGGGCAGTAAAATAGTTTGTAAACATGGTAATTAGATAACTTATTCGTGCCTTAAACACAAAACCAGTTCAAACGTTAAAGTTTTCTGTGGGACATTTTTTTAATGACGACTCACCACAGCAAGCAGAGGATCATTGTTGTGTTTCTGACATGGCTGTTCTTCAAAAGGACCAAAAAACTCTGATTGCTCTTCGGTGGCTTTTCATCCTTGAGCGTCTGCAGGACAAATGGACACTGAGAGAGTCTTCTCCCTCCACCTACTCTTTATGTCAGGACATTTTAAACTGTTCTTTTTCTAACAAACACAGAAAACTGTAATGTATTTTAAACATTGTTGGGCAAGTTACTTCCAAGATGTAATATATTTCATATTACAAGTTACTTCCATTTGAAATTAATACGTTTCTTTGCAATATTACCATTTGTGTAAAGTAATAAGTTACTGATTACTTTTTAGTTTCTTTCACTTTAAAACCATCTTCTTGTCCTGTTTTTAAAACTGGTGTCTTCTTCTACTCTTTATTTACCACTTTTGTCAGTGTGTGTGTGTGTGTGTGTGTGTGTGTGTGCGCGTGCGTGCGCGTGCGTGCGCGTGCGTGCATACGTACACACTTTTTTTTAAACCGACGGCTCAGATTGTAATGCATTACCTGACTTGGTAAATGTAATAATATTACCAAAATATAATTCGTAACGCATTATATTACACTGTTACTGCCTGACGTAATATATTACAGGAACGCGTTACGAAAGTAACTCGTTACCCCAACACTGATTTTAAGACAGTCACTTCTAAAATACCTACAAAGTGAATAAAAAACAGTGAAAATAAAATCAAAAGCTCTGTATTCATGGCATTGTAATTACTTAGAAAGCCACCAGAATCCGAATGACTGTGTTTGTGTTTGTGTGTTTTTACAAAAGTTTTGTAATTCAAACATTTCAACATTTTTTTGTTACATTACTAAACTACCAGCAGTGAGCTCCAACAGTAAATAAATCATGTATCCAGAGCAGGTGTTGGGCGAGAAATGCGAACCGATTCAGGGTTTAAAGCAGGCATGATCAAGACTCGAGCAACAGTGAGTTAAATTGATTTAAATTAAGATAATATAGCAAGGGACTGAAGAAACCTCTATTTACATTTGTGAAACAATTGTGACTAACTGCGAAGGTCCACACTCCGAAATTTCTTTTCATTTCGATTCACAAAACATCGACTCCAAACTCTGTTGCCTGATATTATTGGGCTTTTTAGTCGCTTATGGTCATCTGTCAACAGTTAAAGGTGAAATAAACTTACAAGGTGATCTTCAAAGATGACATCCGGGGCCTGAACTTTGTTCCATTTTGCGGCCTTCCTCACGATGGCCTCTGCTTCAGCTATTTTGCCTTGCAAAAGCAACCACCGGGGAGACTCTGGGATGAGCCTGAGTCGTCATACAACACAAAGAGGTTCAGACTCAGTGCCAAAGACAGTTAACAAACACGAGACTGCTGCTTGTATTAAGTACTGCTTGTATCAATAGTTTAGGAATGAATAAAAATGATGAAATCGAATAAATAGACAGAAAGAAAAGATCGATTTCAATGAGATATTGTTTGTATTTCCTAAATAGGAGGAAATAATAAACACATTTTGTTCACCGCCACCTCAAAGGCAACTTTGACAGACTGTCACAAAACACTCGTAATTCCCCTGACTGAGTTTGAGAGTGCTACTGGGCACTTTTGATCACTCTTCCTATACTTTGATATGGTGGGCGTATCCTGTGGCTGTTCAGTTTTAAGTGACACCTACCACCAGAAAGGGAGGTAAGCCAGGCAGGGCAGAGACAAGGCCAGCTGGAGGGACTTCCAGTCCCTCACAAAGTAAGCAATGAGAGGCAGGATCATGTAGCCGACAGCAAAGGCTAACATTGTGCCCATGGAGGCGTAAATGACCCGCACGTTGCCAATCAAGATCTCGGAACCTGTGAACACAAAGACAAGAAACGGGGCGCGAGTTGCGTGATGTGAGCAGGTGGAGCTGTACTGTATCCTTATTGAACGCCTTGTTATCAACAAGTCATTGGAATACTGAAACAAATGGAATGGCTTTCCTTTACATACCCAGCACCAGTGCTGATACAAAGTTGGACATCTGGCCCAAACCATTGATGTAAAGAATAATGAGGAATACAACCCAGGAAGGAGAAAAAATTTGTAAAAACGTGAAAATTGCCTGCAGTGCAATCGTTGTGAAAAGAATCGGTTTCCTTCCGAATCTACAGAAGAGACACAAGAGGCACAGAAAAATCAAGGAAGAACATTTAGACGAGCTCATCAGCTCTGATTTCAGGGTTTAAGATGTAACTCGCAGACGGAGAGAGGTTCAAATAAACTCAAACGTGTAATTTACGTTCATATTTCCTAGTCAATTTTTCAATGCCCACAGCGTCGTGCAGGACCTCCTTTCGTGGAAAGAGTTGTGAATGACGAGAGCTGAATTGTCAAAGACTTGAAGGCGCAGTTTGACTTCGCATGAGTGAGCTGATGAAATTTGCTACCTGTCTGCCAGATGCCCTGAGAAGAAAGAGCCAGTGAGAACGCCGGTGAAGAAAAGCATGGTGGTGAACGGCTGCTTCCACTGCTCACTGCACACCAAGTCAAACTGAAAAGAAAAAAGCACAGTTATCAAATGAGACATTGCAAAACACGCACAGAAAGTGTGTTAATGATTCATGCGTTCTGCAAAAGTGTCGAAAGCGCAATGTCTTTACTCGCAACTAAGTTCACCGTAACTGTGAGTACATGCCAATGAGGATTCTACAGAAAATCCTACAGAATAGGCATTGTTGCACAATTCACATATCTGACGTGCTCAAGAAAGGACATGAATATCCTTGGTTTTGAGGGACATCAGAGCAAGGCGAGGCTCTGTAACTTAGACTATCACTATAAATTATCGAAGAGGGTAAAACAGACGACACACTGGAGACAACAGTGTGTCTTCAGTGATCCTGACAGGAGCCTTATCGCGTTACGCTCATGATTAAAGCCATAACTCTGTCCCGTGCATTAAAACAAACACCTCAGGCTCGACTTGCCTTGAGAGCTGCGACGACACTGCAGCTCGACCATCCGAAACATTTGAGAAAATCTGACTCGAACGTGTTCTGGCGAGCTAAATGTTTTACAACAGAACCTACGTTTAATGACCTTCTGGGAGGGCTTCATTGCACAACTCTGTTCGACAGGAAAGTCCTATTTCTAATGAGTCAGCCTGGGATGAGAGTGACCGTATTAAGCAAAGTGAACGAGGAACATAAGAGTTATTGTTCGGAGCTCTTTTGGTATTTGAGCGAGGAAAGTAAACGCACGGTGAGTAACAAACATTATATGTTTCCTGATCTCTCTCCGAGGTTTGTGTGAGCATCTAGTTGTCAGACTAACAAAGCCTGTTTCAGCTTGATTTCTTCATTGAGGAGTGGCTTTTGTGAGTGAGGATTACCGAGAACACATGACAGGGACTTCAAATGTCAGGGCAGTTAACGAAGCAGGCAAACATTGAATCGTCTTAACTTGCCATAAAAGGCAGTCTGTTTACATCCAGAACTCGTGCCAAGGGATGGTCCATGTGAACAGGTGAAAATCCTCCCGGCAACCACGGTGATCAAGTCACTCAACTGCAGCGGCTCAATCTGTGGCAGCATATATTGGATAAGTCTGCCTACCTTCACTGTCGGGACTCCAAAAGACAGTGTAAATGCTTGTTGCATGACGCAAACAAGGGAAACGTTAGGCGTGGGACCTATTATGCTTCTATCGGTTATAAATCCACCGCAGTTGATGATAAAAAAAACCAATAGTTTCCCACGGTGGCATAATCGGCGTAAAATTCAATTTACCCCACCTGCTGATCCTGCGGCCCACCAGGAGAGTTGACGGTGATCTGGGAACTCGACTAAATACTACTTCAGCAAGCCTGAGAAACCCAGTTTGTTCAATCGCTTGTTGCACAATCATGTTCGTGAACATGAAGAGCACTTGAAGAGAGCCAAGAAGAAGAGAAGGACGTTTGCGAAAGAAAACTTATTTTCTTGTAATCGAGGTAAAAGCTTCCATTAATCGGGATTTTGATATCAGCTCGACCCCTGAGACTGACAATCACAAGAGGATGCAACGGAACACAGAGGACAGGGAAAGGCTCACACAGATGTTTGACACGTGCCTCGGTGATCACTGTCGAGTCGTAGACCTCTTTGCTGTAGTTCCACCCGTCCACACAGCTCTCGGTCGGCAGGTTGCTGAGTTCAATGTTGACGCCGGGTATATATCCATGGTCCGAGAGATTCTGGACCACGTCCAGCTTGTATCTGCTACACCTGCTCAGCTCCGCTTTTCCACCGTCCACCTCAAAAAGACACAGAGTGCAGGAGTGTGACTGGTCACAACGTTTTCTGTCAAAGTCGAGCTCGCCATTGATTGACATGTTGACATGGGGACAAGTTGGGGCAACGGCAGACGCGCGTGAAGCTGGCATCGTTGCGCTTTCCGTGCATGTTGTTCCTGTTGAGTTCACATGTAAAACAGGTGAGCAAACCAACAAAGTGGAAGAAAGCCCAAATCGAGGGGATACAAAAACACTCTTACAAGTATGCGGCTTTCAAATGCCCTATAGAAATAAATACCAACAAAACACTTCCCCTTTGACACCCCCCCCCCCCCAATGTGTACAGTTTGGGGTGACAGGCCGAAATGCAAACAAGCTTTTTATTGTTGTTTCCTTTATTACATAAACGACTTTGCTGTTTTTTGATTGAACATGAAATTACTGAAACAAAGTTTTTTTTTACTATGTTGTGTAATTACTAAGATATTAACTAATAGCAATGGAACACGCTTCTATTGTAGTCTAACTTAAGCAGAAGAAGCGCATTTGTTAGTTTTTCGTTTTAAATTCAATTCGAAATTATTGTTGACATTCCGAGAGTAAATAAACCCGAGAGAAGGTTTTTTTTTTCTCGTTTACTCTGTACACACGAAAAAAGTTAGTTATTTGACATAATGAGCGGTGACTTACTTGAAGAGGGATGATACTCTGTCGCCAGGCTTCGGTCAGATTGTTGTCCGGTATGAGGCAGTGGTGTTTCGGGACGTCCGTCAGCATGACGAGCGTAAAAGCCCCGTATCCATTCGGCATGATGGTGGCGCAGAGCAGGAAGAAGACCACCAGCTGGAAAAGCCCCCATTCTCCGAGGAAAGCGACCGCATCGTCATAAGTCCGCATCGCAAGGAAGAAAGGGGTCAGGACGAACGCGCTGTGTCCCGGTGCGCTGTGATATCAGGTGTCTCCTTGCAGCTGCACCATCCGAAGTCAGGAACATGCCGTTTCCTCCGCGCCATACTTCTGGACGGGGGAAGCGCACTCCGCCCAAAGGAGCGTCTCACCTGTAAATGTAAATTAAGATTTAACAACCCTGTCAGCCTTGATTATTGGGTTTGAGGAAAACAAACAAATAAAAAAAAAACCGACTTTCCATTCCACATGCACTCAGCGTTTGTACATTTTGACGAATGTTAGCATTACCTTTAACATTTACCTTTATGTTTGTGTAATTTTTCAGTTTTTGGTGCGTTTGACGTTGTGTTTTGGGTTGGGGGTGGTCTCGCTGAATTTTTACGCCCCACCCCACTTCAGGTTGAGACTGGTCAAACAGTAGGAGGAATTTGGACCTACCCGCCCGTTAATATCGCGGCTGAACGCTGCCCTCGTTTGATCGCGAGGCTGTTCTTCCTGTCATTGTCGCGCTCCTTTGGGTTGAGGCTGCAGGAGAAGCTTTTTTCTAATGCATTGTCTGCCATTATTTACTTTGAGGTTTGACTCTCCTCTTTCCTCCTCGGTGTTTATCTGGCGGCCGGGCCTCAAGGCATTATGCAAAGTGTCTTTTGGCTCTTGGCCCAATCAGACTGCGGCATTCTTAACTATCCTTCCTCCTGTTCACCGTGTTTGCTCTTTTGTCCCGGCTCTTTTGTCGCCTCACCTTGGTGTCCTGCTCAGACATTTGCACTGCAAAAACCTCAAACTGGGCGTGCAGAAATAAAATACAATGGAGCAAATCCAAACCGCTCACAGGATGGTTTCAGGTTCGTTTGGTTCACTTGGTGTTTGTGTGTCGGCTTGACCTATAATGGCAGTTGAGTTTCAAGCTTCACGCCACCTCTTTCTCGCTCCACTTGTCTGACAACATCAACGAGCAAAGGAGCTTTGTCTGTACCGAGACCACGGAGTCTCTTTTGTTCTCGTCGCCTGCACATCTAAAAACCTACTTGTTTTTCCCGTCAGAATTGTTTGCATTTTTGAGTGCTACATTCTTTTTTTTTTCCAAGAATTTTTCACATCACGTATGCTCATTGTTCTCCCTGGACAGCACATTCAACGTTTCATGCAAGTTTGGTGCAAACGTCAGAGGCCACTTGAGGTTCATGTGGCAGATAATTAGGAGGTAGCTGTTGGCAAGCACAGACAAAACTCTCTCGACATTTTAATCTTGTGAGCAAACCACATTTTTCGGTTTGCGCACCCCACCCGATGGTCTGAGGAAGAACATGTGGGGAAAAAAAGAATTAGAAAGCAACCGCGAAGTAAGGCGGGTGAAACACGGCAGGTCTGACTTCTACAGTCCGAGTTGACGACAATAGGTCATCGGCAAGCTGAAACTTTCCGTCACCTCTGAGCAGAAGGGGCAGGAGCCTGCCTCGCTGTTATGCCAAGGTCCAGCACTGCAATGGTTGTCTGGTACGCAGCCACAAGTATTCTCCTTCAACCACGACTTGAGTACGTGGCTTGATGGGTGGAATGAAGGTTTGATTTGCTCTGATGTCAAATTTAAGTCTGATGTTTTGGGCAACACCACAGATGAAGATGGAACAATGTGATTTCGACAGTTTTTAGAGGACGGTGTGGAAATAAAAGGAAGAATGAGGAAGTGAGTCTCATTTTTTCGCATTTCACCTCCTCCCAGAGTTAATCTACACACCTGCTGAAACGCCTCCTTTTTCTCTCTCTGACAGTTTACTCTTTTATTTTTCCTCCTCCTGAACTCTCTCTTTTTCTGACTAAATAAAATGTTCCGTCTTTCCTAACGAAATCTTCTTTTACCGCAAGCTCCATCTTCCCGAATCGAAGGCACCGTCGCATCGGATCCTCAGGTATGTCTAAACAGCAATTCCGCAAACAACGAGTTACACGCTCGTCATGACACTGATTGTTTTGTTTACAGTAAATTTGTGCGAGAGGTCACTGCGTCGACGGCTGCAGCCAAAACACTTGAGCGTGTTCTCACAATAATCAGCGTTTTTCGACGATGTAATCTCACTCAGTGCAGGAACGCTGCACAGAAATCACCTTTTACATCATCTGATACCTTGAACTAAACTGCATTTTCGCAAACTTGACTGGCCCACGCTGATGCCCCCCTCAGACCTGGGACCATGGAGAACCTGTCCGGGCGGAAAAGAGCTCGCATGATGATATCCAGCTTCAGCAAAATCCCCCTTCTACTGCTGCTCCTCTACCTCTTTGTGTGTTCTCTGGATGTTTTAAGCTCTGCCTTCCAACTTGCTGGAGGTAAGCACAGGCAAGTCGTAGTTTGAAGTTTAGAAAATGAAATTGTTCAAGTCTAAAGTCTGAAGTCTGTTTCCAGGCAGGGTAGCTGGCGACATTTTCCAGAAAAGCGCGATATTTTCAAATCCGGTGGCTGGGCTGGTGGTGGGAATACTGGTCACGGTGTTAGTCCAGAGCTCCTCCACCTCCACCTCTATTGTCGTCAGCCTGGTTTCTTCTGGTTGTGAGTCAAGATAAACGAATAGGGCACTGATCATTTAGAAGCGCATCCTCTGTTAAGGCCACAAGTTACATCAGCTGCTTCTTTTTCGTTACTTCCTGGGTAGTGCTGGACGTGCAGTCGGCTGTTCCGATTATCATGGGCTCCAACATTGGAACATCAGTCACAAACACAATTGTGGCCCTCATGCAGTCTGGGGAAAGGGAGGAGTTTGAAAGGTAAAGATGTGTGCAAGTGTGTGTGGGAGTGTGAGTACAAGTGTGAGTGTGAGTGTGTGCGTGAGAGAGAGAGAGAGAAAGAGAGAGAGAGAGAGAGACATATAGATTGTTGCATGCGCTTCTAGAATTAAAATTGTTTCTTGTTGTGTGTTTTCAAGGGCGTTCGCTGGAGCGACTGTCCATGACTGTTTCAACTGGCTGTCTGTTTTAGTGCTCCTGCCACTGGAAGCTGTGAGCGGGCTCCTGAGGAGACTCTCACAGGCTGCTGTCGACACCCTGCCGCTCGGCAGCGGAGAGGAAGCCCCCGAACTGTTAAAAGTCATCACCGAGCCCCTGACTAAACTGGTCATTCAGGTACCGGGCATAGTCCATCCTGGCAATCAAACTCCATGAGCATTCCAACCAACTCACGGGACACGGGCGGTCAGGAAGGCCCTTCAGGGACACGTTAGCTATTGAAAAGGGTTTGGATAATCATTCTGCACCAAGAAGGTTACTCAGTAAAAAAAAAACCAAGTTGCTGTTTTACAGTCTGCAACCTGCAGCATAAGCGAAAAGAATTTTTCACTGTTAAAGAAAGCAAAGGCCTTAAAAGGAACACATAGAGTCACGATATTCAAGCAGAAAGACCATGAACTGAATTTGAAGTATTCCAAAATCTTTACCAGATGGTTGTTTTGACAGCATGCACGTCAGGTACACATTGCGTGTTTGTCTCTGTGTAGCTGGATCAGTCAGTCATCACAGCCGTTGCAACAGGAGACCACAGAGCGAGGAACCAGAGTCTGGTGAAGCGGTGGTGTCAAACCTCAGCCTTGAAGGTACAAACGCGATAGTTGCACAACAAGTTGCTCCCCGCTTCTTTTTGAAGGTGGGCTAAAATGTGCATCAGGCGTTGGGTCGTGACAAAAATACAGTGCTCATTTCAAACGGTCAACGAGCCGCTTGTCTCTCTGCATCAGCGCTCATGTTCTGCACTGCAATACAAGCGTGAAGTGAATATTGAAACGTCACAGTTCTTAACCGTGCCATTGTCTCGTGCCTCAGTTTGCACTCTGCCTGTTTATTATCAACAGGACAATGAGACTTCCTGGGGGACTCGCAACCTTTCCGAACACACGCACAGATGTATGACATCGTGTCAGTTTCCAGTGATCTTAGGTCTTCGGGCCTGTCGACTAGCTTTTCTCTGCAATCACAATCCTTGCATCCCACGATGCATTTTAAATCGACGACTTTTGCATCTTTAATCAGTCACCGGCAATCACTTTTTCTGATATCGCCTGTAATTCTGAGAGATCGCTCGTACTGCTGTCCTTCCTGCACAGTTTGACAATCAAATGCTCACGCCACACAGTCCGCTGCCGCTCATGTCATCGCATTGTCCTCCCTCTGCTCAGGTGGGCATCTCTTTGTGAGTTGCTCTCTGTCCGACTTGGCTGTAGGTCTGATCCTCCTGGCATGTTCGCTGCTGGTTCTGTGCAGCTGCTTGATACTGCTGGTTAAACTGCTCAACTCCCTGCTGAAGGGTCAGGTCGCCAGCGCTATAAATAAAGTGGTAAACACAGGTAATGTGTAAACTTCAGCCTGATGGGCTGGACGAATGACATCAAATCTTGACAAGTCATCACTGTGCAGGACTCCAGATGACGCCTTCTCTGTGTCTCTCCGTCTTGTCTGTAGACTTCCCCTACCCGTTTTCTTGGCTGGCAGGTTATCTGGCCCTGTTAGTGGGAGCAGGCATGACCTTTCTGGTTCAGAGTAGCTCCGTCTTCACATCCTCCATCACTCCCCTCATTGGTAAAGCTTGCACAAACAACCCACCTCCAGTAGAGCCTTTATTTGCCTGTCCTTGAATGTACCAGAGACTAGTTTCTTTTGAAGAAGTCTACTTACACAGTTACTTTCCCATTTCGTAAGACAGTCGTAAGAAAACACCTGTATCTGTAAACCTTTGCAATAGCTCATCCATTTTGCCGTCAACATGAGCAAATCATGCATTGACTCAATGAGTTACAACCTCTGTTTTTACACTGACACGGAGGAATTTGCCTGTTTAGTAGAGCTTTAATGGGATTGTAGCAGATGCATGTGTGTGCATAATCCTCCATGTATAGAAAGGAATCACTACCAAACTATAGCTATCGGAATTGCATCGGAATTGAGGATTTTAGACAATTAGGTGATTTAGGAATTAAGAAAAAAGTGCAACTGACTTTTATCATCCTGGCTGTAGAGCACGAGTTAACTTTCCTGGTTACTTAGGATCATCTGAAAGTGCTAAACATAGAAATGTGAGGAAGTTGGGCAAGTGGGAGATTCACCGTCGCTGTCGCTTTCCACTCGTGACTCCACAGGCATCGGTGTGATCCGTCTCGAAAGAGCCTACCCCTTAACTTTGGGATCCAACCTGGGGACGACTACGACTGCTACGCTGGCAGCTCTGGCAAGCCCAGGAGACAAACTCGCTGCTGCCACACAGGTAGTCACACAAACAGCCATGACAACCTTTGCAGTCATATGAAAATAAGCACAACTTTGACCATTTCAAGATTAAAAGAATGCTGTTTTATACAGTCTGAGCTCCAATTCCTCTATCCACAGACGCTTTTCCTCTGTGTTGCTCATTTCAGGTTGCTTTATGTCATTTTTTCTTTAACCTCCTTGGGATCTTGCTGTGGTATCCCGTCCCTGCCACCCGCTTACCCATACGAATGGCCCGTGCTCTCGGCAGCCACACTGCCAGGTACTGAGGCCTGCTTCCTGCTTTCACCTATTCTTCTCCTCAGATGTTAAGATATTCAAATGGATTTTAATTTCAAGCGACATCAATGCCGTTTGAAAGTGAGTGTTAAAAAAAAAAGAAAGGATATAAGATTATGAACCATCCTGTGTACATGCAGGTATCGCTGGTTTGCCGTCTTGTACCTCCTCGTGTGCTTTCTGCTCCTCCCATCCATCGTGTTCGCTCTGTCGATGGCTGGCTGGAAGGTGATGGCCGGCGTTGGGACGCCGGTCATTTTGGTGGTAATATCTCTTGCAGCTGTAAACATCCTGCAGGCACACGGGCCACAGTATTTGCCACGGAGACTCCAGAACTGGGACTTTCTACCAGCATGGATGACTTCATTGCAGCCCCTGGATGACCTGATCACCAAACTGGCCCTGTGGTGCAGAAACAAGAGGGGTAAATATTTGACAACTCTCACAGACGTTGTGGCAATGTTTGCTATATCTGAGCCAATTATTCCCCCCTTTCTCTTTCCTCCAGGCTGGGGTGCTGAAAGAAAGCACAGCCCAGTTACACTAGTAGAGAGTGTAACTATGAAACAAGAAAGAGGAGGAAAGAAGAGATGGAAGCGCAATGGGGAAGACAAAAAAAGTGACGAGAGCTGGACAAGTCCAGGGAAATGGGACCAGCCTGGACAGTGCGATGAGCGTCGAGGACATACCAGCAAACCGAGCACCATCTCTTTAAAGAGCGGAGTGTTTCAAACTGCTGCGCCGCAGCCAAATGCCAGCGATTGCGCTCACTTTCAGAGCACTCGCTTATAATAAGCCTCCAAAACAAAATAGGTGTAAACTGGATGCTCTGCATATAGCGAGCGATGCTATTACACAGGAAACCCACATAGGCTCACAAGAGAAAAACAAGGACGTCATCACATCAGTCGCACCAGAAGGAAATAAAGCAGATCACAGCTTACATGAGAAAGTGGACACCAAAATGCTCTCTGAGACGCTTTGCCTACGTTCACTCACCACAAACCACCGCAAACCACCTTTGTTTCCAGGATGTTTGCAATTTTCTTCTACAGCTCTACAGCTTGAGAGATAAAACTGCCTTCATGTTTGAAATGCAATGCGAAAGACATGTAGTTAAATGCTTTAGGAGAGGGCATAAATACACTCGTTTGATGTACACTCGCCTCTAAAACTTGAAGTTGACTTCAAACTTTTACCAGAACAAAAAAAAAAAATCAATAACTTCAAAGCTCTGATTTTATGCAACTTTTAGTCAATCAATCAAAGATAAATGTGGATCGTTCAACAGATGACGTTGAAATTGCTGTCAGATCGCCGCAGTGCCGAATATTTTCACAATATCAACATCATTCCTCACGCAACATCAAATAAGTTGAAAGTTTCGACGCATCCGTTTGCTGCCATCTGGTTCTTCAGGTTTCTCATAAAACCTGACGGACGAAACACGACGGCTCGAATTGGTCGTCGCCGTCTTGTTCAACTGTGGTTCGAGCAGGAGATACTGTTAGTCTGTTTTGGAGCCTTGGTCACATTCAGCCTGTCAGTGACAGAGAGGAAAAGAAAGCTGTGGTTTTCAAATGTCAGTCTACATGTTTTATTTAAAGAACATGAAAAAGACACCTTCCTCAATGTTTAGGAGTTCACACACTTTATCATGCAACAGTAATCAAAGAAATGCTTGTGTTTTGCCTTTTTTTAGTTTTTGCCGTCAAACACACACACTATATATATATA
>JASSRZ010000451.1:0-13051 GCA_032164315.1 Malacoctenus gilli | reverse complement strand
TGTGTGTGTGTGTGTGTGTGTGTGTGTGTGTGTGTGTGTGTGTGTGTGTGTGTGTGTGTGTGTGTGTGTGTGAAACTTCTGTCCTCGTGTGTGTGTGAGCAGCAGCAGACCTGCAGCAACGGCAGCAGCTCCGTTCGGCTGCTGCACTTTATGGAGCAGAAAACAGGAGCAGTAACCTGGATACACTCCGCGTGTGTGTGTGTGTGTGTGTGTGTGTGTGTGTGTGCGCGCGCGCGCCCGCGCGTGTGTTGACCCAGTGAACAGGAGCCTTTCTGTCCTCCGGCCGTTGCTCGCTGCTCTGCTGCCGCCTTGTTCTCTGCGCACCGCGAAGTAACGTGTTTACTCGAGTAACAAGTGACGTAACGAACCGAGTGGGAGCTCGATGGTGAAAGTTACAAATACTCATGTAACATTCAGCTTCATTTCCACACGTGTGTATAAATACACAGACAAGACGTTGTTAAGCCGACAGAAGTTCAAAAGTACTGCTTTTGTACCTGTACATGGGGACGAACACTGCAACATTGCTTCTGTATGTTGCAGCACAGTACTATGAGTGGTTTCCTGCACTTCTACTTGGGTAACACTCCTGTTACTCGTAATTGAGTACAGGCCAGACAGAGTTGAAGTAGTTGCAATTGAGCTTGGGTTTCCAGTCAGCTCGTACTTCGAGCTCAGTACTCCGAGTAGTTTCTTTGTACAGTTACTTCAAAATTTCTAGAAACAGTACTTTGACTTCCAACATGTAAAAAACCAAAATATTTTCCTGTAACGAGTCTTAAACAAAGACTTTGGACTTGTACTTAAGTACTTTTATATAACAGTACTTTTACGTTTCAGTCCTCTTTGCACCTTTTTTAAAATAGACCATAAGACTGTAAGCAGTTTCTACCCAAACAACTTTCCTGGAGTATTTTCGTCCCAACTGTACTTTGACTTGTAAATAAGTACCATTCAGGTAAAGTTGGAGTACTTTTCTTTCCTCTTCCTGGAGAGGATGAGGAGGGAGCGAGTAAACAGCGTCCAGCTGTACTCTGGGCTAACATGGCGTTACCGCGGCCTGCTCGCCCTCCCTGCATCGGCGCCTCCATCACGCTTCCTGTCGCCGTGTTTACTTCACGTTATCTTCACGCCGATCCGAATGCCAACGAGGAGGAAGCGGGGAAACGGAGGGCGGCGCCGTCCGTGCAAAACCGGCCCACGTTAAACAAATCAGTCGGGACTCACGGAACTATACTTCAGATCAAGGCCACGCAAGCGGGTTGGAACTGGGAGGGATTCGAACTGCCAACCTCTTTACTGCTCCACTGACAGAGCTCCTGCTGCCATAGACTAAATCACATTTGGGGGGGGGGGGGGCACTGGGCCCCCTCATGCCTAAACCCCTGCCCCCGAGGCTTTGCCTGTCCCAAAAAAAAAGCTTCTTTCTGGGACCTGGAAAAGTCCTGTAAAAAGGTCTGGTGCTTTTATTTTGAAGGCTCCTGCTTTTTGTATGTGAGTGGGTGTGTGTTTGTGACAGTGTTTGGCTCCACTTAAATGTGTGTGTGTGTTGGTGTGTTTTTGTGTGTGTGTGTGTTGGGGTTTAACTGGCTGACCTCAGCAGCGCCTCACAGACCGTTTCTGTTGTCCGCCGCAGCTGCCGCCATGCTGCCCCGTAACCTGCGAACAGGTGGCTACGACCTGCCGGGGGCGGAGTCAAACCAAGTGCCTCTCATTGGATACCGACCTCTGCCGCCCGATGGAGGAGCTCCGGCCGGCCAGCTGGGAAGGAGGGAGGAGTCGGAGGCGTCACATGTGAGTGTTTGCGTGTTTGGTTCCCGGTATGGCGGCGGCGGCGGTCGGAGGGTCCGTGAAACCTGAAGAAGGCGGGGGGGGGGGAGCGTGGCGGCGGCGGCGGCGGCGATGGCCGGCAGAACAAACAGCAGTCAGCTGAAAACAGCCTGAGGGGGAGAAATGAGAGTGATTCAGACAGAGTGCCGCTGTCTCCCACTGGAACACACTCGGCTCAGTGTTCACACACAGGAAGCGTGTCGGCGCCCTCAGCAGCCAGTCCCAACGTTTGCATTGAACCCCAAATACACAGATTACTGCAGTCCGTCACAGCACTAACTAGTAGTCACACAAACCCCTCCATCAAAGAGGGTTTACAGCTTTGAAAAGCAGAAAAAAGTTGCCTGGCAACCGGTGCCTGTGTTGTAATCAGCAGGTTGCCTGGCAACCAACTTTGAATGACATCACGGCAGTTCTTGCTCTGTCATTGCTAATTAAGTCTTCCTTTTTATTGCCATTAAATATTCAATATCTCCCACCTGAAACTGAATATATATCAAACAAACAAACAAACAAACAAACAAACAATAAAATAAAATTAAATTAAAGTAAATTAAATTAAATTAAATTAAATTAAATTAAATTAAATTAAATTAAAATTAATTAATAAATAAATGAATAAATGAATAAATAAATAAATAAAATAAAAAAATAAAATAAAATAAAATAAAATAAAATAAAATAAAATAAAATAAAATAAAAATAACTGAAATATTTTCAATAATTCAAATTGAAGCTCAGTCAATAAGACAAAGGTTAAAATGTGTCCAAACTTTGATCTTGGTGACCTGAGGACGGAGTGTTTCAGGGCTGACAGCGTCCTCATGGCGCTGCTCCTCTCATGTGTTGTAACGTTAAGCATCAGCGTTAGCGGCGGGCGCAAACGGACGAGGCCTGGTCGTCACCGACCCGTCGGCTCTCCGGCCTCTGCCGGACCTGCACGTGTCGACCTGGTCGGACTTCACACCGAAGCTCCAGATGCTAAAAAAAGAGGCCGCACGGAGTCTCTCGGAGTCGCTGGTCCTGAGCACCCGTGTCACATGTCACCCCGCTGGACACTGACGGTAAATAATGCATGGCGTGGTTCGGCCACACCTGCTGTCCTCACGCACAGGATCCGGTGTCACGGGACGTCTCCAAGGACGCGCTGCCGAGTGGATCCAATACGCTGGTGGAAACCGGCGGCATGAAGCCGCCGGCCCCAGTTGGACTGTGGTGGATCAGACATGATGTGGGAGATCGGACCAGATCGGTCCTGATCTGAAACCGTCAGCTGAGCTTCGTCCTCACTGCTTCACTCGTTTCAGCGTTCCGGCTTCAGGTTCACGCTGATCGCAGAACTTCGGACCGCCGACGCTGACCGGCGTGACCGTAGATGGAGGAGATTCATTTGGCTCGGACTTTGGCCTGAACGCCGCGGTTCACTTGCAGCAGAGCCGATAACGGAGAGCCGGGAGGCTCCAATGAAAGCAAGGGAAGAAGAAAGGAAGGAGGTCGTCCACAAGAAAACCTCAAACGCTGGCTATCTGTGCAGCGGATGTGTCGCCGCTTGTCTGAATGGGGCCTGAGGGACTCGCGGCGGGTTCGGTTCACGTCTGGCCTCTTCGGCTCCACGCGTGCGCTGGAGGAACGAGGCGGCGGCGGCTTGTTTTCCACCCCGCGAGGTTGAAGGCGGAGCTTCCTGCTCGCAGCTCGGTCGGGTGGAGAAGTTGACGCGGCGTCGGCTCGTGATGGAAGGAGAAGGGAAGAAAAATAGCTTCGCAACACGACTGCACGTCCTGCTTCCTGTGTTTGTCTCCGCGCATTTATGGACTTCCTGCATGTCAGCAGCTGAAGGGGGAAGGGGGAAGGGGGGGGCGGCGGTTGACCCTCATTGACCCTTCACTGAGCCTCCAATTCAACCACCTCAACATGATTTGTCTATGTTATCCTATTATATTTTTTATTTATTGCTTCTTTTAAATTGAAAGACTTTTCAAGAATTTTCTATTATTATTATTATTATTATTATTATTATTATTATTATTATTATTATTATTATTATTATTAATAATAATATTTTTTTATTTTACGATAGAATTTTACAAAATTTACAACATTTGTTTATTATATAGAAATATATAAATTAAACTTTTCAAAAACATAAATAATATAAAATAAATAAATAAATGATAAGAAATTTAATTTTTTAATAAATTTCATAAATTTAATAAATTTTATCTGATTTTTTATCTATTGCTTTTTTTTAATTGAAAGTCTTTTCAAGAATTTTCTGTTGTTGATGTTGTTATTATTATTATTATTATTATTAATAGTAATAATAATAGTAATTATTATTATTATTTGTTTATTTTACAATAGAATTTTACAAGATGAAAAATCCATCTACATTTGTTTCTTATATAGAAATACAGTATAGAAATTAAGCTTTTCAAAAATATTCTCTTTGTATTTTATCAAAGACAAAAATAGTATTTTCAAAGATAAATGTCTAAAGGAGAAGATTGGAATCAGGTAAATGATTTAAAAAAAAGGAAAAAACACGTTACGAACAGAGACAAAAAAAATGTCGGCGACTCGTTATTCAAAGTTTGGACGTTGAGAGAACGAACAACGAAGTGAGGCGTTCAAGAACAGCGTCATCACGTGGAAAAACCCAGCCGTTTCTTGGTCTGAAGTTTCCCTTTTCGACGGTGCTCGTGCCGCGTAATCATCCTGCTCCTGCCGCTCCACTCTAAATTACACACCTCCGTCCAGCTGGTTCCTCCGCCCCACTCTCTGCTCCACCCGATTTCAGCCTTATCTGCACGCAGCATCGACGCTCACGGTCGCTGTGGGTGACGGTGCGAGACGGACCAACTCGCTTGAAATCACTCTGTGAGCGAGCAGAAACACTGCTGGAAAACGCCTCAGAGCTGCGTTCACCATTCCTCTGTCGGCTCTGTGACGTTCGTTCTAGCTGCCAGAACGCAACAATGTAGACTTTCAACTTTAAAGCTGCGATAAGTTGCTTTTGTCCTCCGGGTGGCAGCGTTGAGTTCATATATCGTTCATCGCAAGCGCTGAACGTAAATATCTGCTTTTTTCGACCTGCGGCTGCTTCTTTTTAACAGGCTGAAAGCAGGAACAGCTCGCTGCACCACCTTGTGGTAGAAAGTGGAATCACAGAACCGACCAGTCCAACGATCTTTGCCTTTAGCTTGATCGTTAGAGATTTTCTTGTGGACGCTTTACTGACTGCTGATCCTGAACGATCCTACTGGTATTTCACGGGCACGCTGGTGCCGGTTCGAAGGGGAAGTCGGACGATGTTTTTCAAGTCGTGTCGTCGGTCCGATGAAACAAAGTCTGTTGAATTCAACAGCCGAAGCTCACGGCGAGTCAGGCAACACTCGTACTGCCTGTGAGCTAACATGCTGTTAGGCTGTCTGTCCTTCACTTGCAAAAAACACACTCAAACGCACACACACACACACACACAGCTGTAAAAGTCCCTTCCTCCTCGGCCACACCAAGCGATGCGATTGGCCCCCTAAAATAAACACGGCTCACTTCCTGGTTTGGTCTGAACGTTTATTTCAGCCTCTTGTTGCCTCAACACATCGCATGTTTTAACACACACACCCACACACACACACACACACAGTGAGACTTCATCTCAGCGTCAGCTCAGTCAATCGCTGCTTATCTTCACTAACCAGGTTACTCATTGGAGCTGGTTAATCAGCAGAGAGTCGTCTGCAGAGAGAGAGAGAAAGAGTGGAGCGCAGGTTGGAAGAGAGGGGGCATTGTTCTGGAAATAGCTGCAGGGCTTTGTCTCTGTGTGTGTGTGTGTGTGTGTGTGTGTGTGTGTGTGTGTGTGTGTGTGTGTGTGTGTGTGTGTGTCAGATGATGAGGGCATTTATTTTGTGGGGACAGAAAACTGTGTGTTTGTCAGTGCGACAAGATTTACAGCAAATGAATGTTGCTGTCACGACCCGACATATTCTCCTCTGAAAAGGTGTGTGTGTGTGGGGGGCTGTGAATGTTTTTTTTTTTTGTGTGTGTGAGTGTGTATTTTTCTTAGGCGTGTATCTGCATCTTTTTGTGTTTGTGTGTGTCTGTGTTTGTGTAGCAATGTGGTAGGGTTTTTGTGTGTGTGTGTGTGTGTGTGTGTGTGTGTCTGCCAATGTGGTAGGCTTTTTTTTGTGTGTGTGTGTGTAATTTTTTAAAGTGGGTATCTGCATCTTTGTGTGTGCTTGTATGTGTGTACATGTGCGTGTATGTGTGTTTGTGTGTGTTTTTCTTAGGTGTGTATCTGTATCTGTTTGTGTGTGTGTGTTTGTGTGCCAATGTGGTAGGCTTTTTTGTGTTTGTGTGTGTGTGTGTGTGTGTGTGTGTGTGTTTGTGTGTGTATGTGTGTGCCAATGTGGTAGGCTTTTTTTGTGTGTGTGTGTGTGTGTGTAATTTTTTAAAGTGGATATCTGCATCTTTGTGTGTGCGTGTTTGTGTGCACATGTGCTGTGTGTGTGTGTGTGTGTCTGTGTTTGTGTGTGCTGACGTGAGTATGAGTAATGGGTGTGTCCTGGTGATGCGGCCCGGAAGGGGGCGGGACTTAGCTCCGGCTCCAGGTGTGTCTTCGATCCGGAGTCGCAGGACGTCGCCGCGCGAGCAGGAAAGCACACAAACGTGCAGATGTAGCTTGGCCTTCCAGCCGAGTCGGACGCGATCGGGCCGCGAGCGGCCGCGGGGGACACATGAGAAGCGGCGGCGAGCATGAGAGCGTTTCCTCTTCCAGAATCCTGAAGATTTCCAGGAAGCTCCGGGACTCCTACCTGTCCAGACTCGCTCAGGTAGAGGGAGCCTGCGTCCATTGTCCTGCTCCAGCAGTCTTGCTTGCGTGTGTGTGTGTGTGTGTGTGTGTGTGTGTGTGTGTGTGTGTGTCGGGGGGCAGATAGCGTCTGCCAGCGGCAGCGGAGGCGCAGCGAGCAGCTCGTCCAACAGGTTGGATTCCTTGTTATTCAGCAGCTTGATGCTTCTCGCGAACGCGCCGAGCGGCCGTCCAGCCTGCTCATTTAAATGAGGCCAATGGAGGCGAACACGAGCTTATTACAGATCATTACCTGGGGTCAGGTGGGAGCGGCGAGGGGGGAGTGTGTGGCAGGGGGGGGGGGGGGGCCTGCAAGCCGTGGAGGTCTTCCTCCCCTTCAGAGCGACGTCTCGCCGTCCTTCTGGAATGAATAAACACACACACACACTCGCGTCCCAAACCTGTGGACTGGTCCGCCGGGGTTTCACCGGACACCCGGGACGACTCCTTCGCCGCCTCGCTCATGCATTTTTCATCACGGAAAAAAGTCGGCGAGCGTCGGCGCGGCCGGCGCGATGCAGGTCGAGGAGCCGTTGCGACGCGGACGCGGGATTGTAAACACGGGGGCGGCCCCGCCCAGCTCAGGAGCAGCGCCAACCGTCGCTTCGGCCTGCAGGAGCCGCGCCGGGCTCCCAGTAAATGGACTCCATCACCAGTACACTCACCCTCGGCGTGAACGGGCTTCCTTCGCCGGGCGGCCGCTCGGCAGGTGTTTTGTTCTGGTTCGGTTCGTGCAGGAAGTCGAACTGAAGAAGTCCGACTGTTGAGACCGAGTATCGAGACTCTTCTGTGTGATTGTGAGCGACACGGCGGCGCGTCGGCGCGTGCATTAACCGTCTCTGTGCCTCTCGCCCTCAGGCCGAGCCCTCCCCCATGAAGACCACCTGGTACTGTCCTCTGGATCTGGTGAGCGGCGGCGCGCTGTTGTGTGCAGGCAGGGACACTGAGGCCGTGAGGTCAGGACACAATGAAACGGTGTCAGGGACTTTCCCACAGGCTAAAACGGGATCGTTTGTGCCACATGTGAGGGACGAGTTCAAAGCCGCCTGTTTTCGCGCACACACGCGGCGACAGCGGCTGTTTCCTGACACCGTCGCGCAACCACGACAAGCAGGTTCAAGTCGGCCGAGTCACAGTGTAGCAGTGTGACAATGCAACAGTGTTGCAGCATAGCAATGTTACATTGCGACACCCTTACAGCGCAACAGTGTCACAATGTAACAGTGTTTCAAGTTAAAAGTGTGACAATATTGCAGGTTAACAATGTGACAGTGTAACAGTGTGACAACCACACAGTGTTACAGTGTAACAGTGTGGCAATGTAACAGTGTTGCACCATAACAATGTTGCATTGCGACACCATTACAGCGTAACAGTGTAACAGTGTCACAAAGTGTGACAATGTAACAGTGTTTCAAGCTAACAGTGTGACAATATTGCAGGTTAACAATGTGACAGTGTAGCAGTGTGACAACCAGACAGTGTTACAGCGAAACAGTGTGGCAATGTAAAAGTGTAGCAGTGTGACAATGTAACACTGTGACAATGCAACAGCATGACAGTGTTACAATATCACGGTATTACAGTGTAACGATGGTACAGTGTTGCAACGTAACAGTATTACAAGGTAACAGTATTACAGTGTAACTATGCTATAGTGTTACAATGTAACCATATTACAGTGTAACAGTATTACTGTGTAATGATTGTACAGTGTTACAATGTAACTGTGTTACAAGGTAACAGTATTGCAGTGTAGCAGTATTACTGTGTAATGATTTTCCAGTGTTCCAATGTAACAGTGTTACAAGGTAACAGTATTAGAGTGTAACAGTATTAATGTGTAATGATTTTACAGTGTTACAATGTAACAGTGTTACAGTGTAGCAACGCTACAGTTTTACAATGTAACAGTGTTACAAGGTAACAGTATTACAGTGTAACAGTGTTACTGTGCAATGATTGTAAAGTGTTACAATGCAACAGTGTTACATGGGAGCAGTGTGACAGTAATACAGGGTGAAATTGTGACAGTGTAACAATCTGACAGTGCGACAATGTTACGACGAGACAGTGTTAGAGTGTGACATTCTGACAAGTTGACAATGTAACAGTGTAGCGATGAGACAGTGCGGCAGTGTAACAGTGTAACAGCGTTCCTTCTACCCAACAACGTCTGGCTGTGGCTGACGGCTGTGTCTGCTCCTGGTTTCTCAGTCCACCGTGGTGGAGGAAGAGGAGGACGGCGTGATCTACACCGTTGTGGTCAAACAGCAGCATGGCGCCCCCAACAGCCTCAGAGTGAGTGTCACATGACCAGTGGTCTCAGTACTAATACTCACCTTAGAAACTAAGTAGTGCTTTGATCGTTACTGTGAGTAAAAAGAAACGAGTGACTTTTGTTACCTTGGCGACGGCAGCTGAAGTCCACCAGTTCGTGGGAGGAAGATGCTCTTTGATCTAAGCTGCGAGTAGGAGGAAGATGCTCTATTCTGCAGATGTTCGTGCTTGACGTACTTCCGTCCTCTCCGTGTCGCTCCAGTCGTCGGCGTCTCGCTCGCAGTGCGTGAAGGCGGGGACGGAAGAGAAGCTGGCGCTCCACCTCCTCCACTCCTTCTCCTTGGGCGACTCCTCCTTCATCACCATCTTCCTCTCCACCTACCGCTCCTTCACCTCCACCGAGCGAGTGCTGGACATCCTCAGCGACAGGTAGGGAGGAGATCCCGCGGGGACACGTCCTCGCGTTCCCCCCGTCGCCGGTGATGGACGGCGGCGCGCGCTCGCCTCTAAAGTGCAGCTAAAAGCGTCGTCCGAGCCGGTCGATGCGTTTCCAGCAAGCCTCCGCCGAGCGAATCTATTTTAAACGGCCGTCTTCGGATTAATTGCGCGTCCTAAATTTGCGAGGCTGGCAGTCACCTGCGAGCAGCGCCGTGTTGCTCCGGCAGCAGCAAGAAAGTCGCTTTGTTCGAAAGTTTCCTAACGAGGCGTTTGAGGACGGCACCTCGGCGGAGAAAAGCAGCTATAAATACATTTATCAGAGAGCGTCGGAGTGATCCGTGATGCGCGCGTGTGAAGCCGAGTGACGCCTTTGAAAAGTGAAGTTTCACCGTGTTTGTGTTCTGGCTGTCAGACTGGAGAATCCGCCCGGCGACGGCGAGCGAAGCCAGCTGAGACAATCCTTCAACAAGTGAGTCTTTCAAAGCACGTCTGTGTCGACTCCCTCTGTGTGTGTGTGTGTGTGTGTGTGTGTGTGTGTGTGTGTGTGTGTGTGTGTGTGTGTGTGTGTGTGTGTGTGTGCAAACAAATTTTTCTAGATTTACTAGATTTTTAAAAAAAATCATTTGAATTTAAACATTTTTTTACAAAAATGTGGGAAAAAATCACTTCAAATGTAAATAACATCAATTTTTTTTTATTGAAAATTGTGGAAATTGAAATATTTGTAAAATTTAAAATTTACCAAAAATGTGAAAAAATTAATAAATTCAAGTATGAACTAAATTTGAAATACGTGAAATACGTAAATTTGAAAAACTAATCTTTAAATAAATCTAAGTCGTCGTGTGTGTGTGTGTGTGTGTGTGTGTGTGTGTGTGTATGTGTGTGTGTCCTCGGCAAGTGTTTGTTCTTAAAGATCAGACTAGCATTGATGGCAGTTTGTTAAAGATATTTATATTCTCCGCCAAACTACGTAAAAGAACGTCTCATTTATTAGCATCTCTTCGTTGCTAACAAGGATGCTAATGAGGATGCTAACGTGTCAAACGATGCATTACCCAGCTTGCTTTACTCCTTGACAGTACTGCTCAATAACTAATTACTATGGAACTATGGACAGAGTTACACAGGCTGAAGTTGCTCTAAGCTGAGCTCTAAGTGCTCATTCAGGAGCGTTAGCATTAGCAAATCTTGTGTCCTGATGGTTGCTATTTCATGGCATTCCTGTTGACATCATAAATCCACAACCGAGTCATTTATCCAAAAAGCAACAAGAACGCTATCCCACTTTGAGTGACGTCGGCATTAGCATTAACACACTACATTCAAGTCACCTATTCTGGTGTGTCATAGACATTAACATCAGCCAATTTAGCTGTGATTAGCATTAGCATTAAAAGTCAGCACACATTTCTAAGACTTACCTGCTATTCTGTGCATGTAATTAGCATTAGCATTGGTCAATCTGTTAGCAGGATAACTCAAAAAGTTAACAGAAGGATTGGGGGAATTAATGTGTGTGGCCCTTTAAGAGAGTCCAGTGTGCGAGAGGCTGAAGCAGGAAAAGTTACCAGACGTCTTGGCGGAGGTTTGTGCTGGAGCTTGTAGTTCTGTGAGCTTTGGTTCCTGAGAGAACCTTCCAGGGGAGGAGGAACTCTTTAGTTCCTGGTGCGCTGAGGCCTCTCCCCGTGCGTCCACAGGGCCGTGTGCACCGTCTTCAGCACGTGGCTCTCCGAGTACCCCGAGGACTTCCGGGGTCTGCGGGATCCGTCGCGCCTCCTGCGACTGGCTCCGCTCCTCCCTCAGGACTCCTCGTCGGCGGCCGACCTCCGCGCGCGCCTCCTCCGGATCGCCGAGGAGCTCAGCGAGAAAGCGCTGCTCCCCGACGCCCACCGAGGTTCGTCGCCGGGTGCCGAGACCGACGCTCGATCAGCGAGCCGAAAGTGTCCCGGAGGAGGATCCGGACCCTCATCCATCTTGGTTCCCTCGTTCGCAGATCAGGGGAGCTTTAAAGGCCCCCCTCCGGACCCCTCCAGGTTCGAGCCCACCAGCGTCCTGGGATTCCCCGCGGGGATCATCGCGGAGCAGCTCACCAAGATCGAAACCGTGAGTTCACCCGTCGACTCTCGCCTTCAAAATAAAAGCGCTGGGCCGTTTTTCGAAGCCTCTCCGGCCGCGGGTTGCGTCACGACGTCATACATCACAGAGTAAAAGACTGCTGTGCTCCCTTTGGGGAGCAGCGCCCCCCGGTGGAGACTCCAGGCGGTTCGGTCCGTTCCCAAAACGAGCTGCGTGAACTCAGACCAAACAAATCGAAACGGACAAACTTCCTGAGACTCTCCGGGGATCTTTGAACACTCGGGAGCAGGCAGAGCCTCGGAGACCCCTGCTGGGATCTGCGGCGTCCCACGCCGAGGGTCGGGGACCGCCGTCGTGACCGCCGCCTGTTTTTTTTTTTTCCCGCAGGAGCTGTTTGTGCGCCTGGTGCCGTACCACTGCCTGGGCTCGCTGTGGTCGCAGAGGGACAAGAAGGGGCGCGAGGGCGTGTGCTGGTCCGTCCGCGCCACCGTCCGCCAGTTCAACAAGCTGGCCAACGCCGTGCTGGCGTCCTGCCTGTGGCCCGCCAACCTGCGCAGCCAGCAGAGAGCGCGGCTGCTGGAGAAGTGGATCGGCGTGGCGGAGGTCAGTGGAACTCCAAACACCCGCTTCAGGGCCGCCGCACGCGCCAGGCTGGTTCGCCGCCAGCTGGCCAACAGGAAGTCGGACGCGGCTTCAGGCTGCGGAAAAACCTCGACTGTGGCTCTTTTTTTTTTTTTACGTTGAACCCGGAGTAATCCTGTGACTGTAATCCTGTTCTCGAGTCTGACTGAACGCCGCAGCACACACTCACAGCCTGCTGCGGTTTGACTGTGACAGCTGAAAACGTGCACAGCTGCAGCTTCTGCGCCGAAACCACCAGAAATAACAGACTGCAACAGAGGAACACTGTCTGCACTTGGTAATAATAGGTCAGCAGCAGTGTGTGTGTGTGTGTGTGTGTGTGTGTGTGTGTGTGTGTGTGTGTGTGTGTGTGTGTGTGTGTGACATGCAAGTCGTATGTGAGGGAGCTCTGGGTCACATGGATCTGCCCACTGAGAGGGAGAAAAGGTGGATTAGCTGAAAGCAGCAGCGGTTATTATGTACAGCAAGCTGCTGTGTTAATGCCGGAGCGACACACACACGTAGGCACACAGCCGCCCCCTCACACACACACACACACAGATCTTGCTGGCAGGCCTCACTGGGTCGCTGCCACGGATCCGTCCTGGTCTCACCTCAGCTTCTTGCGGGACAAACCTCTTTAGCAGCATTAATTTTTCAGCACACGAGAGCGACAGTGTAAAATGATAGCAGGCCTGCCCCCACCCACAGGTGTTCTCAGTTACAGTGTGTGTTTGTGTGTGTGTGTGTGTGTGTGTGGTTTTAACAGGAGTGCCGAGCCAGGAAGAACTTCTCCTCGCTGTACGCCATCGTGTCGGCGCTGCAGAGTAGCCCCATCCACCGGTTGAGGAAGACATGGCAGGACACCGACAGGTACGTGTGTGTGTGTGTGTGTGTGTGTGTGTGTGTGTGTGTGTGTGTGTGTGTGTGTGTGTGTGTGTGTGTTTTGTGTGT
>JASSRZ010000450.1:0-13058 GCA_032164315.1 Malacoctenus gilli | reverse complement strand
ACCATCTGACGAAAGAAAACAGGGGGGGGGGGGCAAAGCAGAAGTAGAAGAGGAATAGAAAAAGAGTTGAGACGGTAGAGAAAGTCCCGAGGCAAAAGAAAGGAGGAAATGAATGGAGAAAGAAAAAAGGGGGAAAAGGGGTGATGAAAACAAAAACGAGCAGGTCACGAGATCGCATGTACGGGGGAGGGGGGGGGTATGACGGGTGGATAAGGAAAAAAAAAAATCCATTCAACATTTGCTTCAACTCTAAATATATGTCGTTAATTAGCGTGGTGACACGCGGGAGGAAAGATGGTGAGAAGGAGTCAAAAATAGCCCTGAAATCTGAGAGAATGGGAGGAAGGGAAGGAGAAATAAGGGAGAAAAAGGGGTGGAGAGTGAGAGAGAGGGAGGGAAAGAGAATCTGTCAGTTGACTTGTTGTGCTGCCGTCGTCGTTCTCACACTGTGCCGAGCGCTGTGGGCACTGGATCCGCGGGACGGGGCAGACTGACTGACTGACTGATTGACTGACTGGCTGGCTGGCTGGCTGGCTGGCTGGCTAGTTGGCTTACTGACTGCTCTGCATCAGGACACCATGCTGAAGTTCAGTGTCACCCACAGTGCCAGGTGTGTGTTCGAGGCAGCAACGCTGTCGCGTTACAGTTCTTCCTGTCATCGCTCGCTCCCTTCTCTGCTTTCGTGTGCCTCTGTTTTTATTTTTAAACTTGTTGATTGATGTGTTTATCGTCTTGTGTTTGTAGCTACTTGTGAGCTCTCGCAGCATGTTTTGGAACCATGTTTCTCACACTATTGTCTTGTTTTTTTCTGTGTGTCCTGGCAGCCATAATGAGCGGAAGGTGACCTGCAAACACCCGGTGTCAGGCGTGCCCTCCCAAGACAACTGCATCTTTGTCGTGAATGAACAGTAAGTCTCCCAGCACTGTGGCATCTCTTACCCCCCCCACCCCTTTGAGAAACGGCACTTCTCATAGGGCTGATTATTTGCTGTTCTGCTGTACGGCGCAGCTGTACGGCGCAGCTGTACGGCGCAGCTGTGACAGCGCAACGAAGCGAAACTCTGAAAGGACGCCGGCGAAGAAGAACAGGCAAAGTTCTGTAACTCGTTGGAAGGACAAAAGGCTGATGTGGGATCAGCGGCGTGTCAGTTCTGTGCAATAATCTGAAGAAAAGAGGGAGCTGTTCACACTCCAGAGTTGGTTTGAACGGCAGGCGAACACATGAGCAATTCAAGCTCTTCTGCAAGTTCAGGGTATGAAAATGCAGCATGAGGAGTGAGATGTGTTCAGGCTGAAAGCAGTTTTCAGAGTGAATTTCTGAACTTTCAAGTAAAGTAATAAAGATCAGAATAAAATAACAAAAAATTGGAAAAAGGTTATAATTAACTGTTATTCATGCAATTCAGAATGACTCAAAAAGATAGTTTCAGTTAAGACAAATTTTTTAAGACTATAAAAAAATACCAGTTTCACAAAACGGAGAAAAACTGCTCTTGTCTTTATTTGCTCTTCCTTTCTTACCGTCATGTCTGTCATGCATACGGGATGGCACTGTCTAAGCAGCACTCCGGGGGCTTAACTACCTCCAGTGTCCCTTTAGTACAGTCAGAAGAATGTAAAAAAAAGGCCGTTTTCACCCTGACGATCCAGATCTGAAGTAGCCCAGCTTGATCCCTCTAAGAGATCTACAACTTATTTTACTGATGCAAATCCCCCCACCGTCAATCCACTCCTCCATGCAACGAGATTCTGCGTTGGTTGCATCACACGCAAAGCTGCGATCAATCCACAGCTCAGGCAGAGGTGGCGATGCAGTGGCTTTCTACATCATCCACGTTTGCGTCTTCTTTTTATATAAATCCCTCTTTGGGTTCTTTTCACCATGCCGTGGAATCACGGCGGAATCAAAGGTTCTCCCGACAGTCCCTCTGTGTCACCGTGAATAGCCGTGTGACTGGAGGCTGGGGATTTTGGACGCGTCATCCCCCCGCGGTAAAGCCGGGGATCATCGTCAGCCTGGTGATCCAATGGGTCAGCTGTACAAGCATCTCGCGCTTCTTTCTCAAAATTGAATGCGTCTCAAGGACCAGAGGGAAGCATAACAACGTAACTGAACAGTTCAATGAAAACATAAATATTTTAAAGCGTTACCTCGCTCTCACTCATATTTGTGTCTACAGAAATACTCTCAATACAGAGTAGTTTACACAATCTGACACTTTTGATTTGGCACGACACATTTACAAACATCGATAACTAACACATACACGATTTCTGTTGTTTGAGCAATACAGACCTTTTCCAAAAACAAAATAGCATCTCATGGAAAAGTTGTTTAATTTCCCATAATTTCAATTAAAGAAGTTCAACTTTCATAGGTTGCAGTTTCAGGCCCACAAATTAAATGATTTTTATTTTTGGTATCAAATCAAAGTAAGACAATCGAACCAAACTGAGGCAATTTAATGACAACCGGGGGGAAACCTTTGCAAGGGGACACTGAGTTTTGTGCCCCGCGAATCTTGGGATGATTTCTTCACAGTGTTCTAATTTATTGGAAGTCCTGTTTTGTTGGTTTTATGAGCCCAAATGAAGTAAAATTTTCTTGATATTCAATTTTTTTAGGGAAAGGTCTGTTTTGAGTGTAAAAATGCACTGCTGGGAGTGCTTCAGCTGCGTCTGCAAATGGTGTTTCATGTGTCGAAGGTTGTGCTGCAGAGTGGTAACAAAACACCCCAAAAAACACACACCACCCTGAGTCGGTGCCCTCCCTTTGAGCGACAGACTTCCACACGCTGCTCCCACACCGGACTCAGACAACCAATGCGGCTCTCACGTTGGCTAATTCTGCTTTGGACCGGGGGGAGCAAAGAAAGCAACGACAGAACAGTCAGGATGATGGGGCAAAAATGTTATTTAGGATGTAGAAGCGTCTCCACGAGACAAACGGCTGCAATTACACGCTCCGCTTAAAAAGGAGGCTTTTCAGTCCCCCTCCTTGTCTCCGAGTAGCGTGGCAGAGATATATTGGCTCACACACAGTCACACACACACTGTTTCGATGCTAACAAGTTCACTTTGGCAGCATCTCTCTCTCGTTCCCTATTTCACACACTCTCTCTCACTTTAACACACACACACTCTCTTTTCATCTCCCTTCCCAATTATCTCCTCAGTCACAGCGCCCCTGTTAAGGCTGCTGAGGTGTCTGTGTGTCCGTGTGTTTGTGTGTGACTTATGCAAACGAGGTGGTTTGTATTTTTAAACTTGTTGAACAGAGCGGAGGTGAGAGAAAGTTGCAGGTGGGGCTCGCGAGGTGTTCAGCTGCTAATGAGAGTTTCACCTTGTTCCGCCCCGGCTGGCGCCGAGATGCCGGCTGTAAAGCCGAGCATCAGCGCCTCAAAACCTCCTTCTCTGTTCGTGGACGAGGCAAACTCGCTGCGAGGCAACGCAAAGTTTCTCATTGACCAGGAGGACCGAACTCAAACACAGGAAATAATAGAAACAAGGATTAGTGACCCTTCTAATATGATTCATTCAAAGTGGCCCGCGAGCTTGACCTGCAGGTGTTCCAGAAGGCTCTGTACCCCTTTTGTCGAGACAAACCTGGACGAACCCTGAGAGACATAAGGTGTGATGAAGGCAACATTGGGTTGATCGGGTTGGTGGAGGAAGTTATCACAGATAAACCCATTGGAAGTTAAGAATAAACTAAGAAAGTGGAAAAAGGAATTAAACAACATTCGAAGAGATGATCCGTCAGGGACAATGATTCCCAGCTCTGACCCTGAGTCGAAGGCAGTATTTTCAATCATGTTGGTCCTCATTCTGGACTCATCTCCATTGGAAGTCGCTACCGTGAAAGATGCTTTCTTCCAGTCCAGTACTTTTATTATTGTTCCCTCCAATCGTTTATGTTCGTTTGTTTTTGACTTTCTGTTCCTTTCTCTTCCTTTCAGTCAGCATTTATTTCAGGTTGAGACACAACATCTTGACTCCCGTTTGATGCGGCCATTCTCTCCTTCCTTTGTTCTGTCCCCAGTGTGACTTGTGGAAAGCTTGTTCACCCTGACAAGCCTGTAGAGGCTCTGGAAAGGTAATGATAATCCCCGGGGGGGAGAGTTTGGTTTGGGCTTCAGCTTCCTTTATTAACTCATAAACCCAACTTTGCCTCCCTCATAGGTGGAAAAATAGTCCTGTTAACCCCTGGCTAAGCTACTAAATCACACATTTGGTTGCTCTCGTCGTCAGTGAAAAGATCAGTATTAACCAATGTACTCCAGATTGATTTTGTGAGGTTTTTTTCACAGCTAATGTTACAATGCAAAATTTAGGTCCCAGAACTGAAGAGTAAACCAAGTCAATGTAAGTCGCTGACGACATCAGAGGTGGAGCAGTGAAAGCCAGCTAGCGTGTGGCTAGCAAAATAAGCTTAGCGTCAGAGCAACGGTTTGAGAGTAAGTTAGCTGAAAAAGCTCCATGAGTTTAGCGCATTAGTTTGAACATTCTGATACTGTAGAACTGCAGTTCTACTGTTGGAATGTGCGGTTTTGCTCACATTTTAGCGCGATTCCACCACTAGGTTTCCTAGTACAGGCTGTAGATATTTTTATTTTTACCAACGCTCACCTTCTTGATCTTTCCCCATGACTGTTCGGTGGCAATCAAGTCCCGCTGCTCCTTTGAATTCACTGCAAACTAACAGCAGAAAGACGTCATCGTGCTTGTTCAGCCGCTGGGGGTCCCGCTGCTTTCCAAGACCTTGGCAAATAACACACTGATCTGGCGTGTCAGCATGCCTCTTCCAGCTTTTTTTTTTCTTTCTATGCAGCTGCATTCATCTTTAATTCAAAGCCCTCCTCCTCTCTTTGATATCTCTTTTTCTTCTCCGTGTTTCCACTTCCCGCAAGAACTAACTCGATTCGAAGAACCAGTGTGACTTTCGGCGGCTGTGCCATACTAACGCGCGCATTTGCAGGTGATTAACGTGCGTGTCTCGATTTGTGTCTCCAGCATGCGGCAAGGGGTAAGTTAAAGTTTTCTGTGAATGATACTCCTGTTTGTAATTTAATAGGAGTGAGCCCTCTTTTTTGCTCCCCCAGCTAACGTCAGAATCAAATTAGCGCCCTCTTCTTCTCTGTAGCGACTCATATTACCTCTGAAATCTTGGAATCAATTTGGGCTCTTGCTAAGAGTCCAACGTGTGTTTTTATTTTATTTTTATGTGACGTGACATCCCAGCTGAACCATTGATTCCTCTAATAGTGGTCAGGGATTTGCTGATCACATCCAAGAACACTTGGAGCGCAAACCCCGCCAAAATGCAGGTTGTATTCGCAGGCTTCAAGCCTCTTAAAGGAACATATATTACATTTTTTTAACGTTTTGGATCAGCAATCACTGGTTGTCTTCAAAACCTTAAAAATAAAAGCATCAGACAGTCTTCTTTCTCTTTTGGCTCTACAAATGATCATTTTCTTTGAAACTTGCAATTCAAATTTTTGCCATCTATTGTATATTGTCCTAAGAAGTACTTGTATCAATTGAAAGAGTCTATTCAGAAATATTAAAGATTCAACAAGGCGAGAGTCTATTGCACGGACGATTTGATTAACGTTAAAAGGCCATTGTGTGAATATTTTTGGGATTCCAGCTTCATGAATGCAAACTTTGGCTCCTTGTTTGAAACGACACAAATGGCTCTTTATGCTTCCCGTCAGAGTTGGACCACAAACTCTGTTTCACTTGCTATGAATGAACTGGAGTCCTTTGAACGCTGGCTGGTGTTGTGTCACAGTTTATCGGCTTGAAATTCACCCCCAAAGGAGTTTTTTCATTGTTTATTAACGCTGATGATATTTATTACTATGCAGCGGCGTTGGTCTCAATCCCAGCAAACCGTTGCGGAAGGAGACAGACAAAAACAGATGGGCCCGCGTTTCGTTCGGTTACTTGTGGCTCTCTGGTGGCAGGAAAAGCGGTGCATGTTTTGTGGTTGTTGTTTTTTTCGCCAGACTCGTCTGCGCCCGCTTTCATCAGCAAGCCACTGAAGTGAGAATAAACACGGCAAGCCGAAGGGGAAGGGCGTTTTTATGGAAGAAAGGTTAATAAAGGCTGAGATAACGGCGCCACTGACAGATGAAAAGGCGGACAGGATGAGACGGTGGCAAGGAAGGACGAGGCAACGGGAGGGAGGAACAGATTGCCAGCGTGATCGTGTGTGTGTGTGTGTGTGTGTGTGTGTGTGTGTGTGTGTGTGTGTCTCAGTTAGTCACCCTGCATTGGATGTAGGTCTCTTGTTACTACAGGCGAACAAAGGCCTCCTCCCTCACTCACAGTCAATTGGCCAAGAAGTCAGTGTCCCTGACATGACCAAGGAATGGGACCACTGCCACAATGTCCACCTCGGGCTACACACACACGCACGCACGCATGCACGCATACACAGACACACACACACACACGCACGCATGCACGCATACACAGACACACACACACACACACACACACACACACACACACAGATTCAGGCTACTGTATGTGTGAATGTTGCCAATTCACGAGAGAGACATTTCATAATGAATGTGCTGCAATTTGGACTCCTCCGGCTCATCCGGTTTCGTCTTTCAGGGCCTCTATCAAAAGGATGCCTGGTGTGCGTGCGTGCGTGCGTGCGTGCGTGCGTGCGTGCGTGCGTGCGTGCGTGCGTGCGTGCGTGTGTAATCAGCACATTAATCCCCTTGAGTGAAAGAGTAACTTAGAACTGGATGTTTGGCGTGAGAGGCTGAGCCGCCCTCAGAACATTCATCAGACGAAGGAACCATTGAAAATCACATGGAGACACCCCATCACACTAGTCTAAATCCTCAGAATGAGTTCTCTGTCCGTCAGCTGTTTGTCCAACAATGCAAAGAACTCTCAAGGCTTTTTTGTCTTTAACAATGGTTGCAGTCCACAGTGAAGAGTGCAGAACCCAGGTTCCCCATTGGGCCCCAGGGGGAGGAGAAGTTGCCGAGTAGGCAGATCTTTGAAGAAGAGGATGATGTGAAAAAACAAAAAAACAGGACCTGATTAAAAAAGCACCAATCGAAAGCTGAAACCCACTGAAAAAAGTAAATTTGTGAAAACTGAAGGATATGATAGCAGAGGTCAGCACAATTTGCTTAAGGTGTTGTGCGTGTTTGCCACCATGAACAGTCAACTGGGCTGTGCAGAACTGGCCCCAGCGTCTGCAGATTGTGACGGAATGAGCAAATCACTGAAGACTGAGGGAGAAGTTAGCCTTTTTAATACTCTACTTTTTTTCCTTCCCCTTTTGTTTTTTAATAGCTACTTTACATAAAAAACAGGGTCAGATTATCAAAGTAAAATTCCCTTTGATTACACTCCCGCACAGAAGATTCCTTGAAATTCTTTTCTCCGTCTTTCTTTTCCACGTAATGTTGTTTTAAGTTTTGTGTTGTTTTTTCTCCAATCCCATCCCACAGAATCCCTCTTTGGGGGATGAAGCTGCAACAAATCCCCCCCCCCCCCCCCGCAGTCTAAGTCAGTGGTTACAGGGTTATTAAGGCTAAACATCTAGTAGCATATTAGCCGAAAGCTGGGCAAAATAATTATTGACAAAGCTTTCGGAGTGAATTGTTCACTCGTGTTCTGTAACACTTACAAAGTAAACGTGGGAGGACCCATCTATGGTGTTGGTTCCCAGTCAAATATCTCTTCGTTGGCCTCCATTGGGGAAGTGTGTGTGGGTGTGTATGTTTCTAAGAGCAACACACACAAGTTGTGCATTGCAATTCTCTGACATGATGGTGCTCTGAAACTGGAATAGGCAGAACAACTCGGACGCGAACTCGCAACTCAACAGGTCCGAGCTGATGGGAGGAGCTTCGTCACCCGTGGGGGGAGGGGTTTAGAGTTGTACCTGCTGAGCCAGGAAGTGGATGGATTGGGGCTTCTGTTTTTGATGGTTGTCCAGACAACCCTGCATGTTGGAAGGAGGCCCAGACTAAAAAGTTTTAGTCATTTGGGGTGCAAGAAGGTGTTGACCACCAAAGCCGTAGAAAGAGTCTGGGTGAAGTCGGGGCATCTCTGCACAGACTTGCTCCTGTGGAAGCTAGAAAAAAAACATTTTCACCCTTTTAACATGCACTTTAAAATAGAAATTCAGGCTGAAGCTGATGTTTACTCTATCGGGTTCTGCCTTCTGTCTTCGGGGACCGCTTTAATTAAAGCCATAAAGTTTTTTTGTGTCTAAAATGTTTTACCAAATCACCAGAGATAGATGAGTGTTATCCAGGAGACTGGCAGCGGCCCCAAGCACTCATCTTTTACAAAAAAAAGTGCAGCTCCGAGTCATATAAACATTGTTTGTTGTGTTTCATCCACAACAATAAGATTTGAGCTTCCAAGGAGCATAAATGAGGGCTTAACCAAAACAAAACAAAAAAATCCTTTTTAGCCGAAACATGTCAGGCAAAGGACTCTCTTTGTTTTCATTGATGAAACCTATTAGCTTTGTTGGTGGGCACGTGTTGTGTTGCGTTGTGTTGTGTTGCGTTGTGTTGTGTTGTGTTGTGTTGTGTTGTGTTGTGTTGTGTTGTGTTGTGTTGATGTTGGCAGCAGAGATAAGCTGTCTCCATGCAGTGGCTTGACGCCCCACTCGGACACCTTGAACTTCTTCCACATTAGCTTTTGTCCTTTTTTCTCTATGGGGGGGTCAGAAAAACTCTGAGGTGGTTCACATTTGTCAGAGCAGGTTGGCAGGCCATTTAAATTGGTAAAGGCATATATCAGAGGTGACACGCGGGGGAATAATAGCCATGATTCATGGAGGCGTCTCCCTCTGTCTCCGTTTTCTTCCACTTTCGTTATCTCGGCCTCCTCAGCCCACCTCTCCAGCCCCCTACCCCCCATGCTGTTCATTTGAGCCACTCGTCCCTTCGTCTCCCTCTCATCCTCCTTCTGTTTAATGGCCCTGAAACAGATAGTATGTCATTAAGAGAGTGAAGATTGGGGGCTGCTTGATGAGCTGGGGAGGTGGGGGGGCTTTGGTGGCGGCGGGTGATAGGCTGGTCCGAGCCGTTGAAGGATTGTTGTCTTGCGTCGGGGAGATGAGCCGCTTGTCGCTGGTCACGACGCCACACTAACATGTCCACCTGAGCACCTTGTCAATTATTCGTCGAAAATGAGCTAATTTTGCACCCAAGGGCACTCCGCAGAACGACTCGCTTTCCCAGGCGAACTTTGGCCGAGTTGATTGCCGTCTCCCATCCGAGCGTTTTTCAGCCCATTATCCAGGTCCAAGTGCGATGCTGCAGGCACGCGCTCAAAGCCCTTTGCCAGTGGAGAGCTATTTGCAACATTGTTAGAGTGCAAACTTTTACATCCATCAACAGTTCTGTCCACAAAATGTCTGAATAGAATAGGTGATGAAAGTACAAAAGGCATTTAGAGTGAATGAGTAAACTCACGCAGTCCCTCAAGTAGACGGAGCAGTTTTTCACCACTGTAACTCAACGACAACAGGACAATTTTAGACTTATGAGACTTTATCTAAGCTGCTAACACAAATCAGTTCTCTTACTCAGACTGGATTTTGTAAGTTTGACCAGACGATTTGCTACTTGATAGAAACCTATTGTATTATCCACTCAAGCCAGTGGGAGTGGATCAGGCTGGTATAGTACCCACACAGCACAAAAAGCAGTAACGGCCTTAGTCGCCATTCACACCTGGTGCCAAGACACATGGGTGGAAATTACCTGTGTAGCTCGCAGCTAATGCAGTTTGGTTGGTGTATTTTTTAAATGTATTAAATGCCAAATGCAGAGATTTCAAAGACCTAACCAGACTGATGACCTTGTTCACTCACTATCTAACATCTAACCCCGCTTTTTCACACACTCAAAACAGAATCAATGCTGCCGGGCTCCGTCCAACCCGAGAGTGAAGGCGAAAGGTCTGATTGACTCCCTCCCTCCCTCTCCCTCTCCTTTGCCTCTCTATGTCTCTCGCCCCGTGCCAGGCCGGCACCGAAGGCTTCATCGGAGCAGGGCAGCAACGGCGACAAGAAGGAGCGCCCCATGAGCACCATGAGCGAGGCCTCCAACTACACGGGTGGCTCTGACTACAGCACCTTCCCCGGCAGCCCGGCCACCACTGTCGCCACCGGCGCCACCACCTCCACCTCCACCTCATCCACCCGGGTCAGTGACTCGCCCAAAAAAGGCGGCTTGTAGAAAATATCGGGAAAGGAGTCGAATAGTGAAGTTGAGTAAGCAGAATTTGAAGATTACGTTGCTGAGTCGCCACTGACCGTCCCAAAACGTGTCGACGTCATGTCATTACCTCTGAGAAGTAGCAGCATTGGCTTCCTCAGCTGTATTAGGCGCACAGGTCAGCGCACCAAGGAGCCTGTGCAACGCTACTTTTTTCTTCTCTTTATAAATAGTTAATACAGCACACAAACACACAGGAAATAAATATGTATGGCCAGATCAAATCAGTAAGTTCAGTGCCATCCATGAATAAGTGATGCCTTACTTCTTTTCCCTACACAGGCCAAAGGAAAGTGTAACACAGCATGCAATCGAGTATTCATGAGAAGCCATTATTTATAAGTGTGTTGCGCACGTGCAGCGGCATACCTCGATCGAGAGGCCGATTTGAAAGAGCAGCACAGGTTGCCAACTGGAGGCACATTTCAGCAGGAAAAAAAGGTCGACAGTGTCAAAAAAAAGGAGCCGCCAGAACTTTCACCGTACTTCGAAGGGTAAATAATTAAGTTCCAACAGATTTCTTCCCTCTTAAATGTCGCTCTGGTGACAAGCTGCAGGCCAGGTCTGCATTTATTTTTCTTTCAGAGAATACTTCCAGAGTCAAGTGGAGAACGTGACCAACTCAGCCACCCAGAGTGGAAAGTAATTGAAAACAACAAAAGCTAATGTAAGCGTAAAAGCTAAATTAAGCATACGCACTCCACTTGGCACAAGTGGTATGATTAGAATGAGAGGTATGTGAGTGAGAGAAGAGAAATTAATATCAGTGGTAAAAGTTAGCATGAGCGTGGAAAGGCAGCAAAGTTAGTGGAGCTGCTGCAGTTGCTAAGGAACAAATGTTTGCCTGACTAAAGTAAACCTCTTTGCTAAAGTGAGGGAAGACACATTTTTTTAAGTAGTTTTTGCAAACGTTGCAGTTAGTAACAATAATAGAAACCAGTTAGCTGCGTCATAATGCTTTACGTTGGAGTAAAAGATTTTTTGTGTGCCACATTTTTCTGGCAAGTGAGTCGTGATATCCAACATGCAGGTTTGTTCAATGACATCTATTTATTCTCATGTTTTGTTGATTTTTAAAATCTTCTTGAGCTGCTGCTTTTTTGTATGACCTCCAGGCATGTTCACAGCCAATGCACCAAACATGCTATATCAGATTGTCGTACAGAGTTGAGGGAGGTAAAGGTGATATTTTAGGTTTTTTTGTTGTTTTGGTTTTTTTTGCTGACTGCATCCCTGGAGTTTCTCCTGCTGTGTGCAGTCTATAGGAGACATAAACACAGTATTAGTTTTTCCACAGGGGAGCGGTTGTGAATATTTTGCTTTACCTTTTTTTTCGCTGCAACAGCAAGACTTGAATTGTAAAGTTTTTCCTGCATGCGAGATAAGGAACTCCCTCAACTTCACCGGCGGTTATTTCTGTGTGTCTCTGTAGCCATCGAGGTCTTCCAAAAAAGTCCACAATTTCGGCAAGAGGTCCAACTCCATCAAGAGGAACCCCAATGCCCCCGTTGTCAAGGGCAACTGGCTTTACAAGCAGGTATGAGAAAAAGGCGGCTCACTAGACTAGAGAACACGGGATGCGTTCAGGGAATCGTGGGATTACGTACGATGCTTCAAGTGGTGCTGCTGGGTCTGTGCGTTTCACTGTGTGCTCAGCGACTCTCAGCAATTAAGAGAGTTTTTTGGTTGCTACACCTGCTACACCTCCCAGACTGTCTTGCGGTTAGCTTGACGGCTAATGCAGCTGACAAGCATCTCTGCCCTTAAGGTGGCAAGAAAAGCAGAACACAGAAATAAAGAAAGAAAGAAAGAAAGAAAGAAAGAAAGAAAGAAAGAAAGAAAGAAAGAAAGAAAGAAAGAAAACAGTCATAAGTCATCCCGAGTGGGAGACAACAGACAACAAAACATGACCTGCAGTAGGAGAAAGGTTACAAAAACCCAAATGAGGAACAGCAGCAGTAGGACGTAGCCTGTTTAGCGAGCCCATTAGCTTGCAGTAATCAGATGATTAGCTGTGCATGTAAACAGGTCCACTGTCAATAACCGCCACTCGTCCTCAGGTCTGTTGTTCCACCACAGACAAAAGCGTCGATTCGCCTCGCAGCAACAACACCGATGCCGTGTTTGCAGAGTGAGCCACGACCACTCAAAGGCGGTCGCTGAGATTCGCCCACAGCTCCTGACCGGAGGATTTACGACGCCTCCTGAGTGAGCTGTCTCGGCAGAATGTGTCCCCGTTTCGGCAAGCTTTGATGGAATCCTCCTTAACCGCGCGAGGCAAAACAAGAGAGGTGCATGCGTGGGGAACAAAGTGCGGGCCTTCGCCTGAAGCGTAGCAGAGGCAAATTTGTTACTGCGTTCCAAAGAGATAAAACAATGCAATTTGTCTCAGAAGAGAGGAGATAGAGGCTGCTTATTAGAAACGGCTGGAAGGGAGAGACTGTGGGTGTGTGAAGGCGAACCAAGGGGGGCGGGGCGGGGGGTGTGTGAAAACCAAACAACGAACTCTTTACAATCTGAGTGTGATCATCTAACTATTGCTGTTGGATCGAATGACTTACAACGTTTAACCTTTGACCCCTCCAGGACAGCACAGGCATGAAGCTGTGGAAGAAGCGATGGTTCGTTCTGTCTGACATGTGCCTCTTCTACTACCGTGGTGAGTACAGACAGATATACATATACACACACACAGAGACAGGCACGCTCGCACACACACACACACACACACACACACACACACACACACACACACACACACACACACACACACACACA
>JASSRZ010000449.1:0-13064 GCA_032164315.1 Malacoctenus gilli | reverse complement strand
GTGTGTGTGTGTGTGTGTGTGTGTGTGTGTGTGTGTGTGTGTGTGTGTGTGTGTGTGTGTGTGTGTGTGTGGTATGGGGCCCTGGAGGTGACTTGTGAGCTGCTACTACCTCTGCTAGACTGGAGCTGTCAGAGCTGCTACACTCACGTCTGTGTCATCACCGCGACTAACACTTGTACTACCACCGCATGCCCAGATGAGCACACTCAGACCTCCGATTCGTACATATATTTATTTATTTGATGCAGTCAGCGTCACTTTTGCAGAGCTGAAAATGCAAATGCTGCTCTCATACGAGACCGTCCACATCGTTTACTGTTCAATAACCTCGACTGAGACGTTTCTGTGCTCATGAATAACTGCTGCTGTAGGAAAGAGACGCAAGCACCTGGGCCATGACCCGAGCAGTTTATCAATGCAGAAAATAAATCCTTTAAAAAGCCTCCAATTTCTGGTTGACTTTCTACTCAGAAGACACGTTTTGACATGTGGCATCTCCAGTACTTCTGGACTGACTACTTTTCTTGAACAACATTTTGAACTTCGAAACGTTGTGCATGAGGTCCAACTCCAGATCTTCATTTCCCCCCTCTTCGCTCCAGAGTGGAACAACCCAACATGAGCTGCTCCAGCTCTTCCTACATATGGAGTAAACTCTTGAGAAAAAAAATGGCTGCAGTGGCTAATCTGCAAGCACTCGTACAGAAGATTGCCAATAATATCTGGCATTGGGCTCCATGTCTAATGTGGTTTTTGAAGGGATGTTATTATCATCAGGCCTACATTCTTGCTCGAAATGATGATAATCACAAACTCCATGCATGTGCTGCAGTCACATAATAAGCTGCTGCATGTGATTAGGCTGACTAAAATAGAGCAAAGCCCATCAGCTAGTTTGAGAAGACAACAGGCGTCTCCTGCTGCTCCGACATGACAGACAATATTTATTCTGTTAACCTTCTTTGGGCATTGACATGTTTTTCTAGCTGCTGGTACTCTGCCCAGTCCTTTATTTCCTATTTCTGCTGCAGCTCTGAACATGCACTCTTTCTGGAGCCACTGAAAATGCCCTATTTTAAGTCCTGCATTCACCTGCGTCATTCAAATGAAGATACCTCTGCCCCCGACTGGAAAGTTGCAGAAAAAGGCTGAGCAGTCCGGAGCCAACGAGAAGGAGTATTTTTTTTTCCATTCAGAAGCTGGAATTTGCTCGTTCCAGCCTTCGTGAATTGATCTCAAAGCTTTTTCTGTGCCGCTTTGGATCCCTCCCTTCATCTTTCTGACTCTTGAATTCGTATGAGAGGCGAATTTCGAGAGGGAAATTGAGACCCCGCCCACCCACTTACATCTGCTCACGTTGCTCTCTCGCTTCCAAAAGCAGGCAAAATTGTAGTATTGTCTGAGGCCTCCTACTGCAATCGAGCAGGTTTCAGATTTTATATGTGGCAAACGGTTGAATGAAAGTGCACCTTAAACTCCATCTGAATGTATGACCTCTGTGGCACCTCAGTCTGAGTTGTGTTGATTGTTGCTTTGGGTGATTTAAGCAATTTAAGACGTGTGGCCCTAAATAGCAGCTGAGTGACATAAGTGGAAAGAAAGAAAATGGAAGACTTATGATGTGCTCTGATACAGCCACACAAAAAGTCAAAAAAATGGAGAAAATGTTACTCAAAATGTTGAATATGAATCATCCAACAGAGGTTTAAGAAAGTTGGGAGCAGATTGTTCTCAAATATGTTTCTCATTGATAGCAGTTTTCCAGCTGTGTGAGGCTGAACCAAAGATACTTCTGCACCGTCCAGAATTCTGGCTCCTCAATTGTCTTCTTGTGTCCAAAAACCACGATGTTTCAAATCGACTTCAACATTTTTGTTCTATCTGACCTGTGAATGGTTTTCATTTTTGACTAGGGTTATTTCAGATGACCATGGCCCAAATAATGCTCCAGCATTACGAACTTGTGTTCAAATTTGTTTGGGTTTCGTTGCATGATTCAGTTTTAATTTCCGGCCATGGATTGCACAGTGAACTGTGCTCGTCAGCCATGATTCCTGTTTTGTTTTTTTCTTGGCTGGTGCCCAGTCGGCATTTTCCGTCGGATCGTACCTTCTCTTGTCACTCTGCTAATCGAAGGCTCGAATAGCACAAAAACTCAATAGTGACCGTCAGCCTCGTCTCATGTACTCAGAGATTTCTCCCATTTCTAAAGGTCATTTGATAACATTCCGCTGCATTACATCTTTCTGTCTTAGAGACTTACAGTCTTTATAATCCTCTTTTTATACCAAATCAGCTTACCTTCCCGATGCTAATTAAACAGATTTCTTTGCTAAATGCTCCTTCTTTGAACATCAGATGTTGTTTAGAGTCCAGTTTATTACCAGTTTAGTTGGAACTTTGCATGAATGTCCAGTCTTGTTGGGATGGCAGTCATTAAACCTTGAAATGAGAAACATTAAGCTCAACATTTTCCAGTCAACATTTGTTTATATATTATGACAGTGTGCTGCAATCATCCAGCCATGTTTAGGCCTAATAACTCTTTTAAATGCTTCCACATTTGGTGGCTCTGTCTCGCTTTGCATTTTCTGATGAAATTCGGATTGCGACAAATGTAGAACGACTGCAGAGCAGCGGGGAGACGAATGGTGCATTGTGATGAGGAGGAATTGGTGGGCAGCCAGCGCTGCTCCTGAGTCTGTGCTGGCACAGCTGTCTGTGCACGTGTCGCGGGGATGTTGCTGTGGCAAGAAGCGTTTTGTCAGACACTATCAGCTGAGTTTACGGCGAGCATCTCTCGTGGTGATGGAGCTGATTGCATATTCATTCGCGCTTACGTAATAAGAGCATGAGCGTGACGCTGATTAAGAGAGTGTCGTGCAAAACAATCTCCATCAACAATGGACGGGCAAGTTTGACAAAAAGTTAAAGTCTGTCAAACAGAATTTCTCCATTGTGCATTTTTTTTAACTCGTAAACAAAGTAAATTGCCACAAATTTCCAATAAAACCATGTGAAACTCAAGGACGACATGATGCAGACATTATAATCTATAGGTCTTTATTTATTTTGCAGATAACATATATTGCAATCATGCTTTTTCATATAACACCATCTAAAGACATTTATTATATTTTTTACATATAATATTTTACATTAGGCCCATGAAACAGCTAGAAATATACAAAACAATATTCTCTGACTAGACATTTCTATGACATTGTTATTAATATTATTCTTATTATCATCTTCAGTATTACTCTATTCTGTTATTGTCATCATCATTTTTACAGTTGAGAGATATGTGCTATAGTTTCTGAGATAGTATTATTGCAGAAAACAGCAAATAATATCACTTTTTTGTTCAACATTTAGACAAAACGAAAGAAAAACTCAGGTTGTACGGACATTCACAGATACATGTATTACACAGTCCAGTTTACAACATCATTCAAGAGAGAAAACTGCAGTATGGTCACTTTATACAAAATTCACAGAATCCTTTTTGTCATTGCACGTTTTATTTCACATATCTTTGAAAGAGAAGAGAAAAAGAAAAATAAATTAAAAGAAACAAAACGGGACTGATTCAACCTGATTCCTGTCGCATGTAGCTGCCACAGAAGCAAATTCTCTTGATCTTTCTTCGTGTCAGTGCAGCGACCTCTGTGCTCTGAAACAAAGCCAGCATCTACACACGTGTTTTTGTATTGCCGAGTAAACTTGATATGTAGTAAATAGATTCGCATTCACCCTACAAAAGGGAGTAGTTTTTTGTGGTGTTGGCCTGCGTAGCATCTGGGTGTTGTTCGAACAGGGTTTTTGCCAGCTGTGCTCTTTGACTGAGCAAGTTTCTCTCTCTGAGTCTTACCAACAGAATCTCCATCTGCTACTGAATAGAAACGCTCTATGGCTTCTACGATAATCAACGAATGTATCACCAGTTATTATGCATCAAAAGAAATTGTACAAGCTGAGCAGAAAAGCACACCGAAAAACTGCATTTTGGATCAGCCTTTGAGCGTGCCCAGTCGCGTTCACGTACTGAGTCTTTATGTCTTCATGTTCTGCCGCTGCTTGAGGGAGCAAGTTGGGTTCATGGGCGAAATCGCATGAATTTGACCGGAGGTGCATTCTCCGGAGTATAACTTTCGTTGTTTCGTGGTAGCATCTGAGAGAATTTGGTCACGTCCACCTTGGTTCCTGAGGAGTGGGTTACTAAATAGATATCCAAGTAAACGATTCCAGGCGGAGAAGTGGTACCTTTCAGCCTCCTCTGCAGCTTATTCACTCTCACAGTTTAAAATATAAATCTGAATTGGCACTGGCTTATTGCAACACACTTCCTCCTCATTTCACTGGTTGTCAGCCACAGGAAAGAAAAATAGGAAATCTTCATTTTTCCAAATAATTGCCCTCATGCAGAAATACGATATGAACAGTGCAAATGTGGGATTTCTGTAACCTCGACACCCTCGTTATGAGAGGTGGTCGTTTACAGATTCAAATTGTGCTTGTAGGCGGATGCTGTTTTTACGACGCCGTTGAACCGTACTGAGTCTAAAGGGGTGTGCTTGATCTAATCCATATATATCTATATATTGTGAGCGGGGCGCGTGTCTGCATCGATCTTTTAAACTACAGCTTGATTTTGGTCCTTCTCAATCTCACACATAGAAAATGATCTAAAAATGACTCTACAAAAAAGATTCGGACAACATACAAAGTTATTGTTCTTTAGAAAACAAAGAAACATTTATAACAGTCTCTTGCTATGTAGCCTATATAGGTTATTTTTGCTGTTGTCACAGGTTTCAACATGCCAAACGGACGTTGGACACTTCAGTAGTTCCATACTGTACTTGTGCTTTTTCGAATGGATCCCCAGTCGCGGGCGGTAAACATTTCAGGCAAAGTGCCGGATTCTGCAGGGGAGTGATAGTCTGGCTAAATTATAGTTTTAAAATACAAGCAGATTTGGCCTTACCTGTTGCACATTCCCATATTGTCTTTGCCTTAAATTGGTCAATATTCAATATACAAGCCTACAAGTTGCATTTTTTCCCCCACCATCGACGCGGCATTCATTATAATGTATTTATTCCATGTAAAAAGCAAAATGCATTTTACTGATATTTTTCTTTGTACAGTAATTGGAGTTTAGTAGATTAATATCATCAAAGCACAATACTATTGAATCAACGTGGGCCTCCAAATTTAAATTATACATATTCAATATACAGTAATTTTTCTAAGTCACATTTCCTCTCCTAAAAAGACTAACTTTTTTGCATAATGAAATTCATAAAATCACAACAACCTTGCTGGGTAATTTGTTTTTCTTCATAGGTTTTATAACTCTGTATTATACAAATAAACAAACAGAAACACCCCTAAAAATAACTGTGTAATCAGGTTGGTTTCACGTGTCCCCAGGAGGTAGGTGAATAAAAGCAGACATAGAAGTCTAGTGGTCGTTCCCAACCTTGATTACGTTTCTTCTGTAGTGGAGCCGCCAGTCCGGCGGTGAAACGGAGAGACCGGCCGAGCCGTTTAGATGTAGGCTTCCTCGTTGGCTGGGTTTGGATTCTGGGTTTCTGTCTGCTGGTCCGGCCCGTTTTCTTGCGCCCTCTTCAGTATCACGGGCTTGATCATCATCCTCAGACGCTGAGGAAAAGAAACCGGCCACACAGCTCGAATCACACAGCTCGCTGACGGTGTTGCAATGCTCGATAAGCACCTTCAAATAGGATCCCTGCATGACAGCTGGGACTTTGTGATCACACTCATGAGCTGTAAAGGAACTCACCAGCCACACAGCTGTGACCTTGGCCCTAAGACCTGCATGTCAACGTCACTGTACAATATAAATTCAAAGGAAGCTATAAACCAACTCTTCCTGAACTTTTGGATTCTTCCACGTGTTCTCAGCTTTGATTAGTTTTGGGCCTGAGCTCTGCAGTAGGCATTTCTATGGAGTGTTTTTGAAACTAAGCGTCCGCCCGGGTGCAGAGCACTAATCAGCTGGCTGATTGCTACAATTAGACAATCAGCCATCAGCTAGTACTGCAGAATCTGACACCTGCACATCGCCTCCGATAGCCTCTGTTGCACTGCCTGCAATTATGGCCCATTTATTCTGTCAGCCCGGGCTATAAAGCTGTATCTGTCACTGAGGACCGTGTCGATGCAGGCTTGTTATTCAGTGCACTGTGGATGACTGCAAATCAAAAAGCTCTTAATGTAAACGGTGCACCGGAAAAGGTATTATCAGCCATTGATTAGGATCATCAGGCCAATGAAAAATGCAGGAGTGCATTGTGCTGCATACAAATGCAAGCCGCTGCTATAGCAAGCTGACATCAGAAGCTGTTTATTAGCAGAACTAATTAAAATTTCCATTTTGACCAATCCTTTTATCTTTGTTTTTTCTATTAATGACAAATTATTTGGGCTTTACCCACAAAGCTTCTGTGTTTGCTCGGGAAAAACCTATTGCATCATGTTGCCACAGTCCAGTTGACAATGACATTGGGTGAAGCTCAGCACTTTCCCATCCGCCGTGGAGTGTCGTTTGGCCTGATGACTCAAATTACCAAGCACAATCTCAGGTACTTCAGTCACAGTGGCAGAGATGTAAAATGGGGCGATAGAGACCCAAAGCAACTACCTTCTTGAGAGGCAGACTATATTTGGGGTGACATCAAATGCTCATCCAAGCTTGCAGTACCTCCATGATAAGAATTAATCTTCCCCCTAAAGGCCTGAAGGCTTGTGTGTTGCATTTACATTATATTATCCTTACTGGAATGAGAAAAAAAAAATCCATTATGTCTATTTTTCAGATTGGTCTTCTGTACAGGAAGTAGACGTAAAAAAAACGTGCATACCAAATAATCTACTTAAAACTCACCATGCTCTGCCTTGCAGCAGATTGCAGATTAAAATTCAAACCAACTAATAGATGTGTGAAGTGCTCACGGGTGGCTGCAGAGATGCATATGCTTTCAGAAATCCACAGCGACTCATCTTTTTTACATTTGCAGTATTTATATTTGAATTAATCGAGGCAACGTGCAGCCCTGTTGGCTTGTTTTGTGAAAATAGTTCAGGACATGAAAGTCACCCCCACCCCCCTACACTCTGAACAAATACAGTGGAAAAAGAACCAAATCCAGGGCTGATCTCACCTCTTTGTATGTGCCTTTCAGGGTGAGGAACATGTAGCCCATGTAGCCGGGGATGAGAATCATGGAGGAGAGAGCCATGCACCAGCCGACCAGCTGACCCCAGGCTGGGAACACGTAGTCGCCCAGCGTCAGGGGAACCATCTGGACTGCACTAAACAGGAAGACCCCCTGGACCCGAGAGAGAAACAGATAAGGGGTGTCACCAAGTTTGTAAGTGGTCCGGCTGTCATTCCAAATGCAGGAGGACAAAACTTTTCATCTCAAACGACTTGTTCGCTAAAAGTTGTTTCTCCTTTACTGGAAAGTAACAACAGCACACTTGTTAAAGTTTGGATTTTTCCTTTCTTGTCGTAATAGGAAGATTTTTTTTACACTTACCGCAACAATGAGCGGAGTGAAAACAACCCAGCAGGCCTTCCACCACAGGCAGGGCCTGTATCCTACCATCTCCTCAATGTTGTCGTAGAATTTGTTTGCACCTGAAACCAAATGTTTGCTTGTTTTTCATCTTCTTGCAGTTCAATCTTGAAATGTTTGTCGTCTAATTATTTGATGCAATAGCTCAAGACTTTAGCCGTTAGCAGACAACGAAAGACAAAGACTTGTACTCATTAACTTTGATATGCGGGGGAACAAAACATCCTTGTGGTCTTTTCTGGGACATAAATGTGCCTCACCGTAGAACCATGAAATTGAGATGCACTCAAAGAAAACCAGGAAGAGCAGAGACATGCCGCTAGCAGAGTAGTAGTCAAATAGCTTGAACACGTACAGTCCGCCCTGCAAATGAAACGGAGAGGAAAACGAGAGAGAGGAAAACGATAAGACGGATAAAGGCAAAGGGACGAAACATCGAAGAGGCAATTATCTTCATGGGCAGGACAGTGCAGGACGGGTCAGCTGGAAAGACATCAACAGCGAGAGCACCAGCCACTGTGGCTGTTGCGCATTAGCAACGTCTCACTGGCGAGGAGAGGACTGAAAGTTTTTCAGTCGGACTTTGCGACACAGACGCACACAAGATCAGCAAAGACCTCGTTCAGACGCTGGGAGGCCGAAATCACAGTGGGACTGGATCCCATCCCGTTCCTTACAAAATGAACTGAATGCTGTTGAGTTAAGTTACCTGAAAAAATATTTCACGCTGAAGAATTTCATTGTTGACAAGACTGCATGTTTTTAGCCATCTGGCTGTGAGGTATTCAGTCATCTTGCTGTGCTAGACAATTGAAAACACCCGTATATAGATTACAAAATGCTGTTATGCTTAAGCTGAAGTGGGAGGGAAAGACAGCCAAAGTTATGCCTGTGGGAGGGTTCGTGTTTGCCGGGTAAAGTGTGATGCTAAATGAGTTTGGCTGAGACCTGCAGTCCAATCTCACGGGTGCGGTGCCCTCATGACCTTTTTCCCTTAGATGCTCTACATGCTGTGTTTCACACAGGGGACACTTTACAGGTTGAGTTAACAATCTTGAAGGATAGTGGGTCAGCTGCTGAAGTCGAGCCAGCACTGTCCTGAGGGGGAAACTAACAGGCACCTGTGAAAAAGTCTGTAACAATCTGCAATGAGGCCTCAATAACCTGCCAAAATTTCCAAAAAAGGTCTCAAAAAAGCGAGCGATAAGCGGGATGATCTTTACCTGAGTGATGTTGGACAGGCCAATGATGTAGGACACGAGACAGACGGCAGCGATGAAGATTTCTCTGCGCTTGCGGAGGACATGAGGGAATTCATCCACCAGTGCAGTGATGAATCCTTCCACAGTGCAGAACTGGAGAAATTGCAGAGTCATGGTGAAATTGTGTTACGTAACGCATTTGATGTCACAATGACAGAAAAACATTGCGATGGTTCAGGATGGGAAAGAAGGCTATTTTCAAAACTAATTGTGTTTCAGTTTTCAATGAGTTTTTGACACATTTAGAGGAACATGTTCAAACAAGTTCAATGACAGAGAAAAAAAAAGTAATCAAATCTACAGTTTATTTTAAATCTTTATTGGAAAAACGTTACCTGGCTGTCAATTCCCAACATCAGCAACATGGAGAAAAAGAGAATGGCCCACAGCGGCGAGATGGGCAGCTGAGTGACAGCCTCTGGGTATGCCAGGAAGGCCAAGCCAGGTCCTGATCAAAGACAGATCATACAAAGAGTGTGACTGTAATTCCAAAGCGCAGAGGTTCCCATCCTTCCTCTGATCTCACCGGGGCCCTTTCCAAACTTCTGGGTCGTGGCAACGTTTGCTTGACCAAAATATTACTGTGCAGCCAAACCCAGGTGGAAACACCCACTCTCCCCAGCATAGATAAGCAAAGGCCAAATGTACAGTCCAAACTTAGGAAGTCTTCAGGGAATCCCCCGACCACACCCCGATCTCTTGTGACATCAGCAAGTGGGTCCCAGACCCCAGTTTGGGAACGACTGACATAACAAAACAAAAACATTTGTGTGTTTCTCATCCAAAAATGTCTCAGCAGATTGTAATGTAATTTTAGATAAAGCAAGTTTTAAATCTGTGTTGTCACTGAGAGAGAGACAGTGCATTCAACGTCAAACTCTTCAATACAGAGACGTTACACAATGACTTGGCAGTTTTTTCTCTTCTAATAATCCCCCCAACCCCCCCCCCCCCCCCAAAATGTGGCTTACATCAATTATCTGATTGAAATAATGACATACGTTGCTATTTTTGCTGTGGAAGAGTGTCGCGCTTGTGCCTTTTGTCACGATTGAGTTTCCAAATTGATTGCAATTACCTGAGGCTGCCACATCAGCGATGGGTCTCTTTGTCACATTGGCCATGAATCCCACGATGGAGAAGATGACAAAGCCGGCGAACATACTGGTGAAGGAGTTGATGCAGCAGACAATGATAGAATCTCTGTAGGGGAGAGACAAAGCACAAGGCAGCCATTGTCATGCCTGTATCAATTCCTTATCAACCCGTCACACATTGTCGCCAGGCGTGGAGGGGGGGAGGGGATGGGGGGTGGGGGGGTAGAGAGCCATTTTGCATCCAGCACTAGCACAGAGCCCGAATACGCCTATATTGATCTGAGCCTTTCAAAATGGCAGCGAGTTCCTGCAATTTTATAACAGTCCGAATCACTGATTCCCATAATTGGGCTGCTGGCCAATTTTAACCTCGGCAAGGACGGAACGACTCAGCCACACAGTCAATGTCTGCGCATATGACAGTAAATACATCCAACAGCCATAATGATGAAGGAAGTGCTCCAACCAGAGGCTTAAACAGTCCCAAAATGTTAGATAATAGGACACGATGCTGTCGCCAGCAACGAAAATAACCCCGGGAAGAGACTCCCTTTGAAGCAGATGTGAGAGTGGCTGATGCTGACAACACATTTTGTTTACTTACCTGTACACATTATTATTGAAGGTATTGTAGCTACCGAGAGCAATCAGGGAGCCTAATCCGAGCCCGTAGGAGAAGAAGATCTGAGTGGCAGCATCCAGCCACACCTGAAACACATTTTCGAGCAAAAGTATAAACGTGTTGCTTCTGCAAAGCGGATACTTGATGGGAAATTACTGGGAAAGGTTTAATCCCGGCTCTGACACAATGTCTATTGTTGTCTGGCGCCATGTAATTGGCCAGACTGATGAAGGCATGATGAAATGACAGAAACAAGGGAAAAGCATGCCCGAAAGCTGTTTTGCCGCACTTGATTCTGTCTGATTCACCGTCATGTGTCCTCTGTGTCTCTCACCTCATCTCTCCTGCCTTCACAGGATGGTGTAATGATCAATACTGCAGCACGGGGGACAATAGATGGAAGCCAAACGTGATGTTTTGTGTCTGTGAGCCAAATAACATCCTTTCTACTGTCTGCGCTCTGCGGAATCAACAATGATTGTTGCTGACGCTGTCCGTGGATGTTAATATCAGGGCTGTGTGCTGACAGAAGATGTTTGGTTAAGATTTAACAAGCACAAACCTTAATGACTAATTACAGTGCACTCCTGGAGCATTTAGGACGCAGGGGCAGTCAGAATGCGATGACATAACCATTTCAAGTCAGCAGACGCCTCTGAGAGGTCATTTATTTATTTATTTTTAATCCTACAACCACTTTCATTCTGTCAGTTCTTCTGCATATTCATTTTGGCAGTGAATAGCTTCGTTAGCTGTTTGCACTCACAGTCCTATGGTAGGGAATCAAAACCTTTACCTCAGACTCCTTGAGCTTCTCAAAGTCTGGCGTGATGTAGAAGAGGATCCCATCCATTGCACCCGGCAGAGAGAGGCCACGGCAGAACAGGATGAAGAGCATGAAGTAAGGGTATGTGGCGGAGAAGTACACCACCTGTAAGAAGCGAGCTCACTGTTAGGGGGTCAAAATGTGTCGACACCGTTCGTAAAACCTACTGACAAATGATGGAGGTGGACTATATGTTCGACGAGACAAGAAAGGTTCGACAAAAACAGCTGCTTGAGGTGTTTAACTTTTTTTCTATGTTACCGTGGCACCGCCCCCCCCAGCGGAGCACGCTGCCCTAGTCAGTCGTTCCCCCGAGGCAAGATGACCCTGGAACGACTTGATTCAATACCCCGCCGGCGCACCATTTATCCTTCTTATCTGAACTAATTTTTCTTGTGCCATCATCATTATTTCAAGGCCTTCATAAGAGAATTGAGTGAGACGGAAACACATCAGCAGTGGCTTTGACGCAATCTTTGAAAAAATGTGTTAAATGGCTTCTTTTTGTTGGGAAGGCCGAGTTTTGAACACTGACACTGATGTAAAAATCTTCCACTGAAATCTTCCACCAGTAGCAAATTTGAATGAAAGCTGTATTTGAGAGGTAGCAGAAGTAAAGGTTTTATAGTGCATGGCAGGTATTACGTACCACTCGGTCATTTTCTGAAGATTTTAATAAAAGCATCAAATGTTGAATGAAAGTCAAGATAGTTGAGCAATGAGAAGTCTGACTTGGATGTCAATGTTTTGCTAATCCAACAAAATGATGGGAAAACAGTATTATGAGAAGTTATGTAATCACAAATCCCTTTCATGGTGTCACGGTGCCACTTTATTGACCTTCAGCTGCACGATGGCCTTCGACTAATCACAGCTGATTCTGTTTGTCTTTGTTCTCTTCTTCTTTTACTCACTTTGCCAGTCCAGCTGACTCCTTTCCAGATACAGAAATAGACCAGCACCCATGCAATGGCGAGGGTGATGGCCAGTGGGACCCTGATCTCCCCGGGTTTCTCCAGACCGTCGGTCAGCTGGTGCATGTTACGTCTGCAAGTAAGGAGCAAAGTGGTCTCACTGCTGGGCACAAGGTCATCCCGAATGTCATGCATGAGGTATGCTTGGCTGCATGCACAATATGCATGCACATGTCTGGATAAAAATCACAGCCTCTAAATAGCTTTCTTTGCTTAACCCCAGAAGCATCACAGTCATGGCAAGTCGTGCTTGTATGCACGCATGTCTACATTGTAAGTTTCTTCAGCCATCAAGAATGATGTGCAAGTTGGCTTCTCAAAAAGTTGAGGTCATTGGATCACCTCATGCAAATGACACTGTCAGAATGTAACTTCTTTCCCTGCTCTGTGGGGTTTGTATTTTCTGTGTGGAGCTAAAATCTCTTCTAGCCGTAGGTGCATGCATGTCATCAAACGGACTCAGATGTTCTGCTTACTCCCAGAACTCCACCACAGCGCTTGTGTAGTTTCTGGTGTCTGCAATGCTGTAGTTGGTGAAGCAGCGGTCTGTGTTCCAGGGATTGCCACAAGTTTGCCATGGCAGGTCCTGAAATTAAGAAAAAAGACACACACACACACACACACACACACACACACACACACACACACACACACACACACACACACACACACA
>JASSRZ010000448.1:0-13066 GCA_032164315.1 Malacoctenus gilli | reverse complement strand
GTCTGTCTGTCTGTCTGTCTGTCTGTCTGTCTGTCTGTCTGTCTGTCTGTCTGTCTGTCTGTCTGTCTGTTTGTTTGGAATGCTGACAAGTGAATTTCTCCAGGGTGATATAATAAAACTGTAGCCTCTGTGATGATTTATTGAGATTTTTTCAGTTCAGATTTTCACTCTTCTCTCATCTAGGAAACCATGGCCATAATCCCATCCAGCTGCAAGCATTCTGTCTCAGAGAGATCCTTTATAAATCTGAACAAGGTTGAAATCATCATTCAAGTTGAAAGCTCACAGTGTGAAATTGGTGAAATATTGAAGTTGAGGGAGTTGGAGGAGGAGTGCAAGAGTTTTCCCTGTGAAAGAAATGAGGAAAAGTGAGCATAAAAATTGGAATAGGGGAAAAAATAGTGAAGGTTAAAAAAAATAAACCAAAAAGCTTGAACATTGCCCATGAATGAGCACAAGGAGAAGGAGGTCAAAATGTTGGTTGGGATCTGCTCCTCTGCTGATCCCAAACAAAGGTCATCAGTTGTCTTGTGAGAGCTTTTACCTGCTCTGAATACTTCTAGTTGGGCCTGTGCTGGTCCAGGAATTGGGTTGCTCTCTGCACCAAGCACACTGTGTGTTGTATTTATGGACATAAAATAACAAATGAATACTGTGTAACAGGCGGAGCCCAATTCATTCCAACAAAGGCTCAGCGGCGCATGAAGCAAAGAAACAACAAAAAAAAACCAAACTGTACTGTACTATACTATACTATATTATACTATACTATACTATACTAATTCAACAATAAAGCTACAAACTTAAAGCAGGACTATTGTTGCTGTTCAATAATTAGGTGTGATTAATCTAATTTATTGTGCACCCCTGAAACTGAGCACATGGCACAGATGGATTCAGTAGATATCCACCTTTCCACTGGCAGCTGGTACATTTAGCATTTCATTGATCATTTATGTAAATTACTGTGAGAATGAAAGTAACCTTTTGTCACCTTTCTGACTTGACACCTGGGTTTGATGGCCGGAAGACTGGAGTACTTCATTCAGCACGACAGTGATCTGCAATCACTGAGCCATGTTTGGCACAGACTACTTGACAAAACCTGTGTGTAGCCACAAAACAAAGCCCCAGTTCACTTTCTAGATCATAATTACATGAATTTGATGTAAAGAAAGCAAACGAAAAAACAAACTTGTTTCAGTTAGAAAACTATAATTTGCATGAAAATTTGAAAAGACAAAAAATTAATTCGTTTGCCCACCCTGAATATCACACCTATTCTTATCCATGTTCGTGACTTTGTAAAAACAAAAAACAAAAAAAACCCCAAACAAACATATGAGCGAATGTTGTTTCAGAAATTATACCATTAAAGTTTCACGGAGAAAAAAATAAAACAACTGCCTTCTTCCGCTTATTCAGCGCTCGTGTTTAAATGTGTTTCCGGTTACCTTCGTGCCTGTAAAGCAAGCAGAGACACGGCGGAAGTACAGCAACCGAACTCACCCCGTCTTTTTAAGGACCCCGTTTGAACTGGACAGACATGCTGAAGATAACACTGCATAATAAAACACACTGTAGTTTCACGGACTTAATCCTCTTGTTGTAAATTGTAAACACTGAGACATCTGGTACCAGAACTAGACCAGGATTTGTGTGTTTGTGCGCGCGTGTGTGTATCGAAGTTTGTCGCAGGATTTTATTTTATTTTGGGAGTTAAGCCGGAAGTGTGCGCTCTTGCTGGGTAACTGGACTCTTCCGCTCTAACCACAGCAACGGTGCAGGACTTCTCCTGGTCCACGGTGAGTCCGCCAGCAGCAGCAGTAGCAGCAGGGTCCTTTGTGCTCCTCTGGGCTTTTATCGGGCCAAAAAGATGAACACGGTACTGTCCAGGGCGAACTCCCTGTTCGCCTTCTCGCTGAGCGTCATGGCGGCGCTCACCTTCGGCTGCTTCATCACCACAGCTTTCAAAGACCGGCGGGTCCCCGTGGACATCCACGTTTCCAAAGTCATGCTGTAAGTCCCGCCGGACTGCGAGCGCATCCACCCTTCCACCAGTGATACTGACCAGCTTGAGCTCGAGAGGCTAGCAGCTGCTGGCTGCGCCCCCCCCCCCCTTCCTTGTAATGTCTTTCCGTCCATAGAGTCGACCTGCCGCCACTCTTTGAACCCTGACGCCACCTGTGACCAGGTGTCCGTGCTTGTCTGGCTTGTATGGAGGGACGCCGTGTCTCTCGTTGCGCTCCTGTGTTCTCATCAGTGCTGCTGGGAGCCACAGACTTCTGCCGCCTGTGAACAGGCTGTTCACCCCGAGAGCATCCTACGGCCCTTCTGCCGTGCTTAGTTTGGCCTCACAATACACCATTTATGATGTGAGATTAAAGTCTGGGAGTTAGGGTTTGGGTCTCCCATTCTCATCACGGAAACTGAGCTGGTCTGGCACGAAAATTCTGCCTGCTACCTGCTGTGTCTGAGGACCTTTGTCTTGTAGAAACTCCAATTTTAGAGACTTTTTCCTCTTCCAGCACGAGCCTGGATTTGGCTTCAGGCTAAACTGATCCATTGGTTCCTGGTATGGGCCCAGCACCCAATGGGCCCAGGCTGTGGGGGAGAAGCCCCCCACAGCCTGAAAGCATGGCTTCCATGGCACCTTAGCAGAGCCACTGGCTGGCTGCCTCCTTAACACAAGCGTGCTGCCTGCCTCCTGAGTGCCTCTTGAGCTCTGCCTCCCCTCACCTCCTGGTTCTCTCTTTCTGACAGGAAAAACGTGGATGACTTCACGGGACCCAGAGAACGCAGTGACCTGGGTTTCCTGACCTTTGACCTCACAGCTGATATCCTTTACAACCCATCTTGGTGTTGTAGTGCCCCGTGGAAGTGACGGGCACAGTGTGAAGCGGGGATTCTTGTGTGTGATGCATTAACACCAAAGTTTTCTCTTTAACTCTTCTCACATCTCCAGCCGATCTTTGACTGGAACGTCAAACAGCTGTTCCTCTATCTATCTGCCGAGTATGCCACCAAGAGCAATGTATGGCCACACACACACACACACACACACACACACACACACACACACACACACACACACACACACACACACGTTTAGCGGGGACAGCCTGTAGCCGATGTGCACTGTTTCCAGGTCCGAGCTGGGTGTATGCGCCCATCCATCTTTTATGTCACTCTGTCCAGCAGTCGGACCGAAGCGGATTAATATTGTCCATTAAAGGGTGAAAAAAATAAGTGGTTGCTGATGCCTGTTAGAACAATATTATGTAACTTGGCTGTTTATGCATTAAAATTGTGTGTGTGTGTGTGTGTGTGTCAGTCTTTGAACCAGGTGGTGCTCTGGGATAAGATTGTCCTTCGAGGTGACAACACAAAACTGAACCTGAGAGACATGAAGTCCAAATACTTTTTCTTTGATGATGGCAACGGACTCAGGTTTGACCCCAAGACAGACTGTCGCTTTGTTTGCTGCAGAGGTGCTTGTGTAAACTCATATGTGCATTGACTCAGAAGGTGATTGTCTGGTGCCTTTCTCCATGTGTTTTTCAGGGCCAACAAGAACATTACATTGACGCTGTCCTGGAATGTGGTTCCCAATGCTGGAATCTTGCCCCTGGTGGTCGGTAGTGGGCACATCAGCCTGCCTTTCCCTGACATGTATGAGACCACCAAGAGCTATTAGACAAACAAGCGTTCTCCCCTCACACTCACAGCACACTTGGAAAAATGCACACACTGGAGTTTTTTCTTTCCTGACGGAGCTGAGTGAGTATTTTCTAATAAAAGCTGGGATACAAATGTTGGTCCGTTTTCCTGCTTTAGAACAACCAACAGGTGGCAGCTCACTGCTCCATGTTGTCTGACCAGGAATGAACCCGATCTGAGGAGAATGCACTGCTTTTCAGTTTGCGTTATTGAAGTTTGAGTCCTCGTGAAGCAGTTGGTGCACTGCCACTTCAACCATTCTGCAGCTACCAAACCTTTAGGTTTGTGATTAATACTTGTAATCATCAACAATTGTTTATCACCAAATATTACGACGATGACATGAGCAGTGTCCCTGCCCTGGTTTATTCACCGTTTTTCTAGATAATGACCCTTTTAAAAACATGTTGCTTGACGGTTTGCTCTTGGTATCTAAAACATAAGCATCAACAGAATTACACAGACAGATTCTGGTATAAACACGTTTTAATATGTCCGTTTGTGCAGCTACTGTGTGCCTTGTAGACAGTGTCGTTGGTAAATAAGTTTTGCTTCATGCACGGAAGAATTTAGCACATCAGGAGCATTTCCTGCTGAGTGTGTGATACCCAGTGTGTGGGGGCATCTAGAACAAGTACAGCAGGTTAAAAAGAAGGTAACTTGGAACTGGTTTGCCTTAGACACTAAACAAAAACTATTTCCACACAAAAAAAACGTTAATATAGACAGAGTTACAGGAGTGTTCTAGGGTTCTCCCTATGTTTGGATGTAGTTCTGCAACATGAAAGGAAAGAAGTCAAGTTCACTTCAAGATCCCACAGAGCCGTTAGTCCAAACGCTGGATCAGCTTCTCCTCCATCATACAGTAGAGAGCGACATGGGACAGGTCAGAGATAAAGGCGTCACAGGCCCGTCTGCTGATTCCTTTGCAACCTCTTAGGTCCAGCAGGGTCAGAGAGTGAAGGCGCTTCACGTAGGACAGGCAGCTGTCAGTAAGCTCACTGCAACCTATACACACAGACATTTAGAGGACATGTTAAACACTTTGATCTCTGCCTTGGAGGATTGAGATGCTGTCTTTATATATACAGTTCAGAGAAGCTGCAGCGCACCTCTGATATCCACCCAACCATCACAGGAACAATCACACAACAAGCATGAGCCTTTCAGTTTGAAGGACACATGCTTAGGGAAAGTGTCATGATGTGGCCTCTGCCTTCCCATCTCTTTGTTGGGATGTTTTTATTGTGGCCCATAAATCAGATGGAAATTCAGAACAGTGAAACTGCCAACACACTCTGACACACAGCCTACTTTTTGGGGCATTAGCTTGTAATTTAGAGGAGCCCAAATGTGACCAGGTACAGACTGCCAGCTTCAGTGTGGCATCAATGCTCATTCTGTTCGATCAGAGAGTCTATGCTGAGCCAGAAGATGCAGCATGAAGCACTTGCCTGCCAGCGTCAGCTCTGTCAAGTTGTTGCGGGTATGAGAGCCGGCTCCTGTCAGGAGGCCGATGGACATGTCGCTAATGCTCCTGCAGTGGGACAGGTCTAGCCTCTGCAGCTGCGGCATGTGGCGCTGCAGCAGCCTCACAGTGGCCTCACTGATGTCCAGGCCTGACAGACGCAGCTCCACCATGTTCCTCAGCCGGCAGCGAGACTCCAAACCTGCGTGGACACAAAGGAACACATTATATTATTGAACAGCATGACACAATCCCGAAAGACAAGGTGGTATTTAACATGCTGCTTATGGAGAAGCAGCCAGTTCTAATAGCACTCCCTTCATTGGATGAATACAACTCTCTGCTGGAGATAAAACTATTGTATTGTTACAATACTGCTTAAATAGGAGCAGCTGACATCACAGGAGGAGGAGAGGTCGACTGAATCATCCTTTTGGTCAATGGGATGATTACTAGAATATTACTGTGAGTGTAAAAAATATCCTAATGAGTTCAAATCCAAAACCACTCTTCTGCTTGGTGGACGTGATGAGTCCTATTAGTTGAACAAGCATTGAAGTTTTTGTCTGCAGCAACAGCAAGCCTTCACACCTTGACGTCAGCTGTTCCTCCTCTGAAAGAAACTGCATCATTGTGGTATTGAAGTGGAACCTGTTTTCTGAGTATGTGTGAACTTGTATCAACTCTGGTGGGTTTCTGGGACACAAGTTAATCACAATGGCACAGAAGAGAGGTCATTAACTAGCAGACCACGGTCCGGATCCGGACCCAGAAGCTGTCCCATAGGGAACCTGACAGAGGAGAAATCGTCTTGTGAGTGGAGAGCTCCTGATCGATCGGTACCAATCATGTACTTTTGAATAGATTGGAATCAGGGAAAATACAAAGGTACATATTTCCCACAAGTATAACACCATAATACGAGAGAGAGACAGACAGACACAGACAGACAGACAGACACCGTGGCTACAAAGGTTTTTCTCGAACCGGACCTCTTTAAAGTTTCGTTGCCAAAATGTGTACTGAACGTGTGTCCACTCGTCTGTCCTCCTACTGACCTGGTGGACTGATCATCTCTTTGATCCGGACATCGTTCAGACCTTCACACCACCGCAGGTCCAACAAACGCAAGTGGGGCAGAGTGGGGGACACCATTGCCGACAGGGAGGACCATGAGAGCCCCGTCACCCTCAATTCCCTCAGACCTGAACAACACATAAGGGGGGTTGAGCTGGAATGCCACATGGTGTCACATGGCTGGTGGACTTCTGTGTTTGTACCTGGGAGCCTGGTGAGCAGACAGTTGAGCTGCCTCTTGGCCAAAGGGGTCCAGGACAGGTCCAGGGAGGTGGGCTGGCGCTTGATGATGCCAGCCAGGGCCTGGTTGCTGAGCGGATTGCAGCGGCCCAGGTCTATGTGGCTCCACAGCCGTTTGTCACAGCTCCTGTGTAGCAGAGGAACATGGCACCCCTGGTTCACCACCATCGCAAACAGCATCCTCTGTCTGACGTCTCGTCCATGGCCCATTATTGTGGAGCTCAGATCTTTTCACACAGTTGATCCAGCTCACTGATTCAGGTTTGGTTTTGTGAACAGATGTCTGATCTGAAGGTGTTCTCTGATGTGCTTTTGGTGCCAGCCTTCACACTGCTCTGATCTGTTGAAGTACAGGCCAGATTTCACAGCAGCAGCCCTTTTGATTTTGAAACTCACATGTCTTAGGAAGAGAGGACTCTTTCCATCACATGTTTTTTGTGAAGCTTCTTTCAGTTCATTGCTTGGACACACAACTGATGCACAAACTCATCACATGTGGACATCAAATAATTAGACATACCACTTGTACCAGGCCTTGCACACCGTCATGCAAGCCAGCAGCTCAACCCTCGTCAGGTGCATGAACACTGACACCCACACCTCCTTCTCGCCTCCCTGTTCATTGCCCACATCTCGAAAGGATGGCGAGGAAAGGAGTAGGGCAGGAGACATGGTGGAGGCTGCTGCAGCAGCTTCTTCCTCCTCGGAGGAGCACGCAGAGCGAGTTCTCGAGCCTTTGTCCATGTGACTTCCTCTCAAACGGGGCCTGTGACACAACCGGGGAAGGAGAGATTGCATGTGGCATGAGTGCATGTTGACTGTGGGAGTATGCATGAAGACCTGGCAGTCACTCTCTGCAGGTCTGTACTGTGTGAGAGTCTCAGAGGAGCTGCACCTGCCAGGTCCTCTCGGGGTAATGCTCTCTGCAGTGGAGCAGTCGCTCTTGAGTTGTGAAGGTTTGGACAGAGTGCTCTTCCTCTTGATGAAGCCCTGCTGAGCCCCAGACCCCCCCACTGCAGGGCGTGGGCCCATGGCTGCCTCCAGCTTTGGCACTATGGAGCCTAAGAAAAAAAAGAATGAATGAATGAATAAATAAAATGAATAAATAAATAAAAAGAGAAATTCCACTGCATCCTGTTGCAGCCAAATGATCATTTACAGGAAAAAAAAACGAGTGATAGAATAATGGTGATGCTTCTCTCAATATAACGAGACAGACACATTTACTAAACAGCTTAAAATAGTCTCTTTTCACCTTTCAAGACATCTTCATTTTAAATCCTTTTTAGGAAGGGAAGAAAAAGTCAAGCAAACATTTTTCTGTCTTCCAAAGGTACTTGCCTCTGCAAGGATCATATGACACTGGGCTTTGTTCCTAACTTGGTGTGAAGAAACATTAAAACTGGAGCTCTCTCAATGTTTGCCACATCCATCTAATCATTTGGACATTGTTGTAAATCAAGTCTACCACAGGAATCGAAGTGAAGTCAAGTGCTCTTAACACAAAGAGCTATTCTTTCATAGCAACCAGCAGAAGACTAAAAGCGCATCAAATTGTTACTCATGTTTGTCGACATCGCTGACATCTCTTTTCTACAGTCATGCTGTTAAAACATTCCATCCAGAGACTACACTGCTGCAGATCTCGGTGTGTGCCACTGCTCCACCATCAGTAGTGTTTGGGATACTTACTGGACTGTTTTCTGGCCTTGTGAGGGCGCTGCAGAGTGACTGTCAGGTAGGAGCCACTCAGCAGGTCATCGTTAAGGTCAGAGACCAGGAGGACGGGCGGCTCAGGGTCAGAGTCCCAGTGCCCTTCATCCTCCTCCTCCTCGTCATCCTCATCATCTTCCAGTGTGTCCATCTCTTCCTCTTCAGGGTCAAACTCCTGGCCCTCACTGTCGTCCTCATCGTCGTCATCATCATCATCCATCCTACGTCTCCTTCTGCGTCTGTGGTGCAGCCGTTCTTTGCCACCATCTTCACTGTCCTCCTCCTCTTCCTCTTCCTCCTCTTCCTCATCATCATCTTCATCCTCGTCTTCGTCATCATCATCCTCATCCTCATCTTCTTCCGAGTCCTCCGAGTCATCGTCCCTCCGCTGCATTCTGGATCCTCCTCGCAGCCTCACGCCTCTTCCTCTCCGTACACCCTCCCTCATGTTCATCCCTCGCTTGAGCTTCAGGAAGGAGGAGTTCAGAGTCACGAAACCAGTTCTGCTTCCTCGGGGGGTAGAGCCTCCTCTCAGTAGCCCTCGTCTATTGGTACCAAATGCCCTGCGAGAGGAGTGATTCCCTCCTCTGGAATGAAGGGCTAGTTTTCTTCTGTGAGCTGAAGAGACAGACAAATATGAGGTATACTGATGTACAGCTCTATTTGTATTTATAATGTTTTTTACTCGTGATGACTCTTCAGCTAAATTTCCACTTCTGAATTAAAATTCAAAACAAACCATCAACATCGTCATCACTGGCAGAGTCGTCCCCATCACGGCTGTGCTGGTGCCGCCGGTAAATCTTGGCCATCCGAGCATCAAGCAGAGAAGAGCCCTTTCTTTTCTGTAGCAAGGAAGGAAGTAAAGCAAACACATGGGAGAGCAGGGCTCACATGAGGACAGTCAGGCTGCAGTGTACTCCAGTCAGTTACAATAGCTCCAGGAGAAAAAAAACAGGCTCTGAGGCAGCATAATCTACAAATTAAAAGGTGAGACTCAAGCATCTGAAGCCTCATGTACCAAAGGAAGCACTATTTTCATATCAAAATTGTGATGCAAGATGATATTTTCAGGTGAAGAAATTCATATGTTGTGTGTCCCTGCTTTATGAAGTTGGAATACTAGGGCTGATGGAGTTTGTCTACCTGGCATGTTCTCCGTGTATCTCTATCGTTCTCTACTCAAACACTAATAGAAATGAAAGAACAGAAAGGTTTAGGATTAAACCTAACCCTGAGGTTAAGAAAAAACCCAATGCATTTAAACGTCATTGTTTTCCATGCGCACGAGATTTGACCAGACAAATACTCACTGCTGAAAGGCTGTCGCCTCGGTCACATTTAGCCTGCAAAAAGAAAAGGAAAATGTCACCGTCACCAACACTTGCAGCATAAAAAACACTCCACATTGTAGCGCCTCCTGACTTTGCCCTCAGCAACACTGACCAATGTGCAATTCTGCAACCAATCTGAATGGAAAGGCCTCTAAAAGCCAGGTGATCTCCACAAGCCTCTGCCACCAGGCAATGTTGCAACACCAGCATGACATACACAACATTATACACAAGGCCACAATGCAGGGTGAGGGGGGAGAATGAGGTGATGGTGGATATCTGTCATTGGCACCAATGTTTGTTGCTCTCACCACCAGCATGATTTCACCACAGACCAAAGTCAATCCCAAGAGGCCCAGTGGGAAACACATCATATGGCTGGCCTGGATCTTACATTGCAGCTTGTCCCAGGTTGAAATGGCCATGCAACCAGAAAATGACATAATGATGCTGATTGAGTCTGTTTTTGTGGAATTGATGTCCCAGTGCTGCAGGCTACAAAGCTCCTGACAACCAGGCCCCACATGTGTTAGGAGAGATTTAAAAGAAAAACTCTTTGTTGTCAGAGTGTTTCGAGGAAGTTTCTAGAGTCTCCAAAAGACAGGTGGAACACAGCACTGGCAGACAACAGGCTGCCGTCAACCTGCTCCAACTTTCACTTCAGGCTGTTTGATTGCCTGCAGGATGAGGTTTAAAACTATCGCGTTTGATTCAAATGTTGGGTTCAATCCAGCTCAGTTCACTTCTTGACTGTTGTTTTTACAGTACTGAAGGTCCCAAACAGTACAAACCCAAACAAACACAACATCTGGATCACCTTGGTGACATCTGTGTGAGGCAGACAGACAAAACAGGACAATAAATAACAGAAAGTCACAAGCACACACTTTTTTTTTAAAAACACATTAAAAAAATAATCAAGTTTATCCTCAAAAAGCTGGCGGTAATGAGAGAGACTTTCTGAATAAAATTTCTGTGATCTGAAACGTCTCAAGAACAGCAACAGATGGTGATGGGTGTGAGGTGGAAGGGGGCCTGGATAAGTCCTGGCTGCCTACAGGCAGCAAGCAGCGAGCAGGTCTTTCAGTGGATGGTGCAGCAGGCTACTAACAATCCTCTGCTAATTTCACAACCCTCCGCAGTGGTTGGCGTTTCGAACCGGTGTCGTTCTGTACAGAAATGGTGCTGGTGTTTCAGATGACTGGACTGCACCAGGCACCCCCAGGGAACCAGGTCAGCTGATTTGACCCTGCTGGCCTTCTTTGGTATACTTTGATGTTTTATTTTAATATAATTTTAAAAAATAAAAACAGGTTGCTCCAGATTGAGCATGAAAAGTTAATGTTAATGTTAAAAAGGTAATTTGATTCCAAAATATTCAGTACAAACATTAAGAAGTGAAAAAACAGTTTCTGTGCTTTATTCAGTGCAGGTTTAAGGCAAAAGAGAAATAGTTTGTTCTTGACATAGTGCAAATTGGATTTATTCTTGGAAATTTGTATCTCTGAACAAAATGAAGTATAAATGATTCTTTTTCTTAGCTCCAGACAGTAAAGTTTCCAATGAAATGGGCTCACATCCATAACTCTCCAATTCACACCTCATTAAAAAAAAAACAATTGAAAAATTATGTTTCAGAAAGGATGTATTTTCTTCTAAATTACAGTTCATCCTCAGGAGCTCACTGCTTTGTTTTGCATATAAAACTCTAAAGTGCGTTATCTTTATTGCAGACAAAACAGGGGACAATGGATCACCTCTTCTCACATCTTTAACCTGAATCCTAGAGCCCTAACAGCCAGGTGGTCTCACCAACATGGCCCCCCTCATTCCAATTTGGAAGCTCTGTCCAGTCTTTCATAGGATCAGTGGCTTTAGCATCACTGGGACGGTCAAACTTCAAACGCACTAAACACCACAGTGACTCACGAGCAACTCCTGAGCCGACTTAATTAGGGGCAGTTTTGTGCATCAGGCTGCAGTAAAGTCTTTTCTGTTGGCGACAGTAGGTAGAGATTTGATTGCTGAATTACTAAAGAAAAAACCCTTAAAAACAAACCAGACACAATGTTGATGAGTCATAAAAATCGATAAAGTTGGAAAAGTGAGAGAGAAGACAACTCAAAATTCCAACATTGCATTCAGGCTGTGCCGGCAGAATTGTTAGTAACTGGTACCCAAAATAGAGAGTGTGGGAATAGAAACTCCTTTCAGGAGCTGTGTCTCCTCGCTAAAATACAAGGCACACAAAAGTGGGGAGGGGCAATGAGTTGCACGCGACAGACGAGGTGGGTGGACTAGAACAGGCGGCACCTCTCACCAGTCTCGAGCTGATTGGCTGAGAAGGCAGAGGGGCCGCCACCAAGAGAAGTGACGCTGAGGAGGAGGAGGAAGAGCAGGAAGGAAGAGTAGAAGGAGGAGGGAAGAAACCACAGCGGATAACCTCACCGCCCTGCTGAGAGCCCGCAGGACCCCCTACGATAGCAGAGGGCCCGGGACCCAGCCTGAGGACCAGGGGGCTGTGGGGGCGGATGTGCTGTTGGTGACCAGCAGCCAACGATTCATCACTGCCTGATGACTGACGGAGTCAAAAATAAATTCAGAACACAAAGTAAAGCAACCAAAAGAAAAAAAAAAAAAACAATGAAGAAAAATTAACCACGAAAAACAAATAGGAGACACCTGTTAGCTTTGACACCCTGAAACCAAAGGTGGGTGTGTGGGTGCGTGCGTGCATGTTGGTGTGTGTTCAAACACCTCAGTACCTCAGGGTCAGTGATTCCCTGCACACACTTGGGGCACTCCCAACAGCTGGGCAGGTCTTTGTTGACCACTCCTTCACCTGGAACCTGCACCGGTACAGAGACACAGTGGCTGTTATCAGCTTCACTAATGTAAGAAGGAAACTCCGGGGAGGTAAAAGGACCCACATATACATTCCTTTACTTCTGCTTTTCGGTTTCCAAGGCTTTTGTCAGGTGTCACTGTGCTGCCATATATTGAAGTGCTGATATATCATCCAATGCAGACTGCCAAAAGACAGGAAGGTGTGTGCAGTACCGTGAGACAGGCTGGGTGGACAATCTGTGCACAGTTGGAGCACTCCATCAGAGTGAGGGAGGGGTCTCCAGTCTCCTCTTGATTGGGCTCCTTGCAGATCTCACACACAGCAGAGAGCGGGAGGCCTGGCTGCACACAGTGAAAGGAGACAAACACTGCAGTTATGTTGGGCATGATTAACATTTTATTGGCAATATATATTCAAAACCCTTGCTAGGAAATGTTGTGTAGTGTCCATGACTCTGCTAAACACCTCTGCAAGGACATCAATGTGAACCGACACTCTCCTGCAAATCTGAAAGTCTTTGTGTATTTGGGTGATGTCCCATGGTCATGTACCGTATTTTCCGCACTAGAAGGCACACCTAAAAACCTCTAATTTTCTCAAAAGCTGACAGTGCGCCTTATAATCCGGAGCGCCTTATATACGGACCAATATTGAGCCACAACAGGT
>JASSRZ010000446.1:0-13078 GCA_032164315.1 Malacoctenus gilli | reverse complement strand
GTGTGTGTGTGTGTGTGTGTGTGTGTGTGTGTGTGTGTGTGTGTGTGTGTGTGTGTGTGTGTGTGTGTGTGGGTGCAGCACGTCTGTGTGCGCGCAGGCTGAGCAGCATCACATGGTAAATACTCTTCAGGTGGCTTACATGACAGTGTCACGGCAAGAGTCTGGTGAAAATAGCTTCATAAGAGAGGTTTTACACTGTTGGGGTCAATAACACAGCTTCACTTCATCACAGGAGAGAAAAGGTTTGTTGTCATACTTTCAGGAAATTGTAGTTTTATTTAATAGTAGTAGAAGCAGTTTGTTATACTGAAAAGTGCAACAATAGAATTCAAGAATGGATTAAGTAATTCCAAAACAGGCAAAGTGCTGTTAAAAAAAAAAATCACTGTCACACTTTTCTCATGACTTGCTTTCAACATCCCGGTTAAAAAAATATCATCAATCAACCAATTCTTAGTAAAATTAAAAAAAAAAAAATTCTATTGAAGTAACTTTCTCTACAAAGGTGAACAGCGTTGAGAAAAACTCACATTCAGTCGTCTGTTTGATACAAAATATGAGAAAAAAATGAAAACATTGTTTATTTGATGTGATGAAAAATAAACGGAGAATTTGGCAATTCTGTGTTTGGAATTTTAAAGCAAAATCTACTTTAAGTTGCAAACTAAATGTATGAACTTGGCATGCGAGCACAACATCGGAGTAAACACGCTTCTAATGTGTCATTATGAACTGCTCTTTTCTATGACTATATCATAGTCTAGGCTTTCTGGACGAGCGGTACGAGTAGCACTAGTGGTACCCGAGGATTCACTCAATTAATAGTAGATTAATAATGCTGATCAAAAAAGGTGATGGTGTTTCTGTGACCGCGGCGTCGAATCACTCAAACACCGTGTCCGTTTCCCGCCTCAAGGTGAGAAGGAAGCCAGCCTGCTGTGCCAGAGCCTGAACTGCGGTGACATGCTAGAGATCCCCCTCGCCCAGTGGGTGGAGGTGAAGAACTTCAGCGACTCCAGCAAGATGCAGATCGACTGCGCCGGCATCCGGAACGTGACCCACCTGTGGCAGTGCGTCAAGGGTGCCGCGCCGCCACTGGGCCCGTGCCTCCAGCCCGCTGGAGTCACGTGCAAAAGTAAGGCCCAGGCACGCACGCGAACACAGGCGAAGTGGGGAGGGGCGGGGTCATTTATCGGCTCTTGGGCCGTTCCAACGTGAAGGACCGCTAATCGCGGTGGAATCTTTCAGTCGCCCCCAAGAGTCACATGTAAACGGGGGAGAGGAACTGCTGACAGATGCAGATGTCAATGATTGCGTAAAGGCAGCGACAACCCACCTTGATCAGAAACCAATAGAAACGCAGTGGGAGGCGACAGAGTACAGCGCCCCCTCTCTGGACGAGCAGGTCAGAAGGGGGCGTTTCCTCTGAGCCTCTTCTTGTCCCTCTTTACTTTGTCATTTTTCCCTGCAAAAAACACCCCAACAACAACAACAACAACAATAAACCCCAACATCTTACAGGTGTGAGGACTCGCTTTGTATTTCGCATCATTTCCAGAAACGCCTGCATGGCTGATGTTTTGCAGGCTGCTGACTTTTATTCCCCGCCTGCAGCCCGCATTAATCCGACCAGAGATGATCTGATTCATACTGCGTGGCGGGGCCTGAGCACAGTGCACAGAACTGACACAATCAAGCACCATGTTCAAGGTTTCTGTCCCGTTTTTAGTCACAGAGTGGAAGTCGCAAAAAGAACCGCCCCCTTCAGGTCGCTGCTTCCACGACTGCCGAGTTCCGTTTCACAACATCGCAACACTTAATCAGACATTGGTCAATATTGGCCGCATTTTGTGAATGTTCTCACATTTTTGCTGCCTTTTTCTTCCACCTGTTTAGAGTCATTTTCTACTTTCGATGCAGATCGTATCATTGGTTCTCTACAAACCTTTGTGACCTCAAACCTCGAACTCTGACCCCTTTTGAAAAAGCGCCTTACGGAGGGAGATTGAAACGGTTCTTAATTCGGGAAAGAGGCAAATGTTTTGGTGTGAAAATGTGCACGATGTTCTGCACCGTTTCCCTCAGAACACAAGAGGCTGCAGCTCCGAGGAAGTCCGTCCAACGTGTGCTCTGGGAAGCTGGAAAAAAGAAAAGGGAAGAAATGGGTGGACGAAAACACAAGCAATCCCCGGTTCAGCTGTCAGCAGATGCACTGTGGTTCCCAAGGGAACCTCACGCAGGTTGACCAGAATCTGACATGTTCAGGTAATTCAACAAAGTCACGTTCAGTCTGAGCATTCTAGAAAAACAAACAAACAATCAAACCAAACAAACTGCTGAGTTCAGGTGATTTTTTTTTTTTTTGAAGTGGGTGAGTCCTCAATTCAGGTTTTCTGTTGTGGTTCCCAACAGACAACGTCAGCGTAGTTCTGTGGAACCCGTCGCAGGACGCAAAGTGCTACGGCGAGGTTCGCGTCAGAGTCAACGGCGACGTCAAACCCGTTTGCGGCAACGAATGGAAACAGGAGGAAGATGAGCTGGTGTGCAGGGAGCTGGGCTGTGGAAAGGTGGGCGTCGCCGTGCTGATGAGGGGCCACTCGTTCTCCGTTTGTGAAAAGCTTATTCATTAACTGGCGCCAGTCAAGAGCCAAGTTCACTTTGTAAACCGTGAAGTCCGAGTTTTCGAATCAGAGGAACGGACCTGTGATTAAGGAAAAAGGACTGATGATGGTTTAATCGAATTTATAGTGCATGACATCGAATCACAGTGTTGACTGGAGAGGAATTTTGAGCACAGTTCTGTTTCCTCTCAAATGTTGAAGCGTGAAATGGAAAAAAGTCCCAACATTTGTCAAAGATACCTCCTGTGAATTGCATTGGTTCGCCAACTTGTGACAATCTGCACGCATCCCAGTCTCATCATGTTGCACTTCCCATCAGACACTGAAAATGCTTTATTCCAGGTGGCCCACTCAGGCGTTTCAATTACGAGGACTGTGGGGATCATGGATTACGTGCGATGCTCGGACGAGGAGTCCTCGCTGTGGCACTGCCGGGCCAAGCGGGGCCCAAGTTTAATGTGCAACAGTGTCCCGCAAGTCATCTGTTCGGGTAAGAAATGGCGGGGGCCCGCTCCCACGTTTGTCGACGGCAGATCAGGCCGAGCAAGACACCTCGCTGCCGGCGATTCGTGTGACTGTCGGTCAAAAGCAGCAGATTTCAGAACGTCATCGCGTTTGCTCTTATACAAGAGGGGAAACTTGTTGTCGTCAGATAAAACAGAACCACAACAAGTTTGGCCCCCCCTGATGTAGAGTCCTTCATCACTCTGCACGCACTCTGAATGCTTGACTGCAAACTTGGATCTCTGAAGAGCATCAAACATGTTAAATCTGAATATCTGTTCTGTTGTCTCCTCTTTGACCCTCCACCCTCCCCGCCGTCTCTCCATGTCCCCCACTTGACCAATCTCCTGCCGTTCCTGACACAGAGAGTGTGAAGGTGAAACTGGTGGATGGCCCCGGGAGGTGTGCAGGCAGACTGGCAGTCAGCTTTGCCGGCCAGTGGAAACGGGTCATCCAGCAGGGATGGACGGGCGACCATTCGGACGCTGTGTGCAAACAACTGAACTGTGGGGACGGGAGCAAGCCGAACGCAACCGAAAAGTACAGCCAGGGCTCTGGCTCCCTGGTGAGGGTCGCGTGCCAGCCGAAGATGACGCGCGTTTCCGATTGCCGCATCCATGAAGAACAGAACCCAGCTGCCGATGCTAAAGCCGTGGAAGTAACCTGTAAAGGTAAGTGGCTGTTTGTTTTTGGGTCTTTTCACGTGTATCTGTGGTTTTCCTCCAATGAGGGAGAGAAATCCTCAACGGTTTGCTCGGAATGGTCAAAAGTCGGCCAGAGCTCCAAAAAGACTTTGATCACTCTTGAAAATAGCCACAATTCCCATTCTGATGGCATTTTGGCTGGAGACTTTGCTTTCGAGGTTTGGCCCCTTGGTGCTTGCTGGAATTCTTCACCGTCGTCTCCAGAATGAAGCCTTGGATTCAAACGTTGAAGAAATGATAAACGGAGAAAAACTCTGTGCCGATATTTCTCACCTTCTCTCAGACTGTGGTTCCTTCCTCCCTCCCTCCCTCACAGGGCACAAGGTGGTGTTCCTCAAGGGAACCCAGGCCTGTTCCGGCGAGGTCGGCATAAGGCATGCTGACGGCACCCACTGGCTCTCCGGGTCCAACGCCACGTGGAACAAAGAGTCTGCAGACACAGTGTGCCAGCAGATGAACTGCGGGGAGGCTTCCAGCTTCCAGTCCAAACCCAGGGCCGACAAGGCGCCGGGCGCCATCTGGAAGGAAGCGTACGCCTGCTCATCTGCCAATAAGGACCTGTTTGACTGCGAGACGAAAAAAACACCCCGAGACCACAACGACAGCATTGCCTTGGTCGATTGTTCTGGTAATGAAAGAAAAAGGGACCATTTTGAAGCAAACATATTGGCTCAGCTTGACCCAAGTTGAGCCAGAGAGTACGATTGACCGATAGTATGCACTCTGGGACTCGCTTTTACTTTCAGTGTTCTTTCACCCCGTGAAAAGGAGTGAATGCATCAGCAACACAGTAACTCAAAAGACAAAGTTCTATTCTGCGGATGCAAGTTCCCGCAAACTTCTCCTCACCCACTGTGTGTGTTTCCCAACAGGGAGAATCAACGTAAGCCTTTCCAACGGCTGCTGGGGTCAGGTGAAGGTCTGCTCCAAAGGGGTATGCGGGGGAGTGTGTGGGGACGCCTGGACGAAGGAAATGTCTGAGATGCTGTGTAAAAACCTGGGCTGCGGGGACAGGGTCCTGGATGCCCACGGACGACTCGGCAGGGCCAAGATCTTGTACAAGAGCTTGCACTCGACAGACTACACCGAGGACGTGAGCCAGTGCAACCTGGTCAAAAATCAGGAGAACGACTATTCCTGTGAGCAGAAACCAGCCTATGTCGTTTGCTCAGGTGAAAGAAACACTCGTCGAAAGATACGGTTTTCTGCCTAATTTTGTTGAACCAAACCCCATTATTTTTTGCTGTATTGTTTCTTGGTATCCCCCCCCCCCCTTTGCAGGTAGTTTAAAGCCCAGATTTCAGCAGAACAAGGACAGCTGTTCTGGAAATGTGGTGGTAGACTACGAAGGACAGCCGCTCCCAGTCTGCATGAGCAGCCTTCAGGACACCGCGACTCAGAACGCCATCTGTAGGCAGTTGAACTGCGGCCAAGCACAGAGTCACAAAGTCCTCCGCTACGTCGGACCCGTCCCTCGAGGGACCTCTCTTCGCATCTCAGCTCTGCAGTGTTCTTCGACAGACGGCACTGGCTCGTGGTCGAAATGTTATGCCCAAGCTGAAAATAGTGACTGCGAATGTGGAGGCCTCCAGTGCTCGGGTACACCAAAATATTGACACCGTGACCTCAAGCTTTTACTTTCCTGTTGACTCCTTTTCTTTGAAAATAAAGGGGTCTGAAAACAATGTGTTTAATATTCAACCTGATCACGTTTATTTTCATTCTTTATCATTCAATCATCACTTTTTTTTGTTTGTTTGTGTTGCTCCTCGAGTCAGCCTGGAAGAAAATGAGCTTCAGTGAGCCGTGTCAGGGAGAAGTGGTCGTCCACACCGAGGGCGGGATGCGCTGGGTTTCCGTCGACGGCTGGACCAACAAGGAGGGAGAGAGACTCTGCCGGGCCATGGAGTGCGGCAAGTTCGTGTCCAAGCTCGGGATCGCCCCCAAGCCACACGAGGCGCTTTCCTTCTGGAATAGGAGCTTCAGCTGCGGGGATGGCGTCGGCGTGAACATCTGGGACTGTGAGACGCCGACGGCTCCGACGCAGAAGCAGAAGCTTTCTATCCGGTGTCAAGGTAGGATTTCGCGGTCGCCAGAGGGAGTCGGCTTCTCGTGGTTGGACCGGAATCTCTTCTATTTCAAAGTTGGACTCGACGCGAGCAGCATGTGATGGAGTATGCCGTGAGCTCTCGCTGCTTTCCTTCCTAGATCCCCCCAAGGTGTCCCTCTCTCAGCAGTGTCACGGGCAGTTGATGATAAGCGGAACGGCGGTCTGCAGCCGCAATTGGGAAGAAAGCTACTCGCAAATGGTTTGCCAACAGCTGAACTGTGGCAACGCGCTACCTGACAACAGCGAGCGTCATTTGCCTGCACCCCTAAATACCTACCACATCCACTGTGAAAAGGATCACTACGAACTTGGGCAATGCCAGAGAGTCCGGGGAACGTGTGATGCCCACAAGGCGGTCACGGTTTATTGCATCAGTGAGTATGTGTGCCAACACGTCTCGGTCCGATCTTCCGGTTGTGTTCGCGAAAGTATCCAGTCGCCTGAACTGACTTCTCACAATACTTTGGAGGGTTTTTTTTTGGGCCCATTCGTACGGTCGGACGCTTTTTCGGCCTAAGCTGCCTCCCGAATACCTCCTCTTCTGACATCTCGTCTCCTCTTCACCTCTTCTAGACAGCATCAAGTTTAAAACCGAGCATCACTGTGGGGGAGAGCTCCAAGTCAATTATCAGGACAAGTGGAAATCCGTGCATGTGCAGAGCGAAGCCAGCTCCGAAACGCAGCACAGAATCTGCAAAGAGATGCAGTGTGGCGGCCACAACGCCAAAGCAAGCAGCGAGAAATCCCCCCCAAGCACCGAGGTAAATGGGCTCCGTCCCTTTCAGAGATCCCTGACGTAGCACGGACACCAAAGGGCAATAATGAAATATTGTATTGTTGGAAAATATAATCCATCTCAAAACTTTTGTTACTCAAATTTGGCTCAATGAGACTTTTTGTTTGTTTGTGTGCGCTAAAACTTGAATGCAGAGTGGAATTAGTAGTATTTTACATGGACTTAAGGAACAGTACAGGACTGATGCAGCCCTCACCTACACCCAACAGACTCTGGAGCATCTATTATTTTCTAACTGCATTTGTTTAAAAATCTTTTCAGCGCAATATGGCTTTGACTCTGCACTGCACCGAGGAAATGTTCGACGCCAAGTACTGCGTTCAAGAAGAGTCTTCTACCAACTTGCCAGCTCAGATTTACTGTGATGGTAAAAAAAAAAAGAAGTTTAAAAACGTTTTGGCATCTTTATGTTTTTGGTTTTGTTTATTTGCACAGTATTTATTGAAGTATTTTTCTGTGAGTCCTGCTCAGTTTCCAATGAATCCCATGTGTCTCTGTGGTGCTCAGTGCAGATGCAGGAGCATCTAAGTGGCTCTGTGTGATTTCAGATTACGTGGACTCGCTTCCCGAAGAGGAACAGAGCAGAGTGCTCCTGGCGATAATCTTCGGAGCGATATTTGTCGTGATCCTGCTGATAGGCGTGCTGACATTCGTGGGACTCCGCATGATGAAGAAACTCAAGAAGCCCGGTATCTTAGGTGAGTGTGGTTTTAACAACTGGATGGAGTTGAACACGCAATCGGCTGTGCAAAGGCGGAGTGCAGCATGGTGTTTCTTACCTTCGCTCATTTCGTGTCTCTGCCCGACAGTGGATTCGTTTCACAGGGTTCCTTCTCACCTCTTTACTTTGCAGCATCTGCAAAACTGCAGACTTCTGCACTGACTTCAGTGTCACTGCATCACTGTGTACTCACACTGCTGTAAAGCAACGTCACTTTGATCGTTTGTAACTGAAGCTGCTTCTACAAGAAACACGGAACGGCAGTTTCGCTCAGTTAGGCGTTCGGGCAGATTCCGCACTTTGGTTCTTTTGGACAGAACTAAAGTGCAGTGACACATGAGGGCGCCGTTTACACATGCTCAATCATCCGTCAGAACTGGATGCACTTTTCTGTAGCTTTCCATCCAAAGGTGTTCTAGATCTGCTGCAGATTGCGGAATAAATCCCTGACTTGCAGTGTTAAATTTGCTGCTGTGTTTTTGTTCCACGTCTTGCCCGATGCGGTTGCGGTGCAGAGAGAAAGCTGTCGAGCCAAAAAGGAGAGCTCGAGAGCGGCAGCTACACCGAAGTGGCCCACAGAGAAAATGACCTGGACAGCGTCCATGAAAGCAGTGAGTCTTGATCGCACCCACGTCCCTGAAGCTGTTTCTCTCACCCCTCGAAGCAAAAGTCTCTGCGCTTCATCACCACATGATATAAATACCATACTACTTTACACTATTTCATACTACTTGAAAAAGTATGACGTATGCAAGTCACAAAGTTGAAGAGAAAAACTAATGAAACATGTTTCAAGTCTCCCCTAAATGCCTCCAAGCACTGTAACGGCAGCATCTCTGGTAAAGGCTGAGCCGGTTCGTGTCTAAATGAGAGTAACGGATGCATAATGTCGAACAACAGGATTGCTTTCAGGCATTGTAAATGCCATTGTGTGTGCTGAAGGAGTCAGCATAGACTCTTTGCAGTATTGTAAGGTAAGATAATACCTGTTCACACAGGCAGATGCGTAGAAAGGGTCTTTTCCTGTTGTTTCCAAGACAGCGTCCCACCTTTTAACGTGTCTTTAGAAAAGCCTGTTTAGTGTTGCGAGAGAAACTGTACCATTGAGATTTTGTGCGGGATTCCCATCAGACGCCGAGCTCTTCTCCGAGAACGACATGCAAAGCACCTCCTCTCTGCCCTACGATGACATCGACGAGGTGGCCGAGGCCCAGCCACTGACCGATGGTAGCGCCGTCTCTGCCTCAGCAGGCAAACTCCTGCCGACAGGTTGGCCTGAACCAAACCACGAACAAACTCTCTGTGATCTGTTATTTTTTCTTTCGGAAGTTCCAACATCGGGCAGAGTCTCAAGCGGTCAGTGTTTAGGTCGAGAAAGAGTTTAACGGGGGACTGCTTCTGTTTGAACTAGACAAGGTGACCTACGAGGTGGACGACCCGCAGGAGAACTATGACGACGTCGGAACCGCTCAGACCGAAGCCCAAGTCTACGACAAACCCAGCGCTCGGCCTGCAAGTGTGGCGCTGCCGCCGCCGCCACCTCCACAGCCGGAGCAGGAGGACGGGGACTACTTGGTACCAGGTGAAGATGGGTGAGCCAGAGTTGAGCTTGATGCATTTCAACTTTGCTGAGTTGATTTAAAAAAAAAAAAAATCAGAAAAAAAACTGGCAAGTAGTACGGAATTTTCAATGACAAAAAAATAGAAATGTTGCCAAAAAGTGGAATGTATTTACAGACAAAAAATCCAACCATTTAAAATGTCATTTTTCATACACAAAAATATATATTTGCTAATGTTCATACCTTTAAGATTCGTTTGCTTGCTGTTTGTATTTTCAATTAATAATCCATGTAGCAGAATTGTTTTGAAGATTGCTATCGAGAATTATTTGACATTTAAAAATCCTGTTAACTTTGTCACCTCTCTGTATGCATTTCATTCGTTCGGAACAAAACCATCATTGGTACACGTCCGAATTTTCTGCGATGAAATTGCGCTGTTTTTGGATTTCTGGTTTGCAATCAGGAGTCAGTCTTACAACAGAAGTTAAAATTGATCGAGTTGTAAAAAAACAAACCAACGCAAAGGTCTGCACGTGTTTACTGTTGATATTTAACGTTCAACAAACTTACAGTCAACAGCGCTTTCCCTTTTCTTTCTCACTTGAGTTAATACTTGACTTTCTTTGCAAGTGTCCAAAATGTAATAAAAACGTAGCTAGTTCATTCTGTCAGTATACTTAGATGCACTGTTTAGGTTGATTCACCTTTTTTTGTGTAAATTAGCTGAACGTTTTGTGCTCCATTGCACTCGCTAGATATAGTTATAGAGTTGGTTGAGTTACCAAAGTACTCTTCTGGATAAATGGTTGGAAAACGCCTATGATCCTTCTAGACACTGACATTCCTAACTGATCTTTTCGATATATCTCTTGTGCACTTCGGTGTCGGTTGGAGAACGGAGCCTGTTGATATCGGTTGAGTCCAGGTCGAGTCGGCCTCTGTCGAGTGGCTTCATCGATCCGGTAACTCATCCGTGCTGGAGGCTAAGCAGTCGCAGCTCTTTGTCTTCACTTACCGATTCTTCAAACTTAGACAAGTAAGAAGTCTCTTCTGCTTCTAATACCTGTCAAACATCTGTGGACACCAAAAATTGCTGACATGGCAACCGATTCTATGGACGCTTTGTCTTTCCTCTCTGTCCACCCACCTTGAACTGCAGCATCGCTGCAGTAGCTCTCCTCTGGACACAGTTCTGTAAACCAGCTCATAAACTCGGTCACATCTAACCGTCTTTGTGTACAGTTGAATCGCTGACCATTTGGCCTTCTGACTGCTTTTGTGTTGACAGTTTGTGCAGCAACAATAAATCCCTCCTCAACTGTTCTCACTTTTTCAAACTGGGTCGAACGTCTCGTTTGTCTCTCTGTATGTTTGTCCGACGGTGCCCGCGAGACTCGGAGACTTTGGAACCGGCTCGGATGTTGAGTATCAAACTGTATGTCACGTATGCCACATGTATAGTTTGATACACAGCACAACAAGCCGCTTTTCTCTGCACAACGTCGACTGGAGCGTCTCGGGGTTGAGATTCCGAAAGTGCCCTTTGGTAATATCTATTTTAATTTGTTTATGCATCACCAGAGTGAGCCCCGGGTTCGGGTTCACCACAACACCCTCCCAACATCCCCAGCACAGTTTCATCTGGCTGCACGTTAACATTCCCCATAAGCACTCCGACATCCCCACCCGCCGACGGTCTGGACATGGGAGAGCAGCTGCTTCGCCACGAATGTTAACACGACTGAGGGGCCATTGGTGCAGGACTGACAGACGTGCTCGTAGAGCTCTTTGAGATTGACAGAGCCCGCGAGAGTGCCGCATGTTTAGCTGGGAGCTGGCCAAAGGGCCGCTGAGATCGCAGAGCGAGTGATACGCCCACAGGGACTAATTTGCAAGCAGCGGTCCTCGTACAAAATGTAAACATCACACCCAGGCCCGCTGTTGGGGGCCGCGCTGGGGGGGGGATTGCAACGTGGGATTAACCCTGTTGTGCTTTGCCAGGGCTGAAATAGATACTGGCGAGGCCAAGTGATCTACGAGTGATACAACTAATCCATCCCTTTTATTAACCTTTTAAAATGAAAAGGTGAATAAATTGTAGTATTCTTGTAAAAATTTGTAAAGTGACATAAAAACAAACAACTAATGAATTGAAGTTGCTTCAGAATTGGATCCCAAATAAGCCTTTGGTAGTTGCTTGTAATTTTCTTCCCCAAATAAAGGGGCGAAGTGGAGACGGGCCAACACACGGACGGGACGTCCAAACCCGTCACCACTGTCAGAGCGGTGCAGTTCTATCAGCCGTCCGATCTTTGCTGTGTCTGTATCTCGGAGTTCCCCCTCTCCTACATGTTTCCGATGTCCTCGACACATCAGAGCTAAACGAGGGGGGGCCGCGATCGGGCTCTAGAGGCGCACGATGTTGATCCATACGATGAGCGAATACGCCGATCTGTTGCCTTCCACTGTCATGAGTCTAATTTGTTCAACACAAATCCATGTTTATAAAAGCTCTTTATGGATTTGTACTTCAGACGAGCCATCAGCGGGTCAAAAGGCCTCAGTTGTGGTGATTTTCCATAACAAACGGGGGTGATTGGAGTGCTGCTGCGTGGATGGTGTCACACACAAAGCCTGCATGGCCTTTCGACGCGATCGCACTATCGTGTGTGTGTGTGTGTGTGTGTGTGTGTGTGTGTGTGTGTGTTCGTGTGTCTTCCTTCCTCCCTTATGAGGGGGATTTTTTATGTTTGATTAAAAGCACATTGAGAGAACATCATGTAAGAGTCGACGACTTAATCTTCTGTTTTCGTTGCCACAATATCTATTATAAATACGATTCTAATTTCCTCTCCAATGTTTTTTGCCTAAAAAAAACTTCCCGTTTATAATTTTTGTATTTCCCTCCCTTGTTTATTTCTCAGAAATTAATCTTGGCTGAATATAATTCACCCCACACTTTGGTCCTATTCAAAAAAATGTTATTTATCACGCTTTGCTGTTTTTATTTCTTGGTGTTTGTCAGTTAACGGACGCCTATTGAGACGATGACAGATTGTACATTTACCTACATTTAAAGCCAATAAAATAAAGTGACTGTATTTGCTGTGCTTCAGTTACAATAAAGTTACAAGTTTTTTTATTTATTTATCTTTGATTGAGGCAAAAAAGCAGGGTGACCACAGAATACCCAGTCAAGAGTTTATTGGAATTAGAATAATTAGAATGAAATGAAACTACAGAAGCATCATCAGCTCCCCTCTTTAACGGATCCGTTTGTCATAGAGATTTCCGTGGAGAGTCGACAGACAGGCAGGAGTGGAGCACTAAGGTGGCCTAAAAAAAACCCTCGCTCCGGGCCCCATGTGTATCTTTCAATCACTGTTTGGGTGATTGACCAATGTTGCGTTTGAGTACTCGAGTATCGGGAACACGAGAGGCCGGTAGATTAGATAAAGAGCGAGAAGCGCCTCGCCACATTAACGTTCGTTCAGGCCACGGAGTGAACTTTATTTAGCAGACGCAGGAAATCGCACGATGATAACACTTCTCGAGTAGCTGCAGTTTCCTGGAAAATGGGTTTCGCTTATCTGCTGAGTTTGAACGTGAGGCTTAGCAGGAAAAGCCCAAACTGTCACTCATGTGCAGAAAAAAACCAACTCAACAAAATAGAGCAAAAGAAAATATATATTTGGATCTGTTTTGAAGTCAAAAGTCCACAAGTTCAAACCTTTTTGGCTGCTGCAACTCGTCACACCCGCGCGGCATTCAAAACATTATTCTAATCCACTGGAAACTCTGCAATTGCTGTGAATGTGTGTGAGCGCCAGCACGCATGGCTGGTGAGTCAAATGTCCGCTGCCTGGCTTTGCGGTCGGATTCGCGTTGGCAGCCTCGCTGCTTGTATGACAGGCCTGGATGTGCTCTCTGGGCCCCTAAGGTCAGCTGAAAGATGACCCCGGTTAGCCTGATGCCCCATTTGTATGTGAAGCAAGCACGGTGGTGGTGGTGGGGGGGGGAGGGGGGGAGGGGGAGGGAGTTGCCCTCCTCTGGTCCC
>JASSRZ010000444.1:0-13085 GCA_032164315.1 Malacoctenus gilli | reverse complement strand
AAAATAAGAGCGCCAAAATAAAAGCAACGATTGTATCCCAAATTTAACAGGCATTTAACATATTTACACTGTTACACCTGCAGCTCCAGTTAGGGTTTGGAGGGCCTCAGCCAATGACCCACAGTGTCCAAACGGGCAGTAGCCCATGGTCCCCCTTCAAAATTTCTTCAGAAATTTTAGTCTAGTTATGCAGGCTTTTCCCTGCTCAAAACACAAAATCACACCCACCAGATGCTAATCAAAACTCACAGGTATGAAAATGATAAATGGTTAATAACCAACAACTAAATAATGCCGGCAACCCCCAGTTAACACTATGTAGCAGGCCTGAATCATTGCTTGAGAACGTAGTGACCAAAAACTCAGCGGTCGCTTCACTCAATGAGCAAAATAAAATAGAGTTAAGGTACCTTTTCAAAAGATGAGTACTTTTCCTGAATAATTTACTCCTCTCCCTGCAATCCTCGTCCTCTTGCGGCAAAACACACTTGGCACACGCTACTACTCCAAAGCTAGGCCTCGTGCGTCCACGCCCAGGCCTGAACTGCTTGTCCCCGTCTCCCACGTGGCCAGAGGTCCTCCTGAGCGCTTCCAGGATGGCTCAGAGTGCTATCTGGGTCCAGTCTATCGTTGTCCAGTCCGGCAACGATCCTCTATAAATCTCTCACGTTCAGCTGAATTAGCGGACGGCGACTTATACAGTCCATTAAGGAGCTTGTCAGCATTCGCTGTTGCTAGGCTAACTGCTAGCAGCAAACGACGGTCCAAAAGTTCAGAGTTGTAACTTAATTGTCCTCCACCACCACGTTAGCACTGACACCTCCAGTGGCTTGTTGTCGGGACAAACCCCATGGCACAGCTTACTTTACTCAAACAAGACAGGCGGACTACTTCCAGTAGCTCTCCCTCTTCACTGCTCACACCTCTTCTCACCGGTTCGGAATCGACCTTTTTTTTCTCTCACTCTCTCCCTCCCGCGAACTCTCCAGTTACGTTCAGGTACCATCTGAAAGTCGGAAAAAACATTTTTCACATGCAACACAATCAAACAGAAATATTACTTTGTGAGAAAAGTTTTTAAACACAGCAATTACATTTTAAAGCTTAACATTTTTAATGAAATAACAATAAATTAATTTACCCTTTTTTTAAAACCTAATCACGAACTGAATTATAATTTTTTTAAAGGCATCCTTATTTTCATGCAGGCTACACATGGTGGATAAAATGTGATTGCATTCAATCATATTTTATCAGCCATGCAAGTGTTCTCAGTTTTTTGCCATTTACCTTTTGGTTTTGCACATTTCTACCTCTTTTTTTCTCGATGTATGTCGCAACTGTTTCATCTGTTTTTGGAGGGTGTTCTACACCTGGAAAGGTATAATTTTATATTGTATTAAAAACGATTTTTTTTCAGATTGTGGAGATTTTTATTATACTAGAGTGTCTCGCATAACAAGTTGCAAAGTCATATAAAAAAACTATGAAAAAAATCACTGCTACATAAAGTTTTCAGTTTTGATAGATGTTCAGAGAATTTTTTTTTTTTTTTAACATATCCATAAATGAAGGTGTGTCTACTGCAGATTTTTCTTCTTCTTAATTGACAGAATGAAATGCCACTTTGGCATAATGCTGTCCCCAACAGTCTGAAGACGCAATCTGCAACTAAGGGTTGTCCCATCTCGAAGTCACACAATAGCCCTTAACACTTGGTTTTGAGGGTTACGATTGAGGGTTCAGGGGGAGAATTGGAATTGGGCCTAAGATTGAGGGTTGAGATTGAGGGTTAAGGGAGAGAATTGGAATTAGGCCTTAGTCTCTGGTCGTGACATATTTGCCAGCAACTACACACGTTCTAGTGATGAAAGGGGCTGTCCCTCCTTCAGCAAGTGTTCAAATTATGTTACGTGAGGCAAACAAAACTGCAGTTTGGCCAGTGAGGCCCTGTGACCACATCAAGCCAGTCTTTTCAGTAGTTCAACAGAGTCAGTATGACACGCCACTGGTGTTGGTGAGGCAAACAAAAAATCATCTGCATACTGAAGAAAAGTTCTCCCACCTGGAAAGTGTAAATCCAGTGTAAATCAAGGTCACATTTCACTGCTGCTGCATACACTCCCGGGTTCTCCACATATCCTAGTCCAAGTGTACTGCTTACCCTTTAACGTACATAAAAAAAACAGGTATTGGCTTTCTAGGTGCAAAAGAATAGAAAAGAATGCAGAACACAAATCAATGACTGTGTAGCACGTACTATCCAAAGGCTATTTAACAAGGTTGAATTCATATCTGGAACCATTGAGGTAAAGGGCACGACAATATTATCATAAGCTTTTAAATCTTGAAATCTCTACTCATCAGCTCTGCCATTCCCTGCAATTGCTGTTGGTAACCAAATTGTATTGTCTGATCATTGGCAATTTAGCATTATCTTTAGCAGTGATTTTATGTGGTATTTCTGAGGTTATCAGGCCAACATGATTTTTATGCTTGACCCACAAACTCACCAGCACTTCACTCTGCTGCTGCAGAGTAAACTTCCTTTGCAGCCAAACAACAGTGTCACTTAACTTTACCGTGTGAAGACCTTCTCCAAGGTCCTTCACCACAATATCCTTAAACTTACACATTGTTGTTTTCAAAGTGTAGCGTCATGATATCATCTCGCTCACTGCCTACACCTCAAAAACCTGTTGAAACAGCCACAGTTACATAGGGGAATGATTCTTTGAATGAGATACAACTCACCCTATTCTTCAGTTAGTAGTATTGGTGTAGCACATCCCTGTAAGCCAACAAACATGAATTGTTCACTACCAGATTGCTGATCAGAATTTAAAATGTTCTCACTTTATTGGGTATTTATTTGTAGGTTTAAAGATTGTTGCGTTTAATTTACATAGCAGATAGCTGCCCATTGATCGATTTTTTTTAGAAATTACAAATGAATGATTTTTCTAATAAACTTGGATTACTAGATTAGATAATAATTAATAATACATTATATTCTAGTGGCATTACCTCTGATAAAAGAATACCTGCGATCCCCATGGTAGTTACCCTTTCTTTGGTACTTTTGCACATTAGCTTTAACTGCTGAAAGAAGACCAATATCAACCAATAAATCTAACAATGTGTCATTTATTTAGACTGACAAAACCATGTTTTCTTATAGTGAGCGTGTCAATTTATTTGTCGTTAGAATTTTACCTGCTTCCTTTATTGAAGCTGTTCCTTCATGGCCTCTCTATACATGTTGTACATTTGGCTCTGTTGCAGCGCAGACCCCTGTGGTATTGGCATGACCCCCTCCTTGGCCTCTGAATAGGAATTCAGTTTGTTTTTCTGACGTCGCTGCTGTCTATCAAGTTGGCTTCAGCCAGTGACCCAGTTTCCCAAAATTATGACACACTGCCGTCGAGGTCCGTCACTCCACGGCTATAGTGCATGGCACCAGCATGGCTGTCCAAGGTTTCCTTGAACCGAGCCAAGGACTCCAGAGGCTTCTCGTTGTTTCCTGCTTACATTCAACAAGTTTGGAAAAGTCAATACAGCTCCACACACACAATATTCACTCTGTTCGCGAGTTTTATTCGCAACCATTGACTCCTCCCCATACTGAAGGAGCACTTGCAGTACTATCATCAGGAATGTCTCTATTCTCTTCCTCTCCTGCAGCCCAGTGGTAACTTTAGGTGCAATTGTCCTCTTATATTTCTTTCCTTTCTGTCCCTGACGCTATGAAGTGAAGGAGTGGTGGAAGGAACAAGCAGCAGAGAAGGAGGCCCCCCTCCAGACAGAGGCAGAAGTAGAGGCACTCTCAACACCCCCTTCTCCAAAAGCACCTCCCTCTGGAATGACCCTCCCCGCTCATCAAACTCTGGCTCACTCTCTGAGTCACTGTCCTGTGTATGAGAAGGAACACGTTGACAAACTGTTTCATCCTTTGTCTCACTGCAAACGGAGCAAACAGCATACCTTTCTCTTGGTTCCCACACTCAGGCTCCTGCAACAATATTTCCATCATTCAATGACACTTTTCTTCTCCTTTCACACTTTCTTGTCCATTTTTTCTCTCTGAAAAACCTAACTTCTATTCAATCTTTTCATTTAACACAATCAAACCACCATGACCCAGTACATGCAACAATTCACGCACTGTCTAAGCATTTAGTGGCTAACGCCTCCACCAGCCATACGCCATTTCCTTTCCTCTTCATAACTTTTAGGATACTTTTCTCAAGCACCCCTCATAGGGCCACAACCCTTCTGTTTCTTCATATATTACACTCGAGAACGGGTTTACAAAAAAACAACCGACTGTCCCAGAGGGTGTGTCCGGTCCAAACAATTTTGCCAATCTTTTGCATGGGTCTTAATCAATTTCATTCTTTTTTTTTTTCTTCTTTTTTGTTTTTTTACAGTTTCTGTTTTCTCCAATTCTTGAATTTGCACTTTTATCTTTTTTTTTTGGGTCAATATTCACTTTTCTTTTGTTTTTAGATAACAATCTTTATCCTGATCCTGTATTGTGGACTGTTGATATCCTAGTTTTCACAAGTTAGTCTCAGAATACACAGACAAACAGCATGCGCACATAGACACACAAATGAAACACAAACAAATTTTTTCCAACAAACCCCCAAACATCACTGGCAGCCTCCATTTACTGTTTACTTCAATTTACTTAGCAACTTAAAAAGCAGTTTCTCTTCCTCCGAGTGAATCAATCTGCTGCTTGTTCACTCCCACACACACACACATCAGGTACCTTAAACCAAAACTGAAACTTACTTTCAGCTACGTTGACAATTTAACTTTTATCCCCACAAGGCATGCAACGCTTTTTAGAGTCTTGATTTACTTGGAGCAGGAATCCCTCATGCCACTCTTCTGTGCAAATCTTACTGGCTCGGCCGTTGGCTTATGGACAGTATCTTGGATGTCGCTAAGAGGCGCTCATCCGCAACAGTATGGGATATACAAAAGGAGGCTACGCTATCTTTCACGCGAACCTCGGGCTGCGTTATGTTCTTTCTTTCAAGCATGCCTTTCCCCGGCTGCACTGTCTTTCAAGCGTGCTTCTCCTGAGGTCCTGCCTCACACAAGAGGTTACACACTCAGAAGATCTGCTCCAACACAAACATTGGTCTTTTACAACTTTAAATAATTCCAATTCAATTATCTGAAAACAATTCCCCTCTTCCTTTTGGTATCTCCACAATTTCTTACTTATTTAATTTCACTTAACCTTTACAGAGGGATGAATCAAAATTTTAGCACAAACTTCTTTACAATATCGTCAAACAGGGCATGGCATTGAAGCAGTAATAATTGCACTGACCAGCCGTTGTTCTGTTGATATCCTGTTTGTGACGCCAATTTGTGAATGAGAATTCAAAGTGGAGATAGACCAGAAGGAGGAGCCAGTCGAAGCTGATATCGTTTATTGAACAAGTCCCAGTGCTGTGAGAAGGCATATTGCATACTGAGGCATACACTGGCATTCTGCCCAGTGTCCTCCAAAGTTACTACTTTTATAGAGTTTAGACAAAGACCAAACAGGATATGCCAAATATGGGTACGATACAAAGTTTTTCAGTGTTTGTACATCTGTGGAGTGTGAATCCCTATTATTCGAAAAGTAGACATGGTGGCACCACTGTGTGGGTAATAGTGACACCAAGGATCTCCGCTTGAGCCTGTTGTTATCTAAGATCAGCGCCTTCATCATCTGGAGACGCGTGTCAATAGACTCATCTGTTGCTGCAATCAGAGCTTGGTCCTTGGGCTCACCAGCCCAGAGTTTATGGTCAGATTGTCCCAATTGTCACAATATGTTTGCCATTAGCTGAACTGAATCGATCAGGTTTTCACTGACAGTCAAGTCTTCTGTCTGGAAGTACTTCATAATGAAAATGATCATGTACAAAAAAAGCAGCAAGAGGCAGTGCAAACAGGAGCATCTTAATGAGGGTTTAGCCAGTGTTTAATTTTTATTTTTCTGAAAGGATCTCTTCTCCTTCCAAGTGCAGGATGAAATCAGAAATCAGAGCAATAAAAGGTGCAGTCCGAGTGTTACAATAAACAGAACAAAAAGGGAAACAATATGTGGGAGTAGATATGTCATCTGCAACATGAGAAAAATGACAAGTGGAGAAATGAGGAAGAAATGGCAAAACCCAAGCAGAGGCAGGCTTCAAAAGTGAAACTACATACAACATAATTCTAATTGGTGAGGGTCCAACTGATGGTATGGTCTAAGTGTTTATTTGTCTGTGGTGAACATATCCTTGTCAAACATGGATAATGCCAGTGCAACTCCAAGTATTTGTGTGATCATGTAGAAATGCTTAATAAAACAAATCCATGATGGCTAACATGGTAAACTAATGTCTTGAGTGCCCTTCAAACACATTCCTCAATGTGCCCCGAGCTGACATCAGCACTCATTACTGTTAGTGTGAAATATCAAGCTCATGCTCATTTTTACACACCCAAATCTTTCGTTGGTGTGGCTCTGAGTCTTTTAAGTTCCCTTCTCTGTATGTTGACCATGTTCTCAATAGTCCTACTCAGAGAAAAAGCAGCATCAGCTTCCCCGTGGCTCTCAGAGAGCCCGCTACAATCAGCCTGTTTGCGATAGTGTTAAAACATTACAAAAAGTTATTTCCATGCAGCTTTTGTATAAAAAGAAACAAAAAGAAGATGAAAGAAAAAAAAACCCAACAACGCCCAGCAACACTTTTCTGAGCACCACCTCGTTCCACTGGAGCCATTACATGCTAGGTTTCCTTGGTTTGCCAGAATTAACAGTAGCCCTCCTCAATTAGTATCCCACTGACAATGCAGAAGAATAAAAAGGCTGTTATTTCAATCTGTTCACAGTTGGAGAGTGAGGAATAAAAAGATGAGTGCTGTGACAAAATGAAACATACCCACCGCTCCTGGTTTTACTGGGTGTCCAGGTGTCCTTTATGTTGCACCTGTCACTGTCGCCCTATTAATTTTTTCATTTCACAGGTCATAAAGTGTAGGTTGAGGGCAGAATGTGGTGCAACCATGGAACAACACTTTTATTGTGCAGGGACATTTCCTTTTGACTTTTTTGGGGGAACACTGCTCATGTGATCGTTCATCTGTGTCTGTGCTCCAGGGTGAAAACTGAAAACAGTCAGGTTTTGTCGCCGGAGTTTGAGGCAAACATCAAGAAAGTGTTTACTTCAGAGTTAGACGGAATAGCTCTGTGTTTGTAGATTGTGGTAAAAATTCATTTGAAGCATTCAATGATGGAGGGTGAGAAAATCATCTCTGCATCTATGGGTAGGTCACAAGTCATTCTTTTTTACACATCTCTGAGCAACGTTCCTGCAACATGGAGAAGTAAAAGAAACTTGAGGTCTTGTATAAGTGTCATTATCAAACTCTCATGATGCTATGCATTCTTTTTTTGTTAGCAACTGAAGGCTAAATATATAACATAAAGTTCTTCCTCTAGCTATATCAATAAAATATTTATCTTTGTTTTGTTTTTGAAAACAAATTGCCCCAAAAGTTCATTCTACTTTCCCCTGTCTTTCTCACAAATTGCACAAACTGTAATATATGCCGAAGAGCCTCCTCAATCCAAGTGTGGAATAGCACCTGACTAGGCCTGACTAGTGTAAATAGCAGAACATTAATGAGCAAACAAGACTTGCCAGATTAGTCCGTGCCAGATTAGCAGCAATGGCTGCTGTAACAGAGCATCAACAAACCAGAGAAAACATAGGATTAAATACAAAGCCAAAAGCAAACAGCCAAACCCCTGAATTAATTCTCCAGTTTCATTAAGTAGGAGAAATACAATGTATGTCAACACAAAGAAGAAGTCAGAGATTCCCATTTATGTGAGAAAATAGCACACCACATGGTGTCTGCAGTTACTCCACAGAATAGTGATGCGCGAGTCATGAACTAGTGACTCAAAACTTGTGAGTGACTTTACTTATTTGGGAAACATGATTCATCATCTTCAATAACTTTTTCACTGACTCATTCCTGCTACAGCTATCTGACTAGCTGCCAAGAAGAGAACAGAAATTAATTTCTTAAAGGCTACCATTTCTACTTCACTCAAATATATTACCAGGAATTCATAATATTTTACTATAATTTTTCACAATATACCTTTTCCTGCACGCATGTGTGACACAGCATGCAGCGAGCGACAGTCAGTGAGTAGCTGCGGCCTGCCGAACCATTCAGCCCTGTTAAAATCAATGGCTTTACTGGTGTTAAAAAATCAGAAGCTGTAGCGCACTCTGTGTTGTTTTTGTTCAATGAAAAAATAAAAGTTTTCTTTTTGTTCTTTTATGGCGGCTGCTGTGAGCTCATTGGTTCATTTGACATGAGTGCTTCACCTCTGAGTTGTTTCTGAATAATGAGTCATGTCCTTATCGTTTCGTAGAACATGACAATGAGTCTAGTCATTATTGGTCAGTAGTTCCTGACTAATGACGTCACGTCCTTATGAGTCCACTGGAGTCCTTCTAGTCCCCCCTATTTCCGGTGTAATGGACTCAAACCCCGTGTACAGGACTGTCTCAGAAAATTAGAATATTGTGATAAAGTTTTTTATTTTCTGTAATGCAATCAAAATACATGAAGATGTCATACATTCTGGATTCATTACAAATCAACAGAAATATTGCAAGCCTTTTATTGTTTTAATTTTGCTGATTATGGCATACAGCTTAAGAAAACTCAAATGTCCTATCTCAAAATATTAGAATACCGTAAAAAAGTGTACTAATAGGCTATTCAACTAATCACTTGAATCGTGTAATTTCCTCGAAACACCTGCAATGGTTTCCTGAGCCTTGAAAACCACTCAGTTTCATTCAGTAAACAAACTCACAAGTATGGGAAAGACTGCTGATGTGACTGCTTTCCAGAGGACTATCATAGACACCATAGAAGCACCGCACAACCAAGAGAGATGACCGCAGCCTGAACAGCATTGTGAAAAAGAGCCGCTTCTAGAATTTGGGGGAGCTTCAAAGACAGTGGACTGAAGCTGGAGTCCAGGTATCAAAAGCCACTGTTCACAGATAAGTCTGGGAAATGGACTACAATAGCCGTATTCCCATGGTCAAGCCACTTCTGAACTCAAGACAATGGAAATAGCGTCTGACTTGGGCTATGGAAAAGAAGCACTGGACATTTGCAGAGTGGTCCAAATTCCTCTTTTCAGATGAAAGCAAGTTTTGTATTTCATTTGGGAGTCAAGGTGCCAGAGTCTGGAGAAAGGCTGGAGAGGAGGAAAATCAAAGTTGCTGGTGGTTTGGGGAGCCATGTCAGCTACTGGTCTTGGTCCACTGTGTTTCATCAAGTCGAGAGTAAATGCAGCTGTGTACCAAGAGATTTTAGAGCACTACATGCTTCCGTCTGCTGAAAAGCTCTATGGAGATGATGATTTCATTTTCCAGCATGATCTGGCACCTGCCCACAGTGCCAAAACCACCAGTAACTGGTGTACTGACCATGACATTACTGTCCCCGATTGGCCTGCCAATTCCCCTGACCTGAACCCCATAGAAAATGTGTGGGGTATTGTGAAGAAGAAGCTGAATGACACCAGACCCAACAATGCAAATGAGCTAAAGGCCGCTCCTGAAGCATCCTGGGCATCCATAACACCTCAGCAATGCCACAGGCTGATTGCCTCCATGCCACGCTGCATTGATGCAGTAATCTGTGCAAAAGGATTCCCAACCAAGCACTGAGCGCATTAATGGACATTTTCAAATGTTTAATTTTGTTTTGCTGTTATAAATGTTTTTTTTACTTGGTCTGAGGAAATATTCTAATATTTTGAGATAGGATATTTGAGTTTTCTTAAGCTGTATGCCATAATCAGCAATCTTAAAACAATAAAAGGCCTGCCATATTTCAGTTGATTTGTAATGATTCCAGAACGTATGACATCTTCATGTTTTTTAATTGCATTTAATTGCATTTTCTGTAGAAAATAAAGAACTTTATCACAATATTCTAATTTTCTGAGACAGTCCTGTATTATCTGAGCTAAAAGTTGGCTGCTCAGCTATGGTATGGATGGCAGAAAGTGAAATTATTTACTGTACTCATTATGTTATCTCAGCAAAAGTAGTTATTGGCCAAAATTTAAAATATTTAGCCACTTCCACTGTCACTCACTCTTCAGTATCACCACCCCAGCATTGCAGCAATGGCCTCACCTGCTCATCCACCCTTCCCACACCAGTATACCTTCAGCCCAACTGAGAGATGGATGGACTATTGCATGCACGTAATAATTGGCAGTAATGGCAATGATTCATAAATAAAACGTGTTTGGGGAGTGGCGCTTTCAATTTCAAGGATAAACCTCAATTCTAAGATATTACTCACTACCCTCTTGGATGGTTTAACATCTAATTCATCTAAATGTGACACACCCAAAAATTGTGCATTGTATGATTATAATTTTTTTATTTGAATTTAATATCAAAATCAAGTGTTCCACTCTTGAAGATTTCAGAAAAAAGAAGATTGGAAAAAATGATGATTATTTTTTCTGATGGAATGGTGACCCATCCAGGTTGTCCCCCTTCTTTTGCCCAGTGTCGATTAACATTCACGACAGTACAAGCCATAGTGTCCAGTGGGTGGGGAACTAGAGCAACATCCTCTTTCAATGAGTGGTAATAGCTTAATAATTTTGTCAACAGCATCTTTGTTTTCTTTTTTTCCATCAGCACTTTATGTATGCAGTCAGCACCCTCCTTTTGGCACATTACTGGAAACAAGTTACACTAAAAATAGCAACAATAAAAGCCAGGTCCTTTGGGCAGGTTGCTTTGTGCAAAGTGAAATCTGTTTTTAATTTTTTTTTGCAAAAGTCAAGTCAAGTTAGGTTTATTTATATAGCACAATTTGTACACAAGGCAATTCAAAGTGTTTTACAGAGAAGATAGTTAAAATCACAACCAAAAGCAAATAAAATCATAAAATTTTTAGCGTGATTCTGTTTTCAGAAAACCTGCAATTAAATGTCTGAAAAAACATGAGTAAATAAAATAGTTTTGAGGCCTGATTTAAAAGAAGTGACTGAATCTGAAGTCCTGAGATGATCTGGAATTTGGTTCCAAAGACGCGGAGCATAGTGACTTACTCTGGGAACAGTGAGTTGCAGTCTTTCTGAGGATCTGAGATGTCTGGATGCTTTATACTCAATGAGTAAATCTGTGATGTATTTAGGTCCAAGACCATTCAAAGCTTTGTAGACCAGTAGTAAGATTTTGAAATCAATTCTCTGGCGCACAGGCAACCAGTGCAGTGATTAAAGCACAGGTGTAATGTGCTCCACCCTCTGTGTTGGTGAGGACTCTGGCTGCAGCCTTTTCAATGAGCTGGAGCTGTCTGACAGATTTTTTACGAAGACCAGTGAACACATCATTACAGTAATTGAGTCTACTGAAAATAAAGGCATGAATAAGTTTCTGAGTCCTGTTTGGTCAAAAACCTTTGATTCTTGCAATATTTTTCAGGTGGTAGTAAGCTGATTTGCTCACCGTCTTGATGTGATTGTTAAACTTCAGGTCTGAATCAATAATTACCCCAAGATTTCTGGCTTCAGTGCCATAGAATCAAGCTGAGCTCTGACCTTGGCTCTTGCCTCCTTAGGGCCAAACACAATCACCTCAGTCTTCTCTTGGTTCAGTTGTAAGAAGTTGTGTCATCTGCATAATTGTGTCAGGAAACACTGAAGTGTTCCATGATCTGGAACAAGGGGAGCATGTTAAAATGAAAGGGGTCTAAGGATGGAACCTTGAAGGACTCCACATGTGATTTTCATATGTCCAGACTCATAAATATCAATTGACACGGTATCGTCCCTGTCTTGCAAATACGATTTGAACCAGTCTCGTGCAGTGTTTGAGATTCCCAGCCAATGTTTAAGTCTTTCAAGTAATAAGTTATAGTCGACTGTATCAAAAGCAGTACTAAGATCCAATAGCACTAAAACCAAAACCTGTTCTGCATCACTGCAGTCATAGATGTCGTAAAGAACTTTAACAAGCGCAGTTTCTGTGCTGTGATTTGTTCTAAATCCAGACTGAAAACCACTGAAGTACTCGTTTTGCATCATGTATGCATGAAGTTGTATAAAAAACTGCCTTTTCAATTATATGGGTTTGATATGGGCTTGTAGTTGCTGATTGAGATGGCATCCAGGTTACTTTTTTCAGGAGAGGTTTGATTACTGCTGTCTTTAGGGCCTTTGGGAAAACACCTGTCTGAAGAGAGCTGTTGACAATCTGCAGTACATCTGGTGTCACACAGTTAAAAACATTTTTAAAGAAAGTCGCAGGCAGACTGTCAAGACTGCATGTAGTGGCTCTAAGATATTTGACGAGGTCTGTTAAATCTGTAGAATCTAGAAGATGAAACTGTGCCAGGTTTGCCAGGGTGCTTTCATCAGGGGGCACTGGTGTTACAGTCATGCTGCCAGCGGAAGACTGGCTCACCGTCTGTCTAATATGTTTGACTTTTTGAGTGAGGAAGGATGCAAAATCATTACATGCCTTTCAAGATGACAACTGAGGAGGGAGTGATAGTGGAGGCTTCGTCAGTCCATCAACTATATTAAACAAGATTTGTGCATTATTACTGTATTTGTAGATGATCTCGGAAAAAAAGAACTACCTGGCCCTTTTTAGTTCAAAGTTATACTTGCAAACCTTTTCTTTGAGAATATCGTAATGGATTTGGACATTACTTTTCCTCCCCCTGTGTTCTCCCTGTCTGCATTCTTTATTCTGAGATTTTACCAAAGACACATTTCGCCATTGAGGCATCCTCCTGCCACGGACAGCCATAGCCTTGATTGGGGCCACAGTGTTGGGCCGCGCCATGTCAGCTTCAACCCCCTCCCTCTCTCTTTGATGAGAGTGGGTGGTATGATCCACTAGCTGAGGAAACCCCCCTCCAGCACGCGATGAATCGGCCCGCTGAAACTCACCTTTGTCATTGGCCAAGCTGTGAATGCACAGCAGGAGACTCCATGATGTCAC
>JASSRZ010000443.1:0-13086 GCA_032164315.1 Malacoctenus gilli | reverse complement strand
TGTTGACATTCCCTTCAGCGCAGCTCCTTCTAATGGATGCATAAAGTAACCCCAGCCTCTACTGTAGCGTCTATCCAGTGCGCCTTATAAAGCGGTGCACCTTATATATGAAGAAAGTTTTAAAATACGCCGTTCATTGAAGGTGCGCCTTATAATCCGGTGCGCCTTATCGTGCGGAAAATACGGTAGTTTGTCTTTGTACCTTTAAGTCACCATCTTAAGGGAGTAACTGTCTTTTGTCTTTGTCACATCGCGTTCTCTTTTTATTTTAATTATCGTAACTCTAGAAGGATTCACTCTTCCTGTGTCTGCTGCCGATTAACAGTCGGATTTACACCTGAAACTTCAAGACAAAGAGTTTGCCGACGCGTTCCCCCCCCCCCCCCCCCCCCCGAAACTAGACGCACGAGGTGTCCGCCAACGCGCCGCCACTCACCCAGCGGCCCAGGTAGACGGGCAGGATGGGCTCCTTCCTCTGCTGCAGGAAGAAGATGACCATGAGGGCGAAGGAGTAGGACGGGATGCCGCCTTCAGCCTGGCAGTCGATGTGGCACAGCTGAGTGAAGCGACACACAACAGGCGGGGTCAGCAGGCGAGTCAACAGGCGATTTGTATGTTTTGGGGCGGAATTTCCGAATGTTTCGCAACCTAAACGATGCGAATAAAGTGTTCAGAAGCGAAATTTAGGGGCGTTTGCCAGCCAACAGGCAGGAAACGTTTGGACCGGGTGTCGGCGTGCGTCGCGAGCTCACCCGCCCCCAGTAGCGGAAGGCGAGCACCAGGGGAACCAGGCGGGGCTCCAGCTGGGCCAGGGTGGCCAGGTGGTTGGTGGTGAGACAGGCCACGTCGTTCCCCGCGCTCACTTTGCACATCAGGCCGCTGCGGACACACACACACACATACACACACACACGAACCAGAGCAGGACGAGTTCAGGTCGAGTTCTCGCGACTGAGGGCGGTTGAACGGCGCCGTCGCTCACCTGCTGACGTCCCGGCAGAAGACGGCGGGAACTTTGGCATGAAAATCGGACTCCACCTCAGAAAACACGGCTGCAGCGAACACGACGACACACACACACAAAAAAAAGGTCTTTAAATGCAACATGAAGAGAACAAGTTCATAAAAACACGACTTAAAAATCAGCTAAAAAAAGTCGTGAGACCAACGGCGAAAATAACCGAAGCAAACTCACGGCTGTTTTTGAGGATTTCCAACACTTGGATGAGAACCTCAGGCTGCGTCATCTGAAGGGACAAAGCCAGGTGAGGAAGCGAAACGTTTGTCAGCTTTAAGATGTTAATTTAAAAGGAAAAAAACGAGACGGCGTGACCGTCGCGACTCACCGAGGAAGGATACGTGACGTCGATGTTGATGTCACTCGTCTTGAAGGCGAAACGGGTCAAACACGAACCGTAGAGGCGAAGCGAACAAGCTGCGGAGACGCAACGCAGGAACTGGTTTGAGGAGCGAGACCTCCGAGGGTTTCAGGCATTTCCTGCGTATTTCTTCAACGTCTGACTGATCGTTTCTGTGGCTCGCTCCTAAATTCTGCAACGTTTTCTACTTCGAACAAACTAAAACAGAGGAATTGGAGGTTTTCTGTCCGTTCGGACACGCAAGTCTCGCTGGAGGGTTTCCCTTTCGTCTTTTAAATCACTTTTCACATCGTAGACTCTCGGGATGCACCGATCAATCGGCCGCCGATCAGAAAGGCCGCTTTTCTATCCAATCGGCTGAATCGGCCGATCACTGCCGTAATTTCCAGGGTTTAACTGATCAACATCCGTGCGCGCCGCCACTTCCTACGTAGCAGCTTAACCGCGAAACTCAGCTGGACGCGACACGTCACTAACTTGGAAGTACTTCACTGTGTGCCAGTTCGACGCAAAATATGCTGTTTGCAATAACCGCTTTGGTGACGAACTTTCTTCTATTGTCGGCGATCGTTCAGAATCTCGTGCTGAGTCGAGTGGACGCGAGACCGTCTGCATTTTTTAAGCAGGGGAGTAACATTTTCAGTTACCGGTACTCAACTTATTCTCCACGTTTCTAAAACAAACTTTTTGTTCGTCTATCCCCGCGTAGTACTCGTAAACATTCTGTACGACACGTATTTTATATTTTAATGTAGCGTTCAGCTCGATAACGATCGGTTTCCAATCAGCAGGTGAGACTGAGCGGCATTCGTCTGCAGAATGTGGTGCCGCTTTAAGACACGAGCGCATCAACAGCGCAGGATAAGCGACGCGTCCTCACACCTGCGCGCTGACCGCCTTTGTTTCCTGAAAGCGGTCGAAAGATTTTGATTTCTGGACCTTCTTTTGGAGCCAAACAGTGAAAGTGTTTCTTTCGTCCTGACACGTTTTAGTTTTATAATGTATACTGCAATATTTATTTAGAAAAAGTAGATTAAGGAAGTTATTTAACCTGTAAACTGGACTGAATGTTATGGTTAGTGTTCAAACTGAATCTACTCTCGAAACTCTTTCTTGTGAGGTTTCATTCCTGAAAGGGGAGTTGTGGAAGCGTATCGGCACGGCCTACCGATAATTGCTTGAGCCAAACAAATAAGGTGTCATTTCTTTTATATGATTAACTTTTCTCATTAAAAAAAAAAAAAAAAAAAAAAAAAAAAAAAATCGGTATCGGCAGGTCAAACTTCCTTTAAAACCGGATATCGGCCAAGAATTTAGCAATCGGTGCATCTCTAGTAGACTCACACCGAAATCTTTCAAACTTCACTGAAGATTTGCGGGATCTTGTAGCAAAAAACGGAAACAAAGTGAAAGAGCTCGGAAATACGTTCATCGAGCGTCGGCCGCGTCGCGTCCAGGAGAGAGAGACGCCGAAACGAAGTGACGTTTGACTGCTCGCAACCAAGAAACGGAACGGAGACCAGACCGACCCGACAGGTGCTTCTTGATGATCTCCTCCATCCGCACGACCACCGCCTGCCGCGCCTCGAAGTCCTCCTCCGAGATCCCGTGCTGACGGGCCGTCTCCAGGACGGCCGCGTCCACGGCCCTCAGCTGGGCGGCGGAGGGCGGCGGCAGCGCCCGCAGCTCGTTCTCCTCCTGCTTCTCCTGTGGCACAAAGACAGGGGGGGGAGAAGGGGGGGTCAGCGGCGTTTCAAGTTGCCGCAAGTGCCGAGACGGGAAGACGGTTTTGGTACCATGATGTTCTTCTTGTGCCTCTTCTCCTTGATGTGTTTGTGAGCGCCCTGGATGTTCTCGATGTGCACAGAACACAGCTTGCATAAGTACTGGTAGTTCGGGTACTCGGGGGACTGCTGCGGAGGCAAAGACAGACACACAGGGCAAGGTCACCGCCTGGACCCGCTCCCAATCCAGCTCTTCCGTCGAGACCTGCCGATCGGGGGCAGATCGGAAGCTTTTTAATCGGGACGAGGAGCGCGCGAGAACGACGCTGACTGGGGAAGACGCCGAGGTGCGGGAGCCGCTCTCCCTCGGAGCAGACGAGGGAATCGGCAGAAACATCGGAAGCTCGTTTTGGAGGGCGTCGTTCGGTCCTTACTTTGAGCAGTCGGTGGATGTAGTCTCTGTAGAGGCGCTCCTCCGCCTGCCGGAGGCCCAGCTGCTGCTCGGTCAGCGGCCCCCCCTCCGCGGCGGACCTCACCTCTGGGCCTTCTTCAGCAGACTGATGCATCAATGCTGCAGCTTTTACACCTGCAATGAGCGCGACGAGCAGCGTGAAGCCACGGGAGCTCGGTGACAAAACACTCGAGCGAGAGTCCTGCGACTCACCGTGAGACTTGTCCTTCGCCGGGGTTGCGGCGCAGCTCTTGGCCCTCTCGGCGGGGGCTTTCTCAGGTGCAGCAGCCGCTACCGCCGCCGCCACAGGAGCGCCGCTCTCTCTGTTTTCGGACGGGCTGCTGTCTGCAGACAGGGACGCCCTGGAGTCGGGGGTCTGGGCCGCCAGCGGCGGCTGGGAGCTCGCCACGCGTCCTTTGGCTCTCTCGGCGGAGCTGGTTCTTCCCGACAGCCGGCTCAGCCTGGAGGGCCGTCCTCGCCTCCTGTCCTGGGGGGTATCGGGAAAAGTCTTGCCTGGCCCGCGGCTCGCCTGGCCCTCTACGCTCTGCTCATCCTTCGCTGGGTTGTCTTTGCTGCGGGGTGCGAACTTGGTGCCTTCTTTGAGGTACTTTTCGCCGGGCAGAGTTCTGGCTCCTCGGGGTTGAGACTGTTTGAGTGATTTGGTGGGACTTGTGGACTCGTCCATCCCTCCTGTCCTGCTGCTTCTGTCCTTGGTGAGGTCAACACCACATCGAAGACGGCCAGGGAGGAAGGATACTTCCTGGTTTGGAGTAAAAACAAACTCGGAATCAACGAAAAAATTGAGGAAATTAACGAAACTCGCCTCGCTAAGAAGTTTTCTTGTGAAGAAAGACCAATAAAACAAAAGAAAACGTTTTTTTACTGAAGCCACGGATCTGTCTAAAGCTTGGTTTCCAGTTTTACGATATAATTCCAACACCCCATCCTCTAAAACTTAAAAAAGGCTTCAAGAAGACGTTTAACAAACGTGAGGAATTACAAACAGGTTGTTTTGGCTTCAAATCTGGAGGAAAACTACGATAAATGTTCCATAATGAGCGTTATTGGCGAACATCCCATAAAACAACTGCGTCCTGGACGCACAATCAGGAATAAACGTGAGGCGATCGGTGTCTGAAGTTTCCCCCCATCGACTTTGGGGGGTGGGGGGGTCCGGGGTCAGTTCCTGGGGACCCGCAGGTGAGGAGGGAGACCCCACACGGGGGCTAATGTCGGGTTCAGGCAGTCCAAAGCGAACCACAACAACGGGACCTCCCGTAAGCTAAACTTCCAAAACACACACGCTAAGTAAGCGACGGTGAGGGGGCGGGGGGGGGGGATTAACACCCGGAACAACAATAATATTGGTTAAAAGTAGTAATCCGCGCCTCGATAAACAACACGGTGCTCTTAATGTTGTGGGGGGGACTCGCTGGGAGGTGTGAAAGCACTCCAGGCACAGCCGCGCTGGCCGCTAGCCCGCAGCTAGCCGAGGTTAGCCGCGGTGCCCGGCGGTCCGGCTGCGCGAGCTGCAGGAGATGAATAACACTGGCACCGAGCAGCCGCCAGCGGGGCTCCCAGCCCCGGCAAACACGCCCCCCGCCGCGGCAGCCCGGCACGGCGCGCACCGACTCACTTCAGCGCTGCGAAGTTGACCTGGTCTCACGGCTTAGCTGTCTCCATAGTCGTGCTCTGCATAGTGTTTTTCACATCCCACGGCCCTGCTCAAAACAGCAACCACAGACGCCATGTTAATACAGTGCCCCGCTGCATTGTGGGAGTGCCAGTGATCATGGAGAGGGGCGTGTAATGTGATGCGTTCAAGTGCAGCTCGGGAAAATAGATACTTCGAGGAGACGTCGGGGAAATACACGATCCTGTTAAACTTTCGCTGATGAGCTTTTATTGTATCTAGCCAGGTGTTCAGTTTTAATGTCTAACGTTTAGTTTGAACCTGAACAGTGAAAACCAGCAGAGTTGACTCGATCTGAACCGGGTAAACCAACACAGGCTTTGGGAGTCGTGTGGTTCATGTATTGGTTGCATTTGTGTTCCAACTGGAAGTGTCCAAAACCTTTTTTCGGTCCTGAAACATCATTTCTTTAACCTGTCCCAAGCTTAATTGTGCAAGTCACCTGGAATCCTTGTGTTGTTATGTCATTGTGTAAATTTGTTTCCCCACAAACGAGTGTAAAAACGTTACTTTGTGAGTTGGTCGGTATGGCGAGTATTTACCTGCTAAGAACCAAACAATCCTAATGAGAAACACACACTTCCTGGTGACGGCACTGGCCCCAAAATATCTGGAATCTGTGCCTCTGGTCAGGAATGTGTCGCAGCCCAAATTCCCACATTACAGGAGACCTAATTTGTGAAAACTTCTTTTTGGGCAGCTCATTATAAAGAATCCAAAAAGGTTCCGTCCTGTATTTTTGGCAGAGTTCATTAGTTTTCTTGTCATTGGAAGTAGGCCGTGGTGAGCGTGGCTCCATCTGCCTAATGAGCTGCCACTTGAGGGTGTCAGCGTTGTGTTCCAGATCTGCTTTTGATTGTTTCCTGAAATTCGGGCACAAAAGCTCGAAACAAGCCAAACGGAAAACACCCCAAGAACCAATGACACCAATTTCATCTTTCAATCGTCCATGAAAGGTCTCAGAAAGTCAGACAGGGTGAACATGGAGCCTCAACACAGTCTCTCTGCAACACTCAAACACAGACACAAAGTCTCTCACAAATGTCACACTTGAAACTTCAGAATCTGTTAATAGATATTTTTCATTTAATGGGCAGAGTATTCCAATTAAACCTTTGTTACTCACTCAAAATTCTGCTCTGTAAAAGTAAAAACAATGCTGTTACAAATACTTGAGTGAGAAGTAGTCGTGCACCAACTACTTCTCTCAAATACTACTGAGCTTATGTTACTTTGGAGTCTTTTTTCTATCAATCTACATCTTTGTCAATGTTTTGTGTCATTTATATGTTTAAAGATTAAAGATTTGATCATTTCTAGGTTGCAAACTCGGATTTTTCCGTCTTATATGTTTTTATTTCACATTTTCTGTTCAGTATGTTTTATCATCATGAGAAAATATTTTCTATTTTTTACAGAGAAACCATACAGATTTTTTTTTTAACTTATTAGAAGCAGTGAAGCATTCTTTTGACTTTTCAGAATTATCTTCGGTGAAAAAAACCCTAAAAGTGAAGTTAACTGAAAGTACCACTGTGCTACAGTGCCAGGTAAAACTTTAGGGCGAATCCTCCCTTTAACCTGGTAACTTCCGGTGGGTTCCGGAAGTGCGCCGTGCCGCTCTGTAGCTTGACGGCGGAGGGAGACCGGCCGGAGTTTGGAGAAGTTTGGTGCTGCCGCGCTGGCGGGGTGTGAACGATGCATCCTGCTGCCGCCGCCGCCGCCGCCGCCGTCGTGCTGCTGACGCTGCTCAGTCTGAGCGACGGCAAACAGAAAGACTTTTACACCTTCAAGGTGGTGAACAGCCGCGGGAAGCTGGTGTCCCTGGAGAAGTACCGGGGCTCGGTAAGTCCCGGCGGAGCGCGGATGCTGCGCAACCGCCGCCGCCGCCGCCGCACGTCGTCCGGCCGCATGAACGGACGCTGCATGAGAGCCCCGCATCCCGCTTTTCCCGGCCTCTCTCGTCGCCGCGGTCTCCAGCCGGCCCGAAGCCGCCGGGGTGTCCCGTCCGCAGCCCCCGCCAGCCTACGTGGCAGCAGGCCTGCGGAGCCCCTCAAGCTGCAGAGGCGCCCAGGTGTCACCGACGGCGGACCAGCCGCAGTCAAGCACCCATAAACGCGTTTCAGCTTGTCGGAGTCAGTCAGAGACTAAACATACCCAACATCCAGCTGTTGGGGGCTTGCAGTGACCCCTCAGAGTCAGGAGACACACCGAAAGCCACCAGACCGGCTGTCGGTGGAAACAGCCTCGGGTCCACCTCCTGGACTGGAAGCAGGAGCCGCTCCATTAGTCAGTGGAGCTCCTGTTTCAGTGTCCTGCTGGTCTGAGATCAGGGGACGAGTGAGTCCACAGACCTGCTTTTTAAAGCGGCGTTGTGGTCTGAAAGGATGCTGCACAGAGGTCACAGGAGATTTTACCCCCATGTGGTCCCCAAGAGTCTGAGGCTTCAAAATAAAAGCCCTGGAGAAAGTTCCTGGGCTCTGGGACCAGCAGACGTGGAGGACGTCGATTCGGTGGCTTCGTTCAGTTCAAAAAACACATGAAGCAGATCCAGGGCCCGCCACAAACCGAGAGTCCTTTGAAAAGGCAACTTTCTGGTTTCAGAACACACCAAAAAAGAAACAATAAAGAAATTGTTGTCGGTTACAAACTCCTTTTTGGGTTAATCAGAGGAAAACAGTCACTGACTGAAAAGCTCGGACGGCACGACGTCTCCAACAACTTCGCCTGTATTCCTTCCTCTTGACACCAAACGTCAGTAAAGTAGTTATTGGATGTGGGCGGGGCTAAAACGCAGACTTCCTGTAGTTATACCCAATCAGAGTTGAAGGGACGAGGTGGAAAGGGTCAAATCTTAGTTCAGGCAGTCCAGGGTCCCCCCTCACGGCGCCGCTGTGGTCTGTCCAGGTGTCCCTGGTGGTCAACGTGGCCAGTGAGTGCGGCTTCACCGAGGAGCACTACCGGGACCTGCAGCAGCTCCAGCGGGACTTCGGGCCGTCCCACTTCAACGTGCTGGCCTTCCCCTGCAACCAGTTCGGCCAGCAGGAGCCCGGCAGCGACAAGGAGATCGACGGCTTCGTGCGCCGCGCCTACGGCGTCTCCTTCCCGCTCTTCAGCAAGATCGCCGTGGTGGGAACGGGAGCCAACAACGTCTACAAATACCTCGTTGGTGAGCGGCCGCAGCGTCCGAGGCCCAGTGGACGGTCCCGTCCACGGCCAACCCTTTCAGTACTGCGGGTCAGCAGAACCCGGAGCGAGCCTCAAAATGTCTGTCGGTACAATCGACATAACTGTACCTCCAAACGTAGTACTCGCGGGTTTTTGGAGGATTTCTTTGATGATTTTCTTGCAAACTCGTTGGAGGGATTCATCGTCTCGTTGTGTTTGTCTCGGTTTGAGAAAGTATTTGTTTTCATGTCACACAGAGGACTGCAGAGTCAGCTGTACAATAACTGCAGTACTACTGTATGATCAGCAAAATACCTCACGTGATACCATTGTGATGTTGTTCCGGATGGATCCAGGAAGTGTTCTTGCTTTCGCTCCCTTCATCTCTTGATCTCCGTCTTCCCGCCTCCTCAGAGTCGTCTGGAAAGGAGCCCGACTGGAACTTCTGGAAGTACCTGGTCGACGTAAACGGCAGAGTGGTGGATGCGTGGGGACCGAAGGTCTCGGTCAAAGAGATTCGACCCAAAGTGGCCGAGATGGTGCGTCAGATAATCCTAAAGAAGAAGGAGGAGCTGTGAGCCGGCGCGGCGGTTCTCCCCGCTCGGCGCTCTGCGGCGTCACACCACGAACTGAACGCTCGCACCGTCGGGCTGCCTGGGAGCCCAAAGGTGCCGCTCGATGGGAGCACTGAGAAAAGCACCACTTTGATTTGAAGGTCGCTGCCCGGTTTGTTCTGACCAGATTCGAAGCTGCGAACCAAAGATGGCTCGTCTCCAAATGTCCGGTGATTTCTCGGTTGAAGCTTTTTGCTTTTTGTTCTTTCGATCTGGAATAAACTTTGTACTGAGGGCCACTCCTTGTCACCCGTCTGTGTCTCTATTTCGAGATATTTTACAGCATCTATCACCTCAAAAGCACTCCAGATGTGACTCAGTCATTCCTGGAATGCCTGAAGGGACACTTGAGGAGATCCAACTGCAGAAAGTACCGCACAGCGTTTCTCTCTCTTATGTCCTCAAAACCAGGGGTTCTGAACTGTTTTTCGGGGCCCAACTTTTGCAGCACAAAGTGGTCCAGGGCCCAAAGAAGTCAGAGTTGGACTTGCGCAAAAATGTTGCCGTCTAGGGGGGGCAGGTTTGTCACTTTCACTTTCATTTTAGGAACTTCTCCGTACTTTCTGCTCACTGCGAAGTTCTGGCTGTTTACAGCGGACACCGTGGTCTTCTTCTGCTGCCTGGTTAAACAACTGTCTGACCAAATCCCGCCACCAAGTGGTGGGAAGCTATATTGCATTTTCAATTCATATCTTATGAAGACCTGCGGCCCACAGGTGGAAGAATAAAAGTTTTTCGTGGCCCTGTCTGACTTTCTGGGACCTTTCTGAGACCTTTCGTGGCCTGTAAGGATACAGGACTGTCTCAGAAAATGAGAATATTGGGATAAAGTTCTTTATTTTCTGTAATGCAATTGAAAAAACATGAAGATGTCATACATTCTGGATTCATAACAAATCAACTGAAGTATTGCAAGCCTTTTATTGTTTTAGTATTGCTGATTATGGCTTACAGCTACAGAAAATAAAGAACTTTATCACAATATTCTAATTTTCTGAGACAGTCCTGTAACTGTTGTGTGCCACTACTTTAAAAAGTATTCCTGCCTCAATAATTACTTTTCCACCTCCATCAGAGGCCCGTTCACCGTTCCACCACCTGCCAAGTGTCTTCCCCTTCATCTTGGCTCATCTTCATCATTTTTAATCAGTCGTTCCTTGCACTGCTTCTCACCCACCCTGAAAAACTTGGCGTTATTTCGCATACGTAACCACGCGTCTGCTTGGCACGGCTCATAAAACCTGCGCGACTCAGTCAAGCGGCCAGCGGAGCAAACTTGTCGGATCAACTTCCAGTGGACGTCAGGCCACCGGCACTGTTCCTTCGGGCCTTCTGCGCTTCTCACTGCTTATTTAGAGCCAGTTTCTTCTCAAATTCTTTCTAAATCCTCAATGACAACTTCGCTGGGACCAAATATCTCTCCTGCATTCAAGCTGCCACCTTCACTGCCAAGTGGACCGACCTGCGACACGCTTTTAAAGCAGCGAAGCAACGTCTGACAAAAATCGAATTGAGACATCGCAGTAATGACAAAGCGGGAACATTTTAGCGCTTTGAAGAGCGAGATGCCGGAGGGCCAGCCGCCGCTCCACTTTCTCTCTGGAATGTCTCCAACGCAGCAAACAGCAATACAGCAACGTGCGTCACCGAACCGGTCGCGGAATTTCAAAGAAATGCTTCCCGGAGGGCAATGCGGAGCGAAGGACTGCTGTAAAACAGGGCGGTGTCTTCATACCAAACTTCTGACTGCTGTTGAATATTGGAGGCGATTTTAAATAAAGTTTTGATGGGTTTTTTTTTTTCAATCCTCCTTTTAGTTTCAGTCATTTGGAGTTACGATCATTTGTTTTGGTTCATCTAAAAATAAAGTCAGTAAATGTCGCTATTTTCGTGTCAGTTTCGTCGATAAAAACTGAAGACGTTGTGATCGAATTTTAGTTTGGACGAACCTGGACATCACTCGGTGCTGTTGGCAATTCAGTTTTTTCTACAGTTCATTCGCAGCAACATTTTTGACAGGTTTCTTTTGCCGTATCAACTAACAAAAAGAAATAAGGGTCCTCTGTCGTTGTGCAAATGCAGTTCGATCCAAAGTGAAAGGAAGTGCGCGTGTATTTGACAGATAAATTATAGTTTCATTGGACAAAGTTTAAATTCCGTAGCGCTTTTAATCAGCCTTCAGAGAAAAAAGCACACACTTCAGAGACCAGTTGGTTACATGTTTCATATCAAACTAATGGCATTTCAAAACAAAAACAAAGGAATGACACACAAAGTCCAGCTGATCCCGTCACATTTAATAAATAACGACAGACTGAATAAAGCAGAGAAGCGATTCGATACCAGAGAAAGTTAGATCAAATTTAGAGTTTAGAAAAGGCAAAAGATAAGAAATCCAAGAGTCAGACACATCACGCTCGCTCTGACACCGTGCGCATCGCTGGAGCTGGTTGTGTTGCCCCCTGGAGGTGGCGGCGGTGTGGAGGTTGCCGTGACCCCGCCGGAGGTTGTCGGAGTGCTACGTTGAGGAGTCGCCGCCGCCGCCGCCGTCGTCGTTTCGGGGCTCGTTGAGGAAACACTCGGTTGTGAAGTTGGGGGCGCCGTCAGAGTTGTTGTCATGGAACCTTTGGTGCTGGTCTGGGGTATGATTACTCTGTCGGGTATACTTGTAGTAACTGCTGAAGTTGCAGTTGTTGAAGCAGCAGCTGAGGGTGCAGCTGTAGTACTTATAGCTGCATTTGTCCCTGCAGCGGTTGTTGAACTTCTGCGAGCAACTGACGTTGTTGGAGCAACAGTTGGACTTGTTGCAGCAGAATTGGAGGGAGGGACAATTGTGGTAGTTTTTGCACGAGCTGCAGTTGTACGTTCCTGAGCTGCAGTTGCAGTAGAAGTGGCTGACTTCGAAGTAGGAGTTAAAGTTTGGTCTGTAGTTGATGAAGCACGAGCTGTAGTTTGGGAAATTGCTGGCAAAGCAGTGGGAGTTGGCAGGGCAACCTTTGTAGTTTTTGTCATAGCCGTTCTTGGGGTTTGGCCGACAGTTGTCTTTTGGGTGACATTTGTCAACAAGTTTGCTGTTCTTTGGGGAGCAGTTGCTTGACTAGAAGTTGATCTTGAACTTGAAGTCACTGTAGTTGGATTTGTGTGAGATGTAACTGCCATTGTGGGCGTGGCATGCACTGTTGCCCCTTTTGTTGTCCTACCAAGTGAAGTTAGAATAGTAATCATTCCAGATGTTGTCGGAGCAGCAGTTGCCGAGAGTTTTGGGATGGTATTTGTTCTTCCAACTCTTGTTGTGCGGAAAACAGTTGTTGGGGCAGCTGGTTTTGTAGTTGCAACAGTTGTTGCAGCAGCATGTGTCAAAGCAACCAATGTAGACGTAGTAGCAGAGGATGTTGCTTTGGCAGTTTTTGTCAAAGAAGTTTGGGCAACGGTCGATTGAGCGACCGTTATTTCCCCAAGAGCAGTTTCTGGGATGGTAGTTGACTGAATTGTTGTTTTAAAAGTTATTGGGGTAACAGCCGCTTCCTCAATAGTTGTCGGCACAAGAGTTGTTCTTGAGGCAACTGTCTCTTTAACTGTTGTTGAATCAGACTTTGTTGATGCTCTATTTGTTGTGGAAGAATCGGCTGTTTCAAAAGTTTTTTGTTCAGTACTTGTTGAAATAGCAGCTATTGGTTCACTTGTCTTCGTGTGTGTTGTTGGTTCACTCGTAGTAATAGTTGTTGGTTGAACTTTTGTAGTAACAAATTTTGACTCACGTGTTGTACGAGTAATTCTGATTTCACTACTTGTTCGAGCAAGGGTTGTTGGTTCACCTGATGTCAGATATACAGTTGTTTGTTGAGCAGTTGGTTTAATCAGAGTTGTTGGTTCACTTGTAGTTGGAATTAGCGTGGTTGGTTCAGTTGTTGTAGTGAGAGTTGTTGGTTCACTTGTAGTTGGAGTTACAGTTGTTGCTCCATCTGTAGGCATCAGAGTTGTTGGTTCACTTGTCGTTGGAGTCAGAGTGGTTGGATCTCTTGTTGTAGTAAGAGTAGTTGGTTCACTTGTAGTTGAT
>JASSRZ010000442.1:0-13099 GCA_032164315.1 Malacoctenus gilli | reverse complement strand
ATGAGAAGCAAGTCATTGCACCAGTTGGGGTTAAATAACTTGTTGCCAGCTGAAAGATAATTGCCCATGCAGTAATTGTCCAATAGGAGGCTCGTACCTATTTGCTTAGTTAAATCCAGGTGGCGACTTTTTTTTTGGCCAGGCAGTGTATATCATGCTTGACATGGGCTTTACCAGCTCCACCTGGATCCACTTGGCTCTGGGGGAATCTGTTGTTGGCACTGTGATGTCATCCAGGAAGGCTCCGAATGGTTTCTGTCTTGTGTCTGACTTGGGCCACTCTGGCTCCACTGACTTGACCAGCATGTTTATAGCCAATACAAACAGGGTCAAGTAAGTTGTTATTCCCACCTAAAGCTGTTGGCCACTGAACAGGCTGAAGGAACATTACTGACGTTACCGAGGTTGGGCTGATTGGTGAGCTCGATGGCTCCAGTCACCGATTGAAAACCTTGAGTAATGGCAGTGGGCTCGACCAGTACAGCTCTTCATGTGACTGGTGGTGGGAGATTCTGGGCACGGGTTTGCCACTGGCTCGAGCTCCTCTGTAACCTCACCAGAAGATGCCTCTATGCGCTGTGACAGCACCACCCCAGTTATCCACCTCCATGCACAAGCCAGCCTTTTCCGAACAGTAGATAATTTACAAGTATGGTTTAAACATTTTAGCTCATCCGGTAAGTTGCAAAAACATTCACTGGTATAACTAGTCAGGTCCTCAATACCAAGCTGTAAAAGCCTACGTTAACTCATTAAATCAAAGTTCACACTAGTTACAAAGTGAAGCCCTTATTTACATTACTGCCAAAGGAAGCAAAATGATCATTAGTTGTATGATGCTTACTAGTTCCACTAATTGTCATAAATGCTAATGAGATGATAGAGGTGTTATTTGGGAGTGTTCCATTGGAAGCAACATTTTTTACAAATGAAGTCTGAAGAAGTTTACAGTGTTAATCATCAATGATTTGACTCATGTCTTATATTCACTTTACATGAACTACTGACACCTTTTAATCCAGCAGACCAATATAATGTGACAACATCCTAACTGCAATAACAATACATATCAGAGCACGTATGGTGAGAGCAACAGTCACACTGCAAACAAAACTCCTCCTACTCAGTCAAGAGTCAAATCACGTTCACACCTTTTGCAGGATAATTTCATGCAACAACACCCTTACTTTCCTTGTCGAATCAAAATGCAAACGAGAAGGCGGGGCAACTGTGCAGGCGTCCAATCAAAACTGAAGACTTTTTCAAAATGTTAACTGTGTTGGAATCAAGTTCTAATGAGTGAACTGTGACTTTGGTCTTCTGCCCCATTTTTTTCTTTACATACAGCATGAGGGTGAATTAATTAACTTATTCACTAACAGATACTGTTATTAGGGGCAACTCCGCCCACCTTGTCATTATAAACAGATGATTGCTGCCATCTTGTGGTTTCTTATGAACATGCACAATTTGTCAGTTTATATGAATGAAAACAATAGTCAAAATTAGCCAGAAAATATGAATCGGAATTGACAACTTAAGGTGGTGACCAACAACTTGCTTTTTCAACTTTATTATTACCCCGTCGTAGTTTCATATCCTAAACAAATAGCCTGTCAACAAAGGGGTGGAACTCAAATGTGATCTGCTTTAAAACTTTGACGAGCACTGATACAAGGAATGGGACCACAAAAAACCTTCCAAAAATAATAGTATTGAGGTATAAAGCTTCAAAAATGAATGGCCAACCTTTTTCCTGAGGGTTCCTGACCCCCTTCGATAGCTCGAACAGAAGTATCCATCATATAACAATGTTTTGTTTGTGGAGATCAATAAAACAGCTTTGTGTATGCAATATGCGTAAAAGTATTTATATTATCTGGCAAGAGAATTGGGAGAGACTTAGGTGAGAATTAGCATTCAACTAGTGAAACATTTGTTCCGTTTAACTCATGGAACTTTCATAGTTCTCCAGTCGAGCATGACCGTGAACAAGTCTGCAGGTTTGTTGAACTGGTTAAATGAAAACATTAATGAGTCTCGTGAAAAACTAACTACAGAAAATAAATTAAAAAACAAACAAACAAACATGTTGGATGTCCCACCAGACATGCTGATTGGCTTCATGGTGTTGGGTAGGGCTAAAAGTGAGGTGGAGGCTGAGAAGCTGAGTAAAAAAGGTGTGGCTGAAGCTCGCCACGCTGTCTGGCAGGTCTGGGCTATCTTCTAGCTTTCATGCTGTGGTGGCTGTGATCGGCTTCAGCCACACACACTGACAGGCTGCATCAGTTAAGGATAGATGATTTAGGTGGAATCAACACTGTCCCAGTGATACATATCAAGTCTCACCCAAATCCAGCTTGTGAATATGTATTGAAGAGTGAAACACAATTGAATTGTGTGTCTGTGGCTGAAAGGAAGCTAGTGTGCCGGGGTTGATGAGCTTTAACCTGCTTGTGTGACCAGTGAGCCTAGCACCCTGCCGGACTCTGCTCCTGTGATCACAGCGATGTCCTGCTCACTCCTCAGCTTTTGATTATTGAAGAATAACTTGCACTCAGCAGGGTAGATTATTGCAGAATAACTGTGTCTTTGTTGCCATTTAATACCCTCCATGACCGTGACCGTGTGCAACTTTCACATTTTTGATACCTGCCTCCTAGCAACCACCTATAGGAGGTTTGGGGCCTTGGCCTACCATTTTGACTCATGCCCCACCACCACCCACACACACTCGCCCTCCTTGTCATGGAGCCCAATCTGCAGGCTTGGGCGGGTAATCCCCCAGCCTTACCCTAGGGGGCCATCCTATTGGGCCAAGACTCTCCTCGCAGGGAGCTGTATTGGGTGAGAGCTTTCTCATTGCCAGGCTCTCATGACTAAGCCAGAGCCAGTGGGGAGCCTGTGAGGAGGTCGAGTTAGTGTTTGTGTGGGGTGGTGGGTAGTAACCCTTCATTTTCCCTTTACCACGAACACCAAGGAGCTTAACACATGGTAAAAAAAGAAACTCAGTCAAATCAAAGAGCAACAAGCTTGTTCACACATAACCAAATAATAAAGTCACAATCCAAACACTACTGATGTAACTGAAAAGCTTAACAACTTAGAGGCCAAACCTTCCTAATCTCTCCAACAAAATGATTGCAATGGTTCCCTCATCTGGCAGAGAAAAAACATTTGCAAATGGGAGCGATTCAAAAGCTGAAAAAGTCTTGACATCTGTGGAGCAATCTCAAAGGCAGTAACAGCACCGTGCAACAGGTAGAGCACAGTGCAAAATAGAAGTGGCTCTCTGCTGGTCACATGCTTTTATGAGCTGTCTGACTACAGGACAAGACATACCCATATCTTCTGTCATCAGGACACCATCTGTCAGTGAGCATAGCGACAAAGATCAGATCTGACTATCTCCCAGTGTCTGGGTCCTCAATGTTTAACAGCAGAGCATGAAGCAGGGCTGTGACATGTCGGATCTGGCGCTAATACACACAGGCTCACTGTGGCGCTCACGGGAGACATCACCAGCAGCATCCATGACAATGCGGGCAGAAAGAATCGGGAAATCCTAGAATCCAGTGAAGTTATTTCATCCAAACCAATGGAGATGTAGCGATGCCATTGTAAGGAGGAAGACTTCATTCAGTGGCTCAGCTCCTTATGGGAACAGAACAACATGTGCTTTTACAGGAAATGAGGAAGACGTTTCTGATTGAGGACAACTTTCTCGTGGGGAAAAAAACTTGTTTTTATTGATGTGTGCATCTGGTGAAGAAGTGAAAGAACCCCCACAAAGCTCATCTCAGAGGTTTTGTATCATGGCCTTTGTTTTTCTTATATTTTTCTTCTCTCAAGAAACCTACTTATACTTTGATTTCTATTCTTATATCTTTCATTGAACTGCATGACTGATTTAAAGTACAATGAATTGTACAATTTTTGCTATGCTTAAAAAACCATTGAAAAGACACATCTAAGTTTAGTAATGGTAATGGTGAAGACTTTGATTCATACACAAAGTGAATCAGTCTGTGATCTTGGAATCATGTTTTTCCCCCTTTCTTCCAGGGTCAGATATCATGCAGATGAAAAATACTTTGCATGAAACCTCAGTGCGTTTAAAGGACTGAGTCCTGCAGAGGAATCATGCTACCGTCAGCAAAATATGAGAAGGAAAATGTGTTGGGTGTCAGTCGTCGCATGGGGAGCCCGATGGCCCCGGGGGTACAGACTGACTTATTGTTTTGAAGAGTCTACTAGCTGTGTGACACACAGGGTCTAAGTCCTGATTTAAGCCTGTCTGGCCTCACTGCAGGAGGCAGGTTGGCTTTAGGGGCCACACACAAACACACAAGTTGTGAAAAGAATCGTTAATGAATTGACAATGTTGAAAGAAATACAGAAGACGCTGGGGGCTTTATCCCCTTGTGGGGACAGCGAAAGAAAAGCGGTTTGTGTGTGTCTCTTCTTGGAGCGCTAGCTCTGAACTAGGAGACAAGGCCTGGGGACCAGCGTTAGACCCTCTTGATAACTCCTGCCGAAGCCTCAGACAGGTAGAGAAAAGGAGCCCTGCTGAGTTTCCTCTGAAACTAAATGGAGGGGAGCAGTAAAACCTGTCCGTGTTCACGCTTTAGCCTGACTGCAGTTGCTGTGGGAGGGAAGGGAGGGAAGGGTGGGGTGGGGTGGGGGGTACACCGGTTTCTGGGACACATCCACAATGAATGACCACCTTCAAAATGTCACATGCACGTGTGCACCACAAAGACAATACGGCAGCAATTTGTATAACAGAGCGTCCAACCGGTGCAGACATTTAACCCCACTCCTTTCAGAGTCAGGAATGTGAAGAATCCCAGTCTGGTGTTTGGGTTGTAAAAAAGAGAGCTCCTTTTAAAGGGGACGGAGGGAACTGTTGGGAGCTGGGAGTGGCCAGCGACTCTTTGATGCCTTTTTGGCCCAATCTGTGTTTAACCAAGAGCGAAGATAGTGTGAAAAGTTGGGGTGCCCCTTGTGTGGGATCGCCCTCTATATGGGTGATCAGAAGACTTCTTTGTCCCTGCTGAAATATAAAAAAGAGAGAATTAATTGCAGCAGAGAAAAAGGAGAAAAGTGTTGAAATGAAATTCAAAATCAAAGCCACACAGGCTGAATGAAAGGCTGCGCTGTCTGACCCCAGTTCAGCCCTTATACCACTACATTGTTTTGTAAGCTGCTGCAGGACTTTCTGTGCTGACCAAAGGGGAAATGATAACCTCGGTGTGGGATGACCACAGGAAGTCCTTACAACTGGCCTGCAGAAGCAGGCGTGTGCATCCAAAGCTCCTTTTTCCACTGCAGAGACATTCTGTATTCATGTTACGGATCCTCCACAGCTTCTTCTTCACCCACAAAGTCTGCCTGAAAAGAGGCCCTACATCTTGGGGTGGGACTTCTGAGATGAGCCAGTGTCCGTGTGCAAGAACACTGACTGGTGGGGCACACATTCAGCTGTGATAAGTGACACTGTGACTGAGCTTCACTCTGATGCTATTCCGCTTGTTAGAAGATGGAGCTAAAATAAAAATATTTACAGAGCAGTGAGTCTGACTGGAGGGAAGTGACGGTGTAGTTCCAGTTTACATCATCAGTCTGATTTATAGAAACTCTGAGATTTTATTGGAATATTGGTGGCAAAGATGCTTATGTACAGTAAACACAGTGTGTGTGTATGTGCGCGTGGGTGTGTGCGTGCGTCCGTGTGGGTTCTCCTTGGCTGTTGCATACGTGGCACGCAGCATGTTTAACACACTTATATTACCTGAAAGAACGACTGAATATTCACGGGTTTGTATTGATGAACTGTGTCTCTGATATTGTCTCACATTGTTTTGTGAGGATGGTCATCGTTTGCACCAGTAGGAGGTAGTGTAAGCCAAGGAGAAACTGTCTGAATAGTCCCAATGACTCACATTACCAGTACTTGGACCTCCAGCACAACTGTGAGGGACCCACGAATCAAATGTGACCAGGAATTTGATTTCTTTTACCTGTCCAGCATCACTGGAATCAGGAACATCACAGCTCAGAATGAAGCTGAAAAATGACTTCATATATTTAGAACATCTTGTTTGGATTACTGGAAGTAGTTCTTTTATTTTTAATCAGGGTGTTCTAATAAGGAACTAACAGTAGAGATCAGATTTCTGTAACACTCTTTTTCTCTTCACTGTCTTCCTGTGATATTTACAATTGAATGCAAACCTTCCTCTCCTCCTGTTCTCTCGCCAGTATCCCTCAACTTGTGAGTCTCCTTATGCTGGAGGGCTCTTCCTGTTAAAAACACTTTTCCCTCACTACTGTCACGAAGGCTACTCATGTAGACTTGTTGACTTTTTCCTGGTTTTTCATTCAAATGACCTCTTACTTCTGAACTCTTGCTGGCTTTGAGATGCATTTGCGGAAATTGGTGAGATTGCAATAAAATTGAATAGAACCTCTTTTGCAGAAAAACCTAGCTTCAATGTCTTTTGCAACTCAAAATTTACTTTTGAGTTGCTTTTTACTTCTTTGCTACTATGCAACAATGTTTTCCAAACCATTATTTTTGTTTTTCTCAAATTAAATGGCTCCTCATAATAGTTCAACAATATTTAAATAATCTCTGGAAACTGCTGTAAGTTTCCCTCCAACATCAAATATTTGTGATAAGAATGTAGATCCATACAGCAATTTTTTTTAACGATGAATGTTAATGTATTGTTTGGTGAACAGATATTATTATTATTATTATTATTATTATTATTATTATAAATCATGTACAAGAAAGAAATAAGAAAGAAAGAAAGAAAGAAAGAAAGAAAGAAAGAAAGAAAGAAAGAAAGAAAGAAAGAAAGAAAAAGAATAAGAGAGAAAGAAAGAAAGAAATAGCTCTCTCTTCATCAATATTACCAGTGTGTCTGTTGTAAGGATGCAATGGTTACCAGTACTATGGTAAACCGGCGTACAATTTTATGCAATAACGATGCCATTTATGCTTAACGTTATCTCATAATCGCAGTTAATTTATCAAATACATCATGTGAGCGACATCGGAAATAGGAAGCTTATGTAACCTGATGATAACTTGTCAATGATAGACACCAAAGTTTGGGGCAGTAACTACTCCCCTAAACTGCAATGATGTTTTCCATTCTTGTTTTGACACTCTGAGGAACGATTAGTTGAGCAGCTAATAGTTGTGTTAGCAGCTGTGTCGCTAAGTGTCTCCAAATGAAACAGAGCTGAAGCCAGCCTGTCTGCTGTCAACTCTGTGTGCTGCAGAGCCGCCAGTGCAGGTGTGCTACGGGGGCCGACATAACATAAGGCAACGTAAAATGATGCAAACATGTTCATTAACATGAGGAATAATACATGGTGATATATATAATAGCAAGTTAAAAATGGGAATCGATATTGACAGTGAATATGCTGTATTTTTAGCTCCAGGAAATAACATTTGCACCAGACCAATAAGCTTGGTTCCTGTAATTTATTTTGTTCTTTTAAATAAAATCTCTTTAAGTGCCAGTTGCTTGCTATTTCAATGTGAAAGTTTCTTTTGACAAGATTTTGGCTTCTCATCAAAACAAAATCACAAGATTTTATGAAATTATGCCAATATACTATATGTGTTTTTTGGGAATATACATGAATATCGTAAACTGTGATAATTTGGTAATGATAATCGAGATATCACATTTTCCAGATCATGACATCCTTAGTCTGTTCTTTTCTGTTTTTCCATCATTTGCTTCCTCCATCAACACCATTCATCTAGCTTAGAGGTGGATCCTACTGTTTGGAAATCTTGCTGGCTGTCCATTTAGATGTTGATGCTCTGAATGAAACCAGTAAGTATCAGGTATATAAGCCAGTATCAAAGACAACAGGGACGGCTCTAAAGTTCCTCATTAGTGAAAGCTGTGAATTGTAGAGGCCACGTGTTGAAGAAAGCCATTAATTGGAAAGTAAAAAAAGACAACCTTCAAAAGGAGACACATTCTTTGGAGAATTGAGCAAATCAAAGTGCATTTGTTGTGTCTGGATGTCACCGCGGTGTGGAAAAGTTTGAGGAATGAGCATTGATGACTTTGTGAAATCAGCTAAGAACAATGCACTTTGCTCCCATCCACATAGCAGAGTGGTACTGAGGTACACAGTAGGGTAGCAGCTCGTCCTACAGAGGACCACCAGCTCTACTTGTGGTCTCACAATTATATTCTCATAATCAGAGTAATGTCTAGTATGAAGTATTTCTGAGGCTCCGCCAAACAATCTCATACGTTCAATTCGTACCTGCTGCATTATCCGACTGACATTTTATAAACTTTAGAGATCGTGAGTAGGACTGCATAATGTCACACTCAACTCAATTGAATGGGTGGAGCATCAATTCACAAAACTCTTTGTCTTGTATGCCTTGCCTGGCTTGCAGCTTGTATCATTGGGGGGGAGGAATAAAAGCAACTATCAAAGAATCTGTCTGTAGTTCTAGAAGCACTTCTGTTTGCTCTGGAATTCGAAGAAGCGTGTTTGTGTACGTGCATTTAACCTCCATGGAGATCTACATACTGTGGTTTGGCTGTGGTGCTGGTGTGACCTTGATACCGTCATCCTTTGCTGCACTGCAGCTGTGCTGTGCGGCACCAACAGCGAGCAGCATGGCCAGGCAGCGGTCACAAAGTTTCCGACTACACCAGGGGATTGTGGCAGGTGCCGTGACAATGACTTCGACAAAGCGTCAGCCCTGCACAACTGGTGACCACTGATTTTGAGCCAGGCATGTGTTCATTAGTTTGCCTTTAATTGGGGATGAACAAAATTGCAGTATCCACACATTATCTTAAGGGTCCAGCCATAAAGGAATAATCTTGCTGTTATCCAAGGCATTGGACACGGTCCTGCCATGTTTACTGGTACGTGGTCCTGGGCTGCTGTCATCCACCATGTCATAAGCCTCAGGTCTGCTTTCCAAAAAATGCCACCTGTGTTTGTTTTCCTGCATGCAGGACAGCATCCTCTCCATCCAAACCACAAGCACTGGGTTCCTGAATGCTTTGTACAATAAAACTTCAAAGAGCTGACTGACATTCGTGAGGTCAGTGGGAAAGATGGTTCCAGAATACAGGCCGATTTTCAGGTTCAAAGATAACAACCAACAGTTTCCTGTTTTCACCTTGCAGTATAACTGCTCTAGCATGAGCCCTTTTCACACACAGCAGTGACGCGACAGCGGTGCCACTCCGCATGCTCCTCCCACTATCAGTCGACCAGAAAAGTGATTCACAGTGGCCAGACTGAGACGACCTCCTAAGAGGTGGGGGGGGGCAAGCCACCCCTTTTTTCATGCTTTGGCATTTCTCCCGCAGACGGCGGGACGCATGAGAGGTGTAAATATTCCTCTGACAGAATGGCTCTGGGTGAGAGGGGCTCCGCTCTGCAGGTCACCAACTAAAAAGTATGGAACTGTAACCACACTGAGGTAAAAAAGCAAAACTGCTTCCTGATAATCATCAGCATCAAACTGCAACACAAGCTACAGGACAAAAGAGCAGTTGTCACTGGCACACGAGTGGTGCTGTCAGCAGTACCGGTAAATATGTCACGAATGAAGCCGTTTTGAACTTCAGTGCCGCAGCATAGGAAGCAAAGGCCAACACATTTTGATCAGGTACACAAAAGACGGGTCTGCATGACTCACCGCTCGAGATCCCAGATCCGAAGAGGGGAAAAGTTCTCACAGCATGCAGTGCCTGTTACAAAAGAGCTACACAAACATAAACAGAATGAAAAGGTGGTCAGTAGAAGCCCTTTAAAGCCCCTCTTTACATTAGAGAATATGTCAACATTGTAGGTAAACTACTGTCATGGAATGGTAATACATTGTAAAGCGTCAAACATCATTGCTGTCTGAAGCTTTCACAAGCAGACTGTACAGTTTTTCTGTACCGTCAGAATCAGATTTGATTTTCGAGCACTGGATTTTTCGTATACACAAAATTAGACTGAATTTTAAAAATTAACAAAGACATAGTAAATATTTATTTAGCTGCTGATTTTTCTTTCAGAGGAAATAATTTTCGTGTTATTTTCAATCTGAAAAACAAAAAAATATAGCATGTAAAAAAAATTCAGCTTCAAAAATAAGACGCCAAAAGATCAAGGGTCAACATCGGTGCAACACTGAAGCCATGTGTAAGCACATTTATCTCCTAACATCTGGATTATCGGGCACGCTTATCTGGCCCTGTAAGATTGAAAGGGGTGTGCTTTTGCATGGCACTCTTGGCCATGCACGACCACATGCAGGGATACGTACACACAGGGGCGGTTGTGCACATGATTGCTGCCTATGTAAAACACTAAATGGAGCAAAGACACAGGGGTCTTGTGACGTCCCTTCATGACAACACTGGTAACGACCGAGTAAAGGCATTCATGTTGGTCACATAAAGACTTGTCGTCAAGTGTGAGCCCCGGGATTGGTTCCAATTCCCCTCACACTGCAGCAAATGTAAACGAATAGCCACCTAAAAATGATCATTTGCCATGTGTGTCATTATTTCATCACAATGAACTATGTGCTGGAGGCATCTGTGCTTAAGGACACTTGGGCTCAGAGGGACACTGTTTTTTTGGTGGATTGTGTCTTAGTGTAATGAGTGTTAACATCAGAGTATTTGATGTGAGGCAAGAGATACTATATGAAACTTTCTGATGTTTTGTTTGTGCTTGTACTTTGTCAATCAATAAAACAAGATCGGAAGAACTCTAAATCCCTGCCGAGTTCATTCTCTCCAGTTTAAACCTGGCAAGGCGCTTCTCTGGCTTTTCCCAACCACGGCCCAAAGACATGCTTGTTAGCTTAATTGGTGACTCTAAATTGCTTTAGGAGGTGGTGTGAATGCGTGTCTCTTTGTGTTGTGATGGACTGGCAACCTGCTGAGGAAATAGCCTGACCTCCAGTAGATATCAGCGGAGCTATTCCCCAGCCGCTTGGAGCCCGACTCAAAGAAAAAGGAAAAAAACATTGATGGATGCATGGAAGATTTTTAAGGCTCTGATGCAACCGGCCAAATATGCGAGTGTCACTTCTCATCCTGTGCCTTGAATAGCAACTGTTCTTGGTTTTTAATTGAGGAGCTGTCACACATTGTTTGGTTTTAAGGATGACAGTATGTTCCTGTGGTTTGCAGCAGGAGCCACTGTGCACACATAGGAAGGAGGCATAGGAAGTGTATTTCTTATACAGAGGCTGCCTTTAGTCCCAAACTTTCCTTTTAAATGTGTGCAGTTGGACTATATGACTGGACAACAGCATAGTGCCAACAGGCACAGCCACCCAGTATCTGGCTCCTTCCAGCAGAAAAGTTAGATTAAATATTCGCAGTTATTGGTGTGGATGTCAAATAAATTGTCGGGGTTAACTACATCTTTTTGCAGCTCTCGAAGCACCTTCACCTGTTGTCCACTCCGTCTTGATCTGTATACACGCTCTTTTCATTGAACAGTTTTGCATGAAATCAGGCGAAGCTTTGGAATTTGTCACTGAAATGTCAATTGTTTGTTGAGTTGACAGATGTACCTGATTCTCCAGTCAGGTTGTCTGGTACAAGTGATACAATGAACAGCTGGAGCTCTCTTGCTTCTTACAAGGTTTAGGATTATTTATGGGACTTTTCAATCATTTATGTGGTCAGAAAAAAGAAGATCGAGGTCTCTGGTCTTGTTCATCCCAAAGGTGTTCTACCAGGTTAAGGTCAGGACTCTGTGCAGAACTGTCTAGTCTCTTCACACCTAGCTGGCTCACCCATTGGTTTAGACATGATTGCAACAGCTGAATCCAATGATTTGGATGCTGAGTGAACGTGTTGGTTATATAGTGTCATGTCATTCAGGGTCCCAGCATTTCTCTCAGAGTATTATGTCAGTCAAAACAAAAAATATTGGCCAACACCATAATTCAGTTATTTCAGAATGAAGCAGAATCATACTCCTGGAAAAACTGACAGTCCAAAAAGCTAGTTGACAGAGATATACTTCTACTCTCTGATGATCTAAAATACCCATCACCATCATGATCACTGTCATAGTACATGGAGCAGAAAGAAAAGAGACTACACAATTCAGAGCTTTTTTTTTTTTTTAAATATTCAACCTTTTTCCTGTTCATCATTTCATGATATCACTGATAAAGTTAAATCTTGAGTGAAATATGGATTGTTGGAAAGTCTCTACCAATAGAACATAAGACAGTTGTGGGAGCCAGTTCGGGACGTACATGTGATCTGAGCTCTGTGTACAAAGAGCCAACCAGTGAAAGTCCCAACAGCTTTGACGTCTTTACCAAGTACAAATGTGATGCTTGATGATCAAAAGGTTCCATTAGGTTCAAACATTTTCACTACTTGTTGCCCCATCAGGTATCCTCAGAGACTCATTTCATCATTTGGTGCTTAGAGGAATTTTTTGTCCTTTGATGGTTGTGATTTAAATCGGCCCTTTATCAAGTATCCACATATGTGTATTGTTCTGTTGGGGGCTGTTATCCACTGCCATTTGTCATTTTCCTCTGCATCTGTCTCTCCACCTTCAGCTATAGTGTTCTAATCAGGGCAGCAGCATTTCTCAGTAACTAGCTCTGTATGTAAACGGTGGGCACTCCCTCCTGTCCATCATCCCTGTGGGAGAGCCCTAAGCCCTGAGATTCGGGACAGCCCCCTGCCACCGGCACCCCTGGTCGTCTCCCCACTCTCTACATAGTTTGTAACACCCAAACACACCCTACAGCCCTCTCCCACAGTCCCCCTCCCCTCTCCTTTCACCACTCCCAAGCTTCTTCTCCACATGCATGGCATTCACTGTGCATACCTCAGCTGCTAATTCCAACCTGCCACCCCAATCAAAGGATCATGAGTGTTGTTGTTTCTTCTCTTTTCTTCTGATGGGAAACAGTGTGTGATGAATGGAGGCACAGTGTGTGCATGTGTGTGTGCGTGCGTGCGTGCGTGCGTGCGAGAGAGAGAGAGAGAGAGAGAGAGAGAGAGAGAGAGAGAGAGAGAGAGAGAGAGAGAGAGAGAGAGAG
>JASSRZ010000441.1:0-13112 GCA_032164315.1 Malacoctenus gilli | reverse complement strand
GGGCGGCGGGGGCGGGAAGGAGGCGAGCGGCCCCCTCGCCGTCCTTTGTGGAGCGCGGAAAGGTCAATTAGACAGTTTACAGGCGGCCGTCGCGCGGAATTACACACCGGGGTGGGACGCGCGCGCGCGGGGGGGGCCTCGGCGCGCGCACCGGGACGTGAATGGCGGCTTGGATTTCATTATCGGGCTGCCAACTTGCCCATCAATTAGCATGAATAAGATCATATCAGCCGGCGCCCAGGGAATAGCCTGGCACCGCTGGCGACGGCGCTGTCATTCACAGGCTTCCTCCAGGTCAGCCCCTATTATCGGCATCAGAGTGCAAAAAACAATAACTCTGATAGCAAGTTATTAATGTCTAATAGGGGAAGACTGCTTTTTATTAGGGGGGGACATTGTCATGTAAAGACAGAGAGCAGGAAAGAAAGAGGACTGAGGCAAAAACAGGGGGACGGCGAGAGGACGGACGGGCGCGCGGACTCATTAATATACATAGAAAGTAAAAGCGAGAGAGGTTCATAGCATATTCATGCCATTTTCAATAAGGCATATTTCAATTAGAGGGCTGGAAATTCATTTTAGATCAATTAATGCGGTTTCAATTATACATTTTTGAATTACAGGGAAGAAGAGGAGGAGGAAGAGGAGGAGGAGGAGGAGGAGGAGGAGGAGGAGGAGGAGGAGAGGGAGGCAGCAAGACAAATTACAGAGAGCAGAGGGCTCTGTTACTTACTTGAGTCTCAGTAGACTCAGTTTCTGTAAAAACGGAAAGGGGGGGGGGCGGCGTTCGAATCGGTTCTCCGGAGCTCCTCTGGAGTCTTTCGGTTGCCGCGACTCGGCTCAACTCGAGTCGCTCAACGGTGTTCCCGTGAGGCCACTTGAAAAAAAACAACAAAAAACAAACAAACAAAAACGGCGCTGCCGCTCAGCACAGATCCGCGAGTCCAATCCATTCCCGCTCAATAGGCCTCTCAATCAAAACAGCACTGTGCCGCGCGGCGGCGGCTCGCCGGCAATCGTTCACTTCTCACTTTGTGGCTCGCAGTTTTGATCGGCAGCGGCCGTTCGGCCGGCCGGAGGAACGGGCGAGGCTGCGCCGACCGCGTCATGACGCGCACAAAGATCAACGCCTCAGTGCCACCGGCGTGACGGAGGAGTCCGTTTCCCCGTTCGGACGCGAACGAAGATGTGCCGCTCGGGATGAAAGAGGAGCGGCTATTCCTCCACGAGCTTTTTGGTTTAGGAGTTCGACACGGACGTTGACCTTTTACCTCCATTGCCTCAGTGTGATTCTATACATCCAGACTGAGACGGGCTGTGTAATCTGGTTATCCCAGGCTTTCTCAAAGTGAATAATGGTTACCTTGGACTGAAGGACACACACACACACATGCATGCACGCACACGCACGCACGCACGCGCGCACACAGGCACCAGCAGACCGGAGAATATAATAAGTGTTGGTTGCAGTGATCTTGCAGAGTGATAGACGTTGTTTCACCTTGTTCTTAAGGTTATATAATTCCCACTGACACGCCCCCCCCCCCCCCAACCCCCCCCCCCCCCCCCTGCTAACCTTGATTAATCACACTGCCACACACTTCTTTTCCTCCAACTCCATTTTTTCTGCAGAGGTTTTAAGGGGTCAAGACGGGCGTTGTGTGTTCATCTGAGCTTGGCTAAAACCCAGCGAGCACAAGTCCATCTCAGGCCTGCGGGTTAGTTACAGATAGATATATACATGGTAGTTTTTCAGATGAAGGAGGCCACAGTTGTTTCGGTGAATAGCGACAGCAACAGCGCATGAAACCAATTTGCCTTCGGAGAAGTCGATACATGCACCACGGCTGAAACCATTATGTAACCGTGTGGGACATTATCAGGGGCTGTCATAAGACTGAAGGTACCAGCGGACAAGTTCTCTCTCTTCAAACGGTGTTCGTGCCACAAGATTACAGCCAAGCCAAACACGGGGCAGGGAAAGGTATCTCGACAACCTACAAAAGCAGGAGCCTTCAAAGTAAAAGCAAGAGGCAGTTTACAGTTGTGAACAGACTGTAAACATTGAAGCGGAGCAGCTTCCTCCCGTTTTACCTTTGCATCATGTTGTGAACATCAAGGAGCCAGGATATATTAGACATGAAGGTACAGTCTCAGGTGTAAGCAGATGAAGTATCACCTAAACCAGGACAACATCATGTGATTCTGAACCATGTGCTGTCTACAACCAACACGAGCAACGAGAAGAAACAGAAACAGCTTCCTTATTGTGCACGAGAGACGCAGTTGATGTGAACGTAGCCTCGGCTTGCTCATTTGCCGAATCCAGCCTGTTGACAACGCACTCTTGTGGTTCAAGAGCATGTGTGCTAAGGAGCTGTTGCCCCCCAGGCTCCTGCTGACGCCCCCCCCCCACCCCCATGAGCAAAAACAAAAAGTTAATGCTTGAAAGACTGCAGTGGAAGGTTGACAGCCGCTTCTGACGCCATAGCATGTAAACTCAAACTAATAAACCTTCGAATTGTAGATTCAGACTTCAAGCAGAGAAACAAGTTGAGTTGAATTACTAAGTTGTGTTGCTTGAATGACCGACCATCTTTCGGTAGGTGTCATTCAGGGTTTTTTTTGGGGGGGGGGGGGGTAGACTGCAGTAATATTTCCATTGCTTGCCACCATGCTATCCTCTCGCTTTCTCTCTCTTTTCCTCGCGCGCGCTCGCTCGGCGGCACTTCAGAGCGAGCGGAGGACGCGAGGGCACAGGCTCGTGCGCGGCACCATCACTGACAGTCATTTTCGTCGAATCAGAGGTGGAGCGTCCACCTTCAAACGGCCGCCGCACCAATCACCGGGGGCGGGGGGGCGGTCCTTATGCTAATGTGTTGGCAAGGGAGACGCAGCGGTTCATTCATCTTCTTCCAGAGAGAGAGGTGAGTAGTTACCGCGGAGGTGATTTTTACATGAGACGGGGACCTGTTTGGGAGCAAAACACCGCCGCCACCACACCTGGGAAGCGAGAGAGACCGGGAAGCTTTGTTTTTTCCTGCGCGTAGGAGCTTCATCTTTCTGCCAAACATCACAGGGTAAGTGAAGGGCACTGTCAGGTTTGTAAACAGTCGATTTTCACCGGCGTGTCAATGTGTACAAGAGTGTGATGTGGGGGACGACGTGTTAAAAATGGCTTTGCGTGCTCGCTCAAGAGAGGCTGCAGAAGAGAGGACTGAAGAGGTTATCTAGCAGAGTCTGTGGCGAGAATGAACCCCCCCCCCCACCCTCCCTGCCTTAGTAATGACACTTCATGAGCTTCATTGGTGAACAGGATCACTGCTTTAGTTGCGCTGGACTGTCCTGCTGAGAATAAGGGGGTGGGGGGGGGGGGATGTATCGGTGTTTTGCTCAAGGACACTTAGGGGCTCCGGAGTCAGTCGAAGTTGTTTCCCGTTCCAAAAAAAATAGAGGTACTTCAGTGATCGTGGCCACATATGTCACCTTTGGTGTCTGGTATTCGGCGCAGAAGCTGTTTTCCTCTGCAGGGATGTGAAAACGCAGCTTAGGGGGGGAGCCGGAATGCCCTTCATGCTCTGGGAGCAATTAATGGATGAAGAAAATAAGGCTACCTGCGTGGCGCACAACCGCAACTAGACTCTCGACTCTCTGACACTGCATCAATGTCATGAGGCTTTAACACGGATGCCAGTGACGAAGTTATCTGTGCGCATCTTCCTCTCTGCATTGAAATGGCAAATGTGTGTGCGTGTACCTGTGTGTGTGTGTGTGTGTGTGTGTGTGTGCGTGTGTGTGTGTGTGTGTGTGTGTGTGTGTGTGTGTGTGTGTGTGTGTGTCAGGATTAGGTGTACTTGTTTCTTCAACGTCAAAGTCATTTTCCGATGACCTGTGTGAGTGCAGCTCGGCGGAGGAGAGGGGGGGGGGTGGTTCGGGGTCCACCCGCGCCTCTCGGCGCAGTGGACGACACCAGGAGCAATCGATGAGTCGAGCTTCCAACGAACGCACCACTGGTGGCCTTCGGGCAACACCAAGCGGTCATTCGGGATGAGCCGCGGCAGCGCAGGACCTCACCTCATGCATATTTACGCGCCACGCAGCCTCCGCGCATAATGTGGCACCCGGCGCAGTCAGACTCGGGCGAACTCCGAGGCAGACAGGTGGTTGCGGTCAGAGCGCAGTCCGTCTCCCCGAGCACCCTAGAAACGATGCGTTCGCTGCTCGGTCACAGGTTGTTTTCGGGGCCCTTTTTGGGTTCGTGAAATGACGCCAGCTTTCTCGGTAAAGCCAGGAATAAGGTGTCGGTTTTGCTGTTGAGTCCCTTCTACCGCAGCCCGCTTTTACCCCCCCCCCCTCCCCAGCAGACTGCGGGTAATTGCCAAGAGTCAGGCTGTCTCAAGTGGCGCTGAGCATCCCAGGAGGTAGCCTGTTCCTGTGCCATAAACAGACTCGCATTGAGAGCCACCAAAATACCCTCAAAGCTGGAATATCTGAGTACGCCTGCAACTTTGGTCCCAACAGCCCCATAAATACACTCGTCTTTTACATGTTCATGTGTTGAACAAAAGTGATCAAAATTGAATAATTATTTGGTGGGTTACCAAACAGTTCTTTCACTCTCTGGGACTTTTTCTTGTGGTTATTGATGTCGGAAAACCTTTACGAACACTTTCTTGTCAATTCTAGGGTCGGAAAATGGTGAAACCCTCAAGAAATTGTGGTGATTGAAGCCACTGGTCAAAGATACGAGCTGATGTATTTGACGTACTCTGTTACTGCATTTTAGGCAGTACTTTTTATTCATTTTCCTTCAAATTGTCTGAAGGCGCCCCGCGAAAGGGGTCAAAGTCTTTTTGTTCTCGCAAACATAGCGCTTCTATTGATTCCGGTTCTGTTGTCAGTCCTGGAACTCTGTTCCCGATTTCAAGCTGAGACCTGGATTACCTTGGCACCCCCCCCCCCCCAGTCCACGTCGACAGGCTCACGTGCGCTCACGTTACTCTTTGTTTCTTCACTCGATTCCATCCTAAGACAGTCAGCCGCTCTGGCGTGACTCTTCGAAACCCTCGCCTGGACCAAGACGGCAGCCATGTTTGTAGTTCGGCGGCGAACAAGCTTGCCTCGGTCTGAACCGCCCACGCCGAGCGACAGGCCGCGCACAAAACGACCGCTTGATCTTCGCAGCGATGATAGACGCTGTCGCAGCTCCTCTGGTGTTGGTGGGCGGAAAGAACCTGCAGCTGAACACAACAAGCCGGCTGACTGGATAGGAAAAACGCATTATTATTGCAACTGTACATCCTCTGCTGGAAAGACCTATTGATCCCCATTCTGCGCGGTGCAATAACATCAGCTTGGAGCAACACGCCGAACGACAATTTCCTGTTTGCGCATGGGGTCTTTGTTTTTCCGGTGCCCCCCCCCCCCCCATTTTCGTTCCTCCCCTTCTTTTTTTTTATCGGTTTTCCTGCTTTACAGCAGACGAACGACGCCGTGACACCCAATCTCACCCCTCTCTGCCCCCTGTATCGCTTCCATTTTGTTGTAAAGGGGCTACTGTGCGGCTGTCTCATGCGCCAGTGGCTCGGCGTGCACGCGCGCCCGTGGCTGGGAGGAGAGCGGCTGGCGACGTGCGTGCGTCCCGGGACTGATTGATTCATTCGCTGCTGTCACATGCTTTATTACACAGGGCGACAGATGTTGGAATAAAGATGATGGTGTGTTCGTGTGCGTGCGTGTGTGTGTCTGTGTGCGTGTGTGTAAGGGAGGTATCTTTTGGTCGGACTAATAGCGGGCAAGCAACAACAAAGGAATGTTGAGTGAAGGAGTTTGGCCTCATTGATGCTGATGAAACCCTCTGGTGATCAATGGGCCCCCTGTTGCACAGGCCTCACGGGTTCGACAGCTACAATATAGTACCGAAAGAGGAATGGTCACAATGGAGGACAACAGTCACATTCACCTGAAACTGCGCTGAGGAAATCCAAATTGTTGCCGTGCGAATCTAGATCTTTAGGTTTAGTCAGTGCTATAATTCGGCCAGGCCTGACGTCTCGTCGGTCAACAGTTATGTTGACGTCTACCGGCGCTGTGTGAGAGGATGCTCTGTTCCCTCTCTGAGTCCTCCAGCAGCTCCACCCACTGTGGTCCAAAACTCAGTTCCGTTGCACTGGAAATCCATTGATTTCCCATCGACAGGCAACGACGGACACACAAACGAGCGCTCTGGATTTGCATTCAAGTTCGCGACTGACAGCGTGCTCGATAACGCCGACGGATGTTCACGTGTCACGCAGGATGTAGCGGTAACCGTGCCAACCTTTTTCCGACTAGGATCCGAACTGGGTTTCTTCTCCTCTCGCTCAAACTTGACAGCGACGTTGCCCTGAAATCTGAGACTGAGCGCGAAGCGCAGTCTGTCTCTGCGGGCTGCATGTGCGGTTGCCTGGTTCCAGTCTCACAGCCTGTCACAGTGAACGCTGCTTCCAGACCAGCCAGTGTGCGCCCATACATTGATTTATGTGTGGCAGACCACCCTCATATAAACACTGGCTACCACCTATTGATTTCCTTTTTGTGTTCTTCTTCTTCTTCCTCTTCTTCTTCTTCTTCTTCTTCTTCTTCTTCTTCTTCTTTTTTACCGTAGCTAATGTTATTCTATTCTGCAGCTGTGTGGAACTCATTGATTTGGTGAGCCCTGCAGTTTCATTTGTGTGTGTGTGTGTGTGTGTGTGTGTGTGTCTGTATGTGTGTGTGTTTTCTCCATCACACACATGGAAAATTCACCTTTTAAAAAAACCCTTGACTTTGTGTGCACTGAATCAAAGCGTGGTCATCAGCGGGTGAAACGATTGATGTTGGGTGTCACCTGCTCCAAAGTCACCAGGTTTCAGTCAGCAGTGACTCCGTCTAAAACATATTATATTATGTTTTTGTTCAGTTTTCGAGAACCCACGGAAAAAAAACTACAAACATCTCTCCCATGTCAAACAAAAACCAAATTCCCAGCAGCTATGTTTCGAGATCAATTTTGCACTTTGGGCTTCATCGTCAGAGGTCTCCTCAGCGTGACCTGGACCCTCACAGTAGACCCCTACTTTCCGCAGTTAGCTAATAGATGGGCAAGTATATGTTGTGCAATCTGAGCCTCTTGAGGGACGAGTGCTCATCGCACGCAGAGATTTTAAGTGGATAATAGGGGATTCACCAAATGCCCACTCCATTATAAGTGGTGAGCAAAAATAAGACAGGGCAAGTGTGTGCGAGTGCGCGGGCATGTGTTTGTGTGTGTGTGTGTGTGTGTGTGTATGTGTGTGTATGCATACTTCATGTCAGTGCCAAAACCCAGTATGAAACAGAGTTGGTTGCCAGACTCTGCGCGAGTCCACTTCAAGGTCACAAACATGAAACAACACAAGTTTTGGAGAAGCGCTAAAATTCAACCGACAACAAATCTGTGTCACGGATCTCTGACAGCGTCCCTGTGACACCGTGTGTAAGGAACCTTAGGCCCTCTTTCTTCACCTGCTTGAAAAGATCCCACGCAAACTTTGTCCGAGACTCGTTTGCAACGGTTCTAATAATAACCCCAAACAGAGAGCGACTTCCTCCAGTTCGCTCTCTGCGTGCGTGAATAATTCAGAATGTGACACAACGCTGTCGTACAGTGATCGAGCTCCTTTGTTATATTATTATGACACAACTTTGACGGAAGAAGGCCTCATAAAGAAGCCTTTTAATGGCCAAAGTGATCATTAGTTATTGCTATGACAATGACTCTTAACTACATAATCACCCCTCAATCACCCCTTTTCATGTCTATGACGCAACTGATTCCCTGAACTTTCAGTGATCAAATGCTTGCTTTCAACACTGTTTTCATCACCCTTCGCAATTAACGGGTTTGTGTGTGTGCCGGTGTGTACTTGTCGGACATGTGTGCATTGGCTCCAGAGACTGTTTTTGTCTGGTGCGGGAACACCTGAGCCTATACAACCAAACAGCTCGCCACGGGGACTTATGTAATGCGCGAAGGTGTGTGTGTGTTTTTTTTTATGTTTGCACAAATGAGTGTGTATGCGTTGCCGCTTGCGCGTCTGCGTGGCCCCTTCCCACCTCTGCCTGAGTTCAAAGGTGTCACTGAAATATTATTAGCCGCGCTACACCGGGGTGCGCGAGCGTGTGTGTGTGTGTTTCTGTGTGTGTGTGTGTGTTCGTTCAGGCACAGACGGGAACAATAGTCGACAATTAGCGCGGCACTCAGACGTGAGTCACCGGGTCCCCAGAAAAGGAGCAACAACGGCGGGCGCGAGATAAAACACGCGAGCGATGTCTCCGAGATACCGGAGACAAAGGTTAGCCTAGCGACTGACTCATGAGGGGCACGCACATGTAGCCGTTTGCCCCCCCCCCCCACCCCTCCCACCTCCACCCCCACGCACCACCCTCCTGTCTGCCGTCCTCCCCGGGCTGCCTGCTCTTGAATTAGCATTTGAACCGCGCGGAGGTGAGCCGCGTTTCTATAGCGATGCGTCCCTCCCGCGCCGCTAATCACCGAGACGCATGCAAATGAAAGTAATACGGAGACCGTAGCGATAAGAAGTGACACCTCGGCGCCAACACATCCCCGCATAACTCGGGGAGTGCTTACATAACTGTCCATATTCAGCCGGCATTAACAAGCCTCTCGCTGCTGCTGCGGAGGAGCGCTGCGTTGATGCCTGTCAAATTCAAACAGGCAATTATTCCACCAGCCGCAGCTTTTGCCACCGCCAAGTACGAGGGCAGGAGCGTGTGATACGATACATATCGCAGAACAGGAAATACAAAGAGAGGCGATAATGGAAGGGGCGCAACGGACGCAAGTTTTTCTCTCTCGTCTGCGTTGTTTATGTAACCGAAAGACACCGATTGAAATAATTTCACTTTGTGACAAATGGTTTAACACTCCTGCACCACAAGGGTTAATATTCAATCAACGATAACGTCGAAAACGGAGGATATACGTCGGGTTTGTAGCACGAAGAAGCTGCAAAAGCGTTGCATCTGGCTGCACGGCGGCCTCCGTAGCGTTCCCCTCGCCGCTCCTCGGCCCAGCGCAACCCCGCGTGGGATGTGGAAGACACTGGCCGGCGTTCAGATCTTCGATAACCCCCCCCCCCCTCCTCCTCCACATCAAGCAGTCCTATCAGTCGGCCGATCGGCAGCGAGCCCGCTTCGATTGGCTGAGAGCCTAGTTCCCTGCTGGATGGAGGTTTTGGCAGCGAGCTGGGCAACTGTTGTCAAGGCGACATATTGCCCCGCTTTATTTTTTGACAATTTGGCGAGCCGCCTCGGAGACGCTTTCCAGGTTCTGTCGCTGGCTGTCCAGCCTTTCCGCGGATTTTCTCCTCGCTCTCTCTCTCTCTCTCTCTCTCTCTCTCTCTGAGGCCAACTGCGCTGGTTTATTGTGGCGCTGGTATCGGACTGGTACCCTATTGATTGTTCCCCTGCTTGCCGCTCCGCCCCGCTGTACTTTTTCCACTCGCACAAAGGTTACGTCCATGGCTGACACACAACACAAACACACACACACAATGAAACTGCATCAGGGGAGGGAGCGCCTCATTTTTTTTTCTCATTTTCCAACTCAATCACAGCTTTTGCCAACTAATCATTTTCAGTCACTGGGACACCCACGTGTTTTTTTTCCCCTCCCTTTCTGGGCTGTATTGAGTTCGAGCCAGATAGCATGTGGCCAGCCTGGAATGACAGTCATTAGGGTTGGGCCCAATTCCAATTCTCTTCTTTAATCCTCAGCCTTGACCCTCAATCTTGACCCTCAAAACCAAGCGTTTACGGCTGGAAACGGGAATCTCCTTAAATGCAGATACTTCCTCAGTCGATAGGGGGCAGCATTATGCCAAAACGGCGTTGAGTCTATCAAGTCAGAAGAGTAGAAGCTGCAGCCATAGCAACAGTACAGCTGCAGGCCACTATTGACAAAAGATCGTAAAATAAAAATAAAACTTAAGCAACAATGAGGTAGCTAATCCATGACATGAGCCTTAACTAAGAGAATACTGTGTTTTTTTTTGTCAAATTCATATCTCTATTAACAAAGAATATATGTTTGTAGCTTGCCTTTTCATTTTACCTGTAAACAACGCAATGCATTCTGGGTAACCCTTACTTTTAAGGTAGGTGCTCCCTAAACTAAGAGATTACAGTATTTGGAATTGGAGTATATTCTCATCGATCGCCGTTGCTCCTGTGGACCAACACAACTCCATAATATTACAATGTACAACGCTGGTTTTTGTTGATGCTTCAGCGGGTCAGAATTTGCCCCGCACAATACCCCTCGAACCTTTGTTTCACCTTTTATGTTCCTGGTAGGAATTTACTCTGCAGCCATCAAGCACCCTTCGAGCAACTCCCCCAGCTCGCGTAGTCCGGGCACTTCCACTCCAGAACGGTTCGATCTGCCTGAAACATCCCACAGTCTATTTCCTGGGTCTGTTTACTTTGTGCATGTGTCAAGCCACGTTTAAAGGCGAGTGGAAACCCGAAGACGCGATTGGTGCCTGAAACGGCAGGTCTTGGTTCATTAGCAGGTAACTCCCGGTGGGTTTCCATCACAGCGCGAAAGCACAAACAGTCCGTCCGGTGAACCGTAGGTCGTCCCTCATGTATGACCTGCTGTTGGCTAAAACAGGGTCAGCTTGTTGTTTTCGATGCTGGCTAATCAACGATTCAGGGTTTCTTCTTCTTCCTGCTTTGTTCCTCCCGGGTCGGCGGCTTGTTGCTTGTTGGAGGTGACACTTCGACCAGTGGTTCGCCAACTTACCACCTAAGAAAAGACTTGGCGCACAAAGTACCACTATGATGACCAAGAGTATTCAGTAGTTTAGCAGGCCAATCAAAAACAAGGCAGAGGTTTTATTCCTAAAGAAGCATGTTTCATATTGTCAGCCACTGTAACACTTTACACAGTTTGAGCCATAAAACTGTGCTTGAATATAGGAAAATAATAAAACTGTGCTTAGATGATGAGTCAATTGAAATGTATTGCACATGCAAGTTAAATAAACCCTTAACTTCACTAAATGTAGAAAAGCAAAACAAAAAGCTGTTCTTAAAGATAAAAAAAACTGCTTGTACTTAAATATTAGGTAAAAAAAAAGTACTGTACTTGATAAAAACAAATAAAAACAAGCTGTACGCATAACTTCAAGCAACAGTTCTTGCTGTCTTAACTTCATGCACCGAAACAAAAACGCACACAAAAGCAGGAAGAACAAGATTAAGAATAAAAAAATTCAGTGATTCTTTGGCGCACCACCAGGGGGAGCACACTTTGAGAAAGGCTGACTTAGACTTTCGTCCAAAACAGTTCACAGATCAACAGATCAGTGGTAAAAGCGCAGTGTTACAGTGGACCAGAACGAACATGTGAAACTTCCTGTCAGACTTCATCCAGCCGAAATGAGAAGCCGAACCATCCTGGTGTGAAAGCAGGCTGGTACTGTGGCAGCGCAAAGTCTATGAAGTATTGGGGGGGGGGGGGTGTTGCATGGAAGACAGTCACATGACTGAAGCGAAGCCAGGCTGATGAACAAGAAGGCAGCGGTTGGCTCGGAGACGCCACTTCCTGACCTCGTCGGGTCGCTTCGTTTGCAATTGAATTAAAAACAGTTTTCGCCACCTGGGACGGAGGGAGCTGAGAGCTCCCTCGATGGGAGGTGGGATCCGCCGCTCGGGCCGGATTGCGCCTTTAATTAGAGTGACACTCGGTCACCGTTTAGTGTTCGGTCAACTGGGATCCAGGATGTCCCGGACCCCCTGAAGGGCTCTGGAGAAACCTGGTCCCTGATCACGAGCCGGGACAAGGTTGTAGGGTTATAGAGCAGTCTGGTTCTGGGTTCAACATATGGCTGCACCAGCGTGGTTTCACCTGGACTGTTTTAAAGGACCAGAGCAAGAGGGTTGATGCTCTGGAACCAACAGGAAAGCTTCTTTCCTTTTCGCTGACAGTCTTCACCAAGTCCTGCGGAGACCTCGGCTTCTTAGGCTCACGGAGGCAATGATGGCTTGTCTCCAGCCTCCATCGTTCACGTGGAAACGATGACTTTTCTTCTTCTTCTTCTTCTGGGCAAGGACCCCCTTTCGCCCCCTTATCCTCCTCGCTCGGTTCCCCCGCCGCTTTAATTCACACGCGTATCGTTTCCCGTTATCATACGTCGGGCCTCAAGTTTGAGAGAAAAACACTTTGCTACTCCCACACTCCACGCAGCACTTATCCAATCGGCTCGATCGCCGTCAGAGCTGGAGACGGGGCAGCGGCGCCCACGCCTCTTCAAGTCCGATTAGACTTGGTGTTTACATCCGTACGACAGTCGGGACGAACACGCGTTAAGGCCCCTTTCGGTCTGTCAGACGCGCGTCTTTCTCTTCTAAACGGCTCGCTGGGGACAATTTTCGACAAGCGCCGCTCGTCCGCCTGCCACCTCGCATCTTCCTCCGTCTCTCCATCTGAATCGCCTCGCCGCTCCCCGTCTCCCCTCCTGTCTGTTTGCTTCCCCCCCCCCACCCCTCCTCTGAGGTGCGAATCCAGATTGAGTCATCGTCTCACTTGGATTCCTCCGCTCAGCTTCTTCCTGCGTTTTTTTTTTCTTTTCTTTCTTTTTCTCGCCTTGCCCTTTCCTGCTCGCTTATCACTCGCATGTCAGAGTATGCCCGCCGCGTGTCCGAGACCACCGGCGTGTGAAAGATCTAATGCGCGCCGCCTCTCCCCCTTTCGGTTTGATGCCGGCAGGTTGATGTCCGCGCACGAGCGTGTGCGCGTCTCTGCCGCGCGTCGCCGCGGATGGGATGTCAAAGACGTCACCGTGCACGGCGACGTCAGGCCGATTGATCTCTTTCGGGGGGGGGGGTTAGGAGCTGGTGTTCGGTGCGGAGCTGGTGTTCGGAGCGGCGCTCTCGACAGAAATTATAGCGTGTGGGTTTTTTTTTTTGAATAAAGCTATCAATATTAGCTGCGGGGGTCCGGATGCTGATTGCACCGAAGAGCATAAATTGGCTTCCCGCGGAATTTTCATTATTTGCGGGGGGGGGGGGGGGGGGGGGGGCGG
>JASSRZ010000438.1:0-13122 GCA_032164315.1 Malacoctenus gilli | reverse complement strand
GTGTGTGTGTGTGTGTGTGTGTGTGTGTGTGTGTGTGTGTGTGTGTGTGTGTGTGTGCGCGCGTGTGCGTGTGCGTGCGTGCGTGTGTTTCAGGCTGGCAGAGGGAGCTGGCAGGGACACTCCTGCGTCGGGTTCCCATCAGTCCTGGATGGAAGCCTCTCTCCACCGGTGCTCCAGCGCCAGACGACTGAGTTTGCTCTGCGAGTGAGTTTGGCCGCCCAGCTTCCAGACTTAGGCCCAATTCCAATTCTTTTCCTTAACCCTCAACCTTAACCCTCAATCTTAACCCTCAAATATAAGTGTTAATGGCTAGAAACGGGACAATCGTTAATTCAGGTACTTCCTCAGTCTGTAGGTGTCAGCATTACACCAACGTGGTGTTGAATCTGTCAAGTCGGAAGAGAAGAAGCCGTAGCCGTAGCAACAGCAGCAAAAGTACCGCTGCAAGCTGCTATTGACAAAAGATCATAAAATAAAAATAAAACTGAAGCAACAATGAGGTAACTAATCTATGACATGGGCCTAAATTAAGAGAATACGATGTTTTTAGTAATATTTATATTTCTATTAAAGAAAATACATTTGTAGCTCGCCTTTTTTTTAACTGCAAATAATGCAATGCATTCTGGGTAACCCCTACTTTTAAGGCAGTGCCAGACACTCGTCGGTTTCAAGGAAAGTAACTGCCGTTTCGTTTCTTAAACTTGCTCCTCAACTTAACTTCCTAAGAATTGGGACAGCACTTGCACCTCGAGGGAGCGTGCATTTTGAGAGACGAGGGTTAAGGTTGAGGATTGAGGAAGGAATAGGAACGCAGCCTTAGTATCTCCATGATTCTGACTCTTCCCTCGTGCCTCACCAGTCTCTCAGCCTCCGCGAGCCACCAGCCCACCCTGCCTTCCACCGTCTAGCACCTCCGTCATCACGGGCCTGGACTGCCCGAGGTCATTCCCCGCCGCCGCCTGCAGCTCCACCACTCCGCGCCTATCAGCAGTGAGCCAGTCTCACATCACTACAGGGATGCTCCACTCCAGGATGAAGCCGTCCACCCAAAGTAGAGCATGAGCACTACTTCCCCCGGACCCCCGCACTCCTCCAGCAGCTCCTCTGAACCCGAGTCTGTTGGAGCCCCTGGCCAGCCTCCTGATGTCCCCTTTTCTCGCCCCTGGTTCCCCATCAAAAATGAAACTTCTTTTGCCCAGGCCTCAGGCTGGGCTTTCACCTCCTTTCGCCCGACAGATATTAACTGCTTATACCACCCAGTGGATTTGGGTGCGAACAAAGCTCCCAGTTTCTTTATCTACTGTGTTGTAGCAACCACTTCTAAACAAGAGGTAGAATCGACCAAACTGATGACACCAATCTGAATTCAGTTTCTGCTGACTGTCAGCAGTTCATCCACTGTTTTAGAGAACCTGACTTTAGGGTCAACAAACAAGCAGCTCAGTAACACAGGGGTCACATAAGGTCCCGCAGCAGCAGGTGGGCTACTACCACGTCCGGCCCAGGAACCAGGAACCTGGAACCAGCAGCAGCGGCAGCCAGGTTACCACAAGGCCTGGCCCAGGAACCAGGAACCTGGTTGAGTTCACAACGCACAAGCAATATGATAGATACTCCTGATATTGCAGTAAGTTAAGTAAAACCTTTCAGACATGTACAAGCAGTTAATCATGCAAATGTTATTTGGGACTCAGATGCTAAGTGGACTTCACTTAGAAAGGGACTGGAACTCAGTTGGGCCAAAGCACTTTACATTGTAATTTATTCACACACACACACACACACACACACACACACACACACACACACACACACACACACACACACACAAAAATTTCAAGACTGACCAACTGAAGATTAAGATGTTTTTAACACTTTTCTATCAGACTTTGTTTGTTTACCATCACAGGCCACAGCTGACCAATCCATCCGCCCCCAAACCATCCCCCCAAAGAAAAGCACATGGGCCCCTAGTGGTGCAAGAGATGCTACAGCTGACCCATATAATGCCCCATGAACATGTTTGTGCAGAAGTTAACAGATTACTCTACCTAGAAGAGGTGCAGGCATGAGCGGATGGCGGACTAGGCGAATGAACTGCCCACGGGACACATGTAGGGCCAATGAGAGCCCACGTCTTAGGTGGACAGCCATGACAAAACCAGACACACTGAAGAGAGAGAGGGAGAAGAGAAAAGTGCATTTGTCGCTTCAACGTTTGTTGGTCACAAATTCACAGCACTGGAATTCCTGCCTAAAAAAATGAATCTGTTTTTCAGAAGGCTTGTGATTTTTGAAGTCAATCTCGGAAGGTTATGGTGGAGGACTGCAGGGAAGGAACCTGAAGTATAACCTTGGAAAAAGGTCCAAAACAAAGTTCTCCAGAGGAAGGAAAAGATCTCCTGTCAAAAGATCCAGGGCTGAGACACGAGACCAAAGACAGAACCCAGGACAAGGGAAGACACAGTCTACTTATTTACACACACTCCAGGTGGGGACACCGGGGGACTCAATCATTCACTCATGAGACACGGAGGAGGGGCAGGTACCCGACACAACAGGAGACTGACACACCAAACAGTCAAGCAGAAAGTCACAGGACAACATGGAGACGAGATAAGACATGACCGAACTGAGACTACGACAACCAAATGAGACATAGCATGGGTCAAGACAAGTCTAATCCCACAACATTAAGGACAGAGACTGGTGACAGTGAATGCACTTTCTGCCCTTCACACAGATCAGAGTGAATGAATCAATGTTTTATTTGAAGCAACCAGACTTAAAGATGAAAAGACCAGGACGAGAGAAGGATGCAGTCAGAGAGCGCAAACTCCGCCAAGTGGCCACACGCTGTCACAACACGCCACAGAAGCGTTGCTTTTATTTGCTTGGATCACTGGTGCAGCTGGCCACCACAACTTAGTCTGGTGTTCTGATGACCTCCCCTCCCCTGTCCTGCAGGCACCATCCAAACCAACACAGAATGTTTGACTTATTCTACGAACACACAAAGACATACACTCCAGAGAAACTTGGACCTCCGTGGCGGGCATAATAAAGAAGGAGGTCCTCATTGGATCGTTGGTATGGGGGGGATCAGTTGATCAGCTTCAATATGCAGACCACCCACACACTGTCATGTAGCAATGACCCCCAATGTAGCTACAGTAGCAATGCTGAGGCTTAATCATTGTGGGTGTGGTGAAATTCAGAAACAGGAAGCAAACGGTCACTAAATGTCCTCTTTGTTGCACAGCTCGCCTGTTGTGGGCTGTCAAAATTGGTGGCAATGTCTGGCATCCATCACATTGTCAATGTGACCCTTGACAGGATTTGGCAAGCATCCTTTTCAGGAGAAGAGTTAAAGAGTCGCAGTGGTGGTCAAGCCATCAGTGACCACGGAGAAAACGTGGGTGCAGGTTTGAATCCCGCTGGCAAAAACAAGACCTCCACTGAGGCTCCCCGAGGGAGGTCCTGAACCCTCCAGGTGGGCACAGCGATCTGCGGGCGTGGCAGATCCTCTCAGCAGGATGGATTGGGGGGCGAGAGGGGGGCACAGCCATTAGGTCAATACTTTGTGGATAAGAAGAAAATTCAGTGAGGAAACAATGAGGAAAAGCAGGATAAACTGCAGATATGATGCCTCGGGTTCATGTGTAAAACGGACTGGTCTCTTGGAAGTGGCTCAGAAACCGGGGTGCAATTCCTGATGCAGGGAGACAGGAAGCAGGGGGGTCATGTTGGTTTCCTGAGTGTTCAGCTGAAGGTGTCGAGCAGCTGAATCCCAGTGTGCTGCGAGGTTCAGCCAAGGCCCTTCTCCTGGCATCAGGGTCCACACATGGTCCCCTAAAACTCACTCAAAGGCTCCTTTCAATGTCAATACATCCAGAGTTGACCTCCTGTGTGCTGCTGTTCCGAGGTCAACCCGTGTGTCCAGATCTGTCCAGTCTCCTGCCGCTTACACACCAGACACTCCCACAGATCACAGTGGACGTTGAGGCTGCCTCCACTGCGCACTCCACTAACTAAATCTCCAGCTGGCAGGGAGGTACAAACATGTGAGTCCTGTCAGTAACCACATGGTGGCAATGTAGGACACCTGCAGGCCAGAACAACAGAGGAGTAGTCAGGGGTCTGCTCAGCGGCACTGTCACTCATGCAACAAGCCCTGGACAGCTGACCACACACAGAGCCTGCACTTAGTACCTGTACTGCTGGACTCTTTCCACTGCTGAGGTGGTCATCACACAGACGGTGGGCCACGCTTCATATCCGCACAAGTTCACTTTTCTGAAATATGGCAGCCATTCTAAAAACAACCAATAGTTGTACATGTGTAGTGCTTTTTCACGATAAAATGCTGCAGCAGCACAGCAATGCCTGCTCCAGTTCCAAAGAATCACAGTTGGTCCTTCTATGAGAACTTCATCTGGGAACTGTGCTCTGGATAGAGTCTCACTACAGTCAGCACAATGGAAGGAATGTTCATAAAATAAGAGGGTGGCCATGGTGGTCCCCCACTCATCGAGACTCAATGCAGCTCTACCTTTCAAAATAAAGCTAATCACTTTCTACAGCAACAAATCTCCATGACTCTGTGATGGGACGCATTAAAACGTTGCACATGCAAGTGATGTTGCACAGGAGGAGAGACGAGGACGAAACAGACAACTCCAAAGACAAAACCAAAGGACCGCCACTGTCTTTCTGTCCTTCTGCCAGCCAAACAGTCCCCTCAGAGGTGCAGCACTCCAGCCTGTGTCAGTGGTTTCAGCCGAACACAACTGGAACCAGGGACCAAGTCGGAATCCAAAGCATCATGGTCTCTCACAGAGACGTCACATGTTGTTGTCCCTGACTGTACTTGTGTTTATTGCTGTTCTGATGGGCTTTGCATCCACTCCTGAGTGGTCAGCACATTCTTCGGCCATCCTGTGGACTCCCACAAAGGTTGGAGCCAGCAGCAGTGACACACACACCCCTCCCCCCATCACAAACACGCTCTTTGTGGGGGGTCTACACAGTGGTGCTGACTGGTGGCTGGCCTTTCAAGTTTCAGAATCAGGGACATTTTTCTGTTCTATGAAGCTTAGATGTTTCTAATGTCTATCTTTAACCTCATGCTTCACCTGACTGTGCAGGACAGTTTCAGGTAAGCTACACAGAGTGAGGTATTCTTGTTGGAAACAAAAACAAATAATATATGCAAGTGTGCCTTATTAAAATAAGTCAACTGAAGGAAAGGTGAACTAAATGGAGCAAACAAATAGAACAGCAGCTGAACCAATGAGATGAGAGAACCGCCTCAGTATGTAGAAAGACAGGAAGAAAAGAGAAACTGGAAGATTTGTCTTGAACCAAAGATGAATCAGAAAGACTAAAAACACCCATTCAGGTTCAGGCCTGTGATGGTTCAAATAGTTGCACCAATAGCTACAATGGCTCCAACACAAGCGAAAATAAAGGGCCTGCAAAAGGTCTGAGAACCACCTGTGATGGAGGCTGTGCACCGTGACCTTGGGCCATGAGGAGGGGCGGGACAAGTCAGACTGACCAGATGATGAAGATCTGTTGAGTGTTGCTCAGATGATGAATGTCCCTCGTTTACTATTTCGTGGTGTTAAAGGGGAAATTATATAGTCTTTCTCACCATACAACAAAAGCTTCAGGGATCAGAAACTGTGTCTGAGCAAATGTTTTGTCTCTGGAGGACAATCTGGTCCAGGTTTGTGTCCAAGGATGGAGGTTTTCCACTGGACAAACCTGGTCTCAGTTTGTGTGAAGCAGTTTCACAGATGTTGAAGTTACACAACTACAATTATTGGTCTCAATCTAAGTTAGTGTCTGAAGTGTTTACACAGCAACAAGTGTCCTACAAACAGAGGACTAACAGTCCCACCGGACAATCAGTTCATTTCCGAATCGGAGACCAACTTAAGCGTCGTTATTGTGCCACAACATGTCAAACTAAAAAGTGTGGACACAGTGTCCGGGACAGGCCGGAGGGACCGAGGTCCTGTGGTACCATGGCAGGGCTGCAGGTTGCAGCTGTCCAACAGGCAGTTTGTCCTGCATGGACGTGTCGTCCTTGGCTCTCGTTTCCGTGTGGACACTGCTTGAGCCTCGCTGACGTGGTTTCCATTTTGTCACAACATCGTTCAAACTGTACAGTCTGCAGGACATCTGAACCATGAACTTAACCAATGTCACGGAAAAAACTCCCTGTAACAGTAAACTACCTCAAAGTGGACGCGAGGGACGCGGACATACCGTTAACAACCAGGAGCGCCGCGGCGACGAAGATCACACGAGTTGCTGAAATCCCTCCGCGAGCAAAACGGCTCATCTGCGACGCGACGCAACCTGACAAGCCTCAAACAGGCTACACCGCGCTAACAAGGACCGCCTCTGGCTAGCAGGATGCGTGTGTGCCGGAGGAGGGGGTCCGTGCTGCTGCACTTGTCCACTTATGGTCATAACCATAGACGTATGTCTATGTCTATGAGGGGCATGACCTGGGGACGCACGGAAGTGACGCAGCAAAACAAAAACATACCGAGTCCAGACAAAGCTAAATTCGCTAGCATCCCATAAAGGAAGTTTCAAAATATCAAAATATATCTTACACACGCCGCGGGTTAGCTCAGTTCGGAGGACGTGCTAACATTGCAAGTTTATTCACGTATAAATTCACGCTGGTCCTTGTGACGTAACAGCAGCGCGCGGTGGTTACAGAAGACAGACTGGATCCCATGTCTAATCCAGACTGGTCCGAGAGGCGGCAATCCCCGCAGACGCACAGACATCCGTTTCACCGCCTCCAAGCTAGTTTCACCCGAATCCTCAGGGGGAAAGGTGGGGGCACAAGCCTTCCAGCGTGTGCTGGGTCCTCCTGCCCAAAGCCAAGGCACAAGGACCAACAAATACGAGTAAAATATGATGAAAACTCCTATTAAACCTTTATTTTGAGCAGTTTGTACAAGTGACAAATTACATTAAAACGTCTATCATACTGCCCTTCCAACCCCATTCACACAATGCAATGAAAATAAAGCTGTGTATAATGGTACATATAACAGGTATATCCATGTACAGCGTTTACATAAAATACATCAGGGAAAAAAGCATAAGCTCAAAGACGGGCTGTCACGTCCAACATGTGCATCCAGGCCCATGGCGGCGGGGGCCCAGATGCTGCGTGACACTCCAGTCACTGGTGCTTTCTGCCAGCGTTTGTCAAAGCAGAAGGAAGGTTGCTCCTCCAGCCAGAAACGCAGCTCAGCACTCACAGGGAAAAGAGGGAACACCATGGCTGTGTAAAAAATAATAAATACAAGTTTTTGGTGTGAAACCAAAGGAGAGTGAGTTACATCCAACCCTCAGTCACCGGCCTGACAGTTCTTCCATCCAGTACAATCTCCCATGATGCAGTGCCAGTGTTAGAAAAGCACTAATTTAAGGCACAGTTGGGTCATCTGCAGCAAACTGTTGCAGCAGGGCTGTGGACACTTTGAGTGGTCACCATGTGGAAAGAAATTTTAATCCATGGCAAGATGTCCTCGCTCTCTTCTGTGAAGTCGTCAACGCAAATGTGAACAACGAAGCCGAGGTCATTCTTCTTTAGGGTGTTTTGGGTTGGGGTGGGTTCGCTCCCACTTCCAAGCAGAGGCCAACCGGGTCAAAGACGAGCACCGACCTCGGCACGCGTCTGTCCAGAGTGCCGTCAGCAGAAACTGAGCGGTGGACAGGAAGCCCTCCTCCACTCTGCGGGGGATGGGGGGGGCGCAGAACACTCGCGATGGTTTGGAATGGAACGCAAAGATGGAACATTGCAAGATGGAAACTGACCCAACCTGACAGAAGCAAACGGTAAGGAGAGCAGACTAATAATACAGTGGGCATATGGAAGAGGAAGCAGCGGGTGGCCCCACCTAACTGACTGCTGAGGAGGAGAAGGAAGGAGCCCCTCGCCTGCGCTCTGCTGGGGGAAGGATGCAATGGATGGAGTTTGTGCTTCAGTTCACATGGATTCACAGCACAAGCTCAACATGTCACTTCCTGTCCAATCGGCTGGACTAAATCATGGCACACATGAGAACATTATGTGGGACGAGGTGAGAAATACAACAGCCACACTGTGTTGTACTGAAAGCTTACGTAGAGGCATACTCCGATACATGCAGCCATTGAAAACAGTGCCAATATGAATCCTGTCAGGTCGGTTTCTGTACGCAAAAGAACTCATGATACTCGAATACAAAGATTACAGATAATACACTGCACTGTTGAACAGCTTCTATTGCAAATATCATTTGTAAAGGAAGAAAAAGGGGAAAAAAAGTCATTCATAACACAAACTAGAATCTCCACTGCGACCAGAGGAGAGGATCAACAAAAAGAAGATACTGGTGCTGATATGCTGGTAGGGCACAGCAGGTAATGTCGAGTCTAAAGCTAACATCCTCTCACGAGAAGCCTGAGAAGTTGCTGGAGCTGTGGTGCTGCGGGTGGGGGGTGGTGTTCATGTGAGGGCTGGAGGCCTTCAACGGTGTGCTGCAGCCTTGGGCCTGCGGGAAGCGCTGGTGATAGCGGTCCAGACGGAGGTACTTCACCGTCACCAGCTTACCTGTGGGAAAGACACCAGTTACAGCAGGTCGGTGGGGAAGCGATGCCCCCATTCAAGCAGCTGCTGACGGAGTCAGAGGGGACTCACCATCGAACCAGGAGCCATGAAGAGCCTTGAAGGCTTTCCCTGAGTGCTCAGCAGAGAGACACTTCACGTAAACACAGCCCTGAGGACAGACAGGGAGGCACAGGGAGGCACAGTGAGACAAGGGTCCGGTGGCACCTACTGCCCCCCCACCCCCCCCCACCCAATCCTCGCCCTCCACCACAGAACCTACCTCTCTCGAGTTTTTGTCAACGGCAATGTGAACGATGCCTTCGTTGTCGCTGCACTTCTCCAGGATGGCCTCATGGATGGCCAGGTCCCAGTTGTCTCCCACCTCCCTGAAAAAAAGCAACACAGCAGAGGCTTCAAAGCGGGGACCACTGCGAGCGGGGGGTCACTGCGTGGGCAGAGGAGGCCAAACTCACATGACCGGGTCGAACATGTTCCTGATCTTCAGACATGGAGTGAGGCTGTTGGGTGGAGAATTCCTGCGGTCCAGAGGGAACGCTGAAGGAGATCAGAGACAAGAGGACCTTAGACATGTGCAGCCTGAGGACGACTCACTCAGGACATTTGGGACAAAAAGCCTTGAATGTTTGTCTCTGCCAATTAAACCTTCTTTATCATATTTTAACCCACACAACAAAGCCCCCAGTGAGCCAAAGTGGCACCAGCTGGTCAGCTGCTGCAGAGAGGGGGTCTCGTCTTCCTGCCGTTGAGCTCGTGGCTTCACCAAAGCAGGACGCAACAAAGGGCTTTTGGACTGGAGACATTAAATGCAGACCTGCACAGCTTGTCGCACCCATGCTAATTCTTTGAGAGTGCGGACGGGCGGAATCACAGGAAGTCAGAGTCAGGCATGCAGCACACCTCAGACATCACATGAGGGGACATGAGGTGATGCCACAGAGTGAGGGCCTCTAAAGGCACGCCGCCGACAGCTGTGCTGGTTTCAGCACTGGCCATCGTCTGTCTGACACTCTTCCACACATCTGATCAAATGACATCCGTGAACATGGAACTGCTCATACTTCAAAAGTTGTGTCATTGTTCTTCACTTGTGAACCCACACACAAAACCACCCATAAGTGAACCCGTTCTTTCTGTGGTTTCAATCATCTGCAGAACTAGTTTGCATGTTGTCCTTTCCTGCAGGTTGGGACATACGTGTAAATGCTGCAAACCAGACCATGAGTTGAACTGTGAATGCAGCACCAAACAAGCAGCACTGAGAGGCCTCCAACGGCTCCTTGTCAGGACTGAAGACAGGAGTCACAGTGTCAGCTTCCAGTGCAGGAGTAGGGAGCACACCATCAGGACTAAGGCTCATAGTGAAAATCAGATCCAGGCTCAAACTCCCCTCACTGACTTCTGACTGATAAGTTGCTTTGAAGTACGCATTTTAGAAGTACAATTACACCTTATAGATCCACAGCGTGCAACTTCCTCTGTCACTCAGAGCCTCTGAACAGCCACACTCCCAGTCCCAGAATCTTCAATAACAACAGTTGACACTTTATTTAGCCAAATGCTAAGTGCTGCCAATAATTTCTCTAAAAATCCAAATGTTAGAAACTGACAACCTGAAGTACTAAAGTCACCATGATGAAAAAGACAGAAGCTGATGTCAAGGCTGACGCTAATGCTGCTGCTAGCAAAGCGTTTGAGGTGCTTCTGCTGGCATGGCAGCAGATCACCATTGTTCAGTTTATCTCTACAGGGATCAAATGGTGGCGCTGTCTGAGGAGCAGCTGGTTGTCATCCAGGCTCCTCCCACAAATACCGCTGCCCAGGTCCCACCATGTCCTCAACACTCATTCATCACATCCAGGCCATTTTGTTCCCACATCAAAGCCAAAAGAAGCTTGACATGTTATTCCAACATGCACCCTGGTCATCACTGAAGCCTCTGAATGTAAAGTTGGACAAGTTCAACTTTAATTCTGAAGATTTCAAGGCCTGCTGTGAGTCCGTCACGGCGCTTTAATGTTCCCCATGTGGTGACAGGCTGCAGTTTCTGCCGTGAGTCAATAGGTGGCACATGTCCACCTTCTACACATCTGAAACACACCCTTCTGTCCGCCTCTTTTGAAGCCGCCTTTTACCATCACATCTTTGCAGCTTGTTTTGAAATATTACATTCTGGTACACTTTGGAGGAATCAGTTTTGTGCACCGAGCGAGTATTGAGCAGTGTGGAAATCCACTGGTACTGGGTTTGCTGAGGAGCCTGACTGGATGCCAGGAGGTGGCACTATTATGTGAACAGGCCGGGCAGCTCTGCTGAACACCTCTCAGCTGACTTGGACGCAACAGGTAAAGATCCTGAGGAGAGTCGCTGCGGTCCTGTCAGATCAGCAGAGCTTGTCCAACACGTGGCCTGATTGGTGGAAACCTGAGTGAGCTCACACTCATCTGCACCTCATCCTTTAGGGCGTCATCTTCATTGACAGCGTGCAGATCGGTATTCACTGGAGTTGATTTTAAAATAAGCCACAGACACTATCTGCAATGTCTTCAGTGCTTTCCTTTAGATGCCCTCACCACATGTTCACTCACATGAGCCTGTCTGGAAAAGGCAAGCTTTGGTTCCCCAACCACATTGTCGTCCTGTCTTTGCACTACAAACCGTGTCGCTTAAAACTTGTCAAGGTGACAACGACCGTGTGCTGATGCAGGTGTGACACAGATGCAACAGTTCCACAGCTGGACTGGCAGAGTAAATAACAATAAACAGGTTAGAAGCACAGTTCAAAGCCTAAAACGTCCCGGTTTACTGCACAGGAGTGGAGCAGGGCCTTATCTGTGTCCCTGTGTCCCTGCCAGCAACTTCCCTCCGTGGTTGTCGATGTGTCCTACATGGTTGTGCACCTTGTGTACAATCAATGTTGTAGCTCCACCTTGTGGAGCCCCCACCTGTGTGCCAGGTGCTCCAGCAGGAGGGGCTTTGTAAGCTTTGTAAAACTTTTGTAAGCTTGTAAAACTATATTACACGACACTCTAGTGAGCCATGACAACAAACAAACTCATGGGAACACACTGTTGGGGTGCAATTAAGGAGAGCCGGTCAGTTGTATAGGTGCTAGTTGTAGGGAACGTATTAGCATTTTAACCCTGTGTAAGTTGCGTCTTTGTGGGAAAGAAAAGACATACCGTTCTGGAAGGAATATAAGAATATTGTATTGTGTCCCACTACACTTCAGACTGTGATGCAGGTTTTACTGGAACTCAGAAATTCAACTGTTTTTTTTAAAAGGCTCCAACTAGCACGAGAGCAATTGTGAGCTTTTCAAATCGTCAGATTTAGGAGTTTGGAAGGGATGGGACACTTGCTGTTACCTTTTCCTTGCCAGACTTTGGAGGGTCCCGACAAGTTCTTCTCAGAATTTAGAGGCGGCTGGATCCACCTCCAGACCAGGAAGTCTGCTCCACCAATCGTCTGGGTCTCCGTTTGGATCCTGGACTCGTTGGCTGACAGAAAAGTCTGCGCTCGATCCCAAACCTTTTTCATCCTCTTCCTACAAAACACAAAACAACAAACTTGAAGTTGGTCATCGCAAAACCATTCATCTGTCTGTTGATGTCACATCCCTGATGGACTCAACCAGGGCTCCTTCAACAATCCAATTGAAATTGTAATTGGTAAAATGTAATTGAGGCGTGGGTGTTTGGGCCTTGCATTGGGTGCATGGAACTGAGTGTGTTGCACACACCTGTCCTGTGGCTGGACCAGCGAGTCTCGGACGTGAGGGATGGGCAGGTAGGGCTGCAGCTCCGGGTTGTCATGGCAGGCCTCTCCATGGGTCCGCAATACATCTGGACAGCAGCACAGTGTGGAGCACGGTGCGTCAACCGACTGGTTGCCAACTCAAAGGACCCCAACGTGTCGGGAATGCTCACTACAGTCCCTCTGTGGTGGGAATGAGCCCACTGCAGCTCTTCTGTCGGGTAAAAGTACTTTGTGCTTACCGATGATCCTCTCCACCATGTCGTACATGTTTCTGGTCTCCTCCTCTTCTCGCCTCCAACGATACTTCACGTAGCAAACAAGGCCCCAAACACAGCCCACCACTGCAGACACACATGCACAGACACACTGTTGAGCACTTTAAATCTTTGCTCCCTGTAATCAGTGCAGACCCACACCATTCCAGGACACCCTGGAATCTGCGGGTTCACCTCAATGCCCCCCCTGCTGCAGTGTGCGTGCTACGCTTGACTCACCCAGTGAAATTAGCAGCACCCTGCTGATGACGGTGACAAACGCACGGCGGAAGCGACATGTCAAGGGCATCTTGGGATGTGTGGACTCCAGGTGAGATATCTCCGACACATCCGTGACCGGGACGTCCGCTTCCTGCCCACTGAGCCTGCACACACACACACACACACACACACACACACACACACACACACACACACACACACACACACACACACACA